>JAINUG010000203.1:577500-897500 GCA_029706075.1 Aldrovandia affinis | reverse complement strand
TGCGGTGTTCTTTCTTCACAGACGGAGTTTGGCCAGTTCATTTTGCCGATTGCTGAACGGTGAACTGAGGGGGGGGGGGGAGAACAAACACTTAAACTAAAATTCATCGTGTTTGAAAGTTAAGGACAAATTTTGATTGAATACAGGCCTTAATTTAACCGCAGCAGCTTGTATGAGGACTATAGATTCTGAGGCACGGTTTATTCTCTGCACAGGAGGATGAACTCCGGTATAACTGTTTTCCCTCACACTGACAGGTGTCACCTCACTGGATAGACCCACCTCCCCCCTACGGAGAGCCCCGGTGGATTGTGGGAGAGAAGAGGTGCCTCCACAGACGGGACTGGAGGTAAATGACGCAGCTGAAGTGACGATAACGAGCCAATCAGATAAAGGTGCCTAATTCCTGGATAGATTCAAAGCGCTTCAGCATGCAAAACCTGTGGCTTGATCCTGTGTAAACAGTTTAACAGCTGCTGGCTGTGTTCCTGCAAGTGTGTGTGTGTGTGTGAAGGTAGGGAGGAGAGTGTATCTGTGTGTGGGTGGGGGGGTTTATCTATCTGTGTGTGTGTGTGTGTTTTTGTGTTTGTGTTTGTTTGTGTGCGTGTGTGTGTGTGTGGTTGAGGGGGGGGTGAGTGTGTCCATGTGTGTGCGTGTGCATTTGTGGAGTACTTGTCACTGCAAAATTGCCACAGTTAGTGCTCTGGCAACTTCCTGTGGGTGCAGGAAGTAGATTACACTGGATCTGGTTTCTGGTATCGATTTCATCCCCTTCCACCCCTCCCTCTGCGACTCTTTCTCCTTGTGTCTCGCGATCGTACAGCAGCAGAAACCCGTGGATCTGACTGTTTGGTGTGGGTGAGCGCTGTCAGCTTGTGTGTCAGTCTACACCCACGGGGGCTGAAGCAGGCCGCAGCAGGGGTTACTGGCAGCTCCGACAGGGTTTATTAAGGCAATGATCTGAATGCGGAGCCCCCCTTATCCAGCTTATCATAGATAAGTCTGCGCAGATAATAGTCTTGCACTGCGTCGCCGGGCGGCATGTCGTGTGTAATCACAGGAGACGTGGCGGCCATGTTCAGTGGTGCAGCGGCGCGTTTGGGCGAGGTCGCCTCTGATCCCGGAGGCGCCTGAGGGACACCGCCCTCCGAAACGGATTTGAACAAAACGATGCGACGCCCGTACCCCTGGAAAATGTAATCGGTGCTTTGGGGCTGGGAAGCCCCCCAAACCCCATTCTACCAGCTGCGTAAACCATCTGTAATTTCTTGCTGGAAAATATGAGGGGGAAAAAATGCCGGAATGTGTAGAGCAGGGAGGGGAGGAGGAGAGAGGAGGCCGGGGAGAGAGTCCAGTCCAGAGGAGAGAGAAGACTCGGGTCCGTGTGACTGCAGCACTCGGCACTTTGACCGGGAGGTGTACGTGCTGACCATCTCCCACCAAGAGCGTTGGGCACAAAGAAGATTCCGTCAGGGGAACAATGGAAGGCGCTGTGGGGTGCTAAACAACGGCTATCACAGATATCACAACACAATTGATGACAGTGCAGAGTAGGAAGTACCGTGGTTGTGACACAATCGAGGCCCGTGATTGGTGGGCCCGAGGAGGAGCATCCCGTCCCACTCCAGACAAGAGGAGAAGGCCAGCCAGCACCGCCCAAAGAGACTCTGTCTGTTTTTATCCTTATGCTCTTCTTGGACTGCGCTCGGGTCAGTGGTGTTACCGCCTGGGTTTAATTACCGGGACGGTTCGAGAATGCTGGTGGATTGGCGGGACCGGGAGGTTCCCCGCCCGTATTCCGTCTCTTTCCCTGCGAGCGTTTTCCGTTTCACGTCCACGGGGACAGCTCTCAGCACTGGTAGGGTTCTCTGTGTGAGTCCAAACTCCACATTAGGGAAGCTTTCTGTGTGTTGAGTTCAGACTCAGCGTTAGGGCAGTAGGGGGCTCTGTGTGTTGAGTTCAGACTCAGCATTAGGACAGTAGGGCTCTGTGTGTTGAGTTCAGACTCAGCGTTGGGACAGTAGGGCTCTGTGTGTTGAGTTCAGACTCCACGTTGGGACAGTAGGGCTCTGTGTGTTGAGTTCAGACTCAGCGTTGGGACAGTTCTCTTTGTACGTTCAGTCTTGGTGTGCGGAGGGTGTCAGTGCTGCTCCAGCATGTCTGACTGTCAGATTGGGGTCTTCCTGTCTGATCCGCTGAATTCCTGGTTCAAACAATGCCCTCGCGGAGAGGCCCTGAGCACGGGCCAAGTCATTCTCAGGAAGAGGCACACCCATTGTTACCCCGCGGTGTTCAGGATATTTTTGGGTTGACCCCTTTTCCAGCATCCTGTTGTTTTTGTTTTCTGTTGTCTCTTTTTTTTTCATTTCCAGTAGCTGGGATTTTATGACAGCGGATTTCAGAGCTCTTGTGCAACATTTCTCTAGACGTGATTATCATTCCATTTTTTAATCCCCGTTAGGGTGACTTCAGGTTATTTCAGTCAGACTGCATCTGCGACGAGCACCACAGCAGACTGCAGCATGACCACGGCACAGTTTTACTTTTATTGCATTCACAGCTAACAAGAAACGTTTCAGGAACATTGGGTGGAATTAGAGCTGTGCAGTTGTAAGTTAACATTATAGCATTATGGTGAGAACATTCCCAAAATAGTCTCGGAATGTATAGTTCCCGAAAAAGGTCTGTCAGAGTCGTAAGAAAACATTCCACGCATTTTGTTGCGTACACACTCAACTTCCCCCCCATGACTATCATGTAGCAGTGAAAAACATTATGGAGGGTAGGTTTAATATCGTTTTCAGAACGTACGAAAGTGAGTATTGAAATGGCAGACTTGTAGAACATTGTCAACCAGGTATCTAGGTGAAATGAACATGAATGATCATACGCCATTGAAATCCATTTTTGTAACTGAAACGGCAAAACTGAACAACATTCCGAGACACTTCCTGAAATATTCCCTGTGACTTCAAAAACAACAAAAACACCAGGAAACTGCAAAAATTGAAAATGTTGAGAATGTTCCCCTTGCATTCCGGCAATGTTCTTGGACAGTAAAATTGTTCCATGGGTTTGCGCATTAAAGTGGGGACCGTCTCTCCTCGTGGTCAGTCTGTGGTCCATTCTGTTCTTCTCTGGCCCCCTCTGTCACCAGTTTCCTGGGATGCTGTGCATCATTTTACATTTTAGGCATTTCACAGACGCTCTCACCCAGAGAGACTTACAACGAGTGCATTTAAAATGGCAAGAGTACTCACAGCCAGAGCAAGAGATCAGCACAGCAACAATACAACAGATGTGCACCACACCTATAACACCAGGGGGGAAAAGTTATTACTTTTTTTTTTTTTTTTTAAAGAAGCATATATTCAGTGGCAGTGTAGTCTGGAGAGGTGGGTTTTTCCTCTGGAAAATTTGGACGTCCAATTGTCCAGAGGAGGCCGAGCGGAGAGGTCTAGCTGGGGTGTGAAGGTGTGTTCGGTGTCTGGAGGCAGGAGGGAGCAGTACCCCTCGTGGCCTGGTATGCCTGCACTAATGACTTGAATTGGATTCAGGCTGCTGTCGGGAGCCAGTGTGGTGTGTAGTCTTATCGGTTTCATTTTGTTATTCAGGTTTTTCAGGAACCGCCAACTTAGAAGATAACATGGTAAGGATATTTAAAGACGTGAACAAGCCATTCAGCCCGTCAGGGAGCATCCTAATTTTCCTGCTGTCTTGGATATGCAAGGGGACGGCTTACATCACTGGCTCAGCCATAATCGCCCCCCTTGCTATCAGTTTGAGTTTGGGATGTGTGCAGTCTTAACGGACACAGCGCTTGTGTTGCCGTGCTGACCTTGAGAGTCCTGGTCTCCTGTGTACAGTGTAAACTCAGGCCTGATCTACCTGGCTGGGACGAACGCGCACCCCTGTGGCCACATCAGGTACAGCGCATGGGGAGAGGAACGAGATTGGCAAGGGTGCGTCCACACGTCGAACGTGTGTGTACCCGTCTTTCAGATTCCGAAGGCAATGCCAAGTTTGGAAATGTTTGCTGAACTGTTTTGAGCACACTGTTGGGTTCGAATGCGATAATTGCCGAGTGTTGTGCTGTTTCATTAGTAAAAATAAAGGACCTACTACTTAATTAAAGTTGTTTCGTAATGCGTCATCACAGTCCGACTGTCTCTATTGCTGATTGGAGGAGAAGGGGTTGGGGCTACTACCAGCAGAATCCAAAATGTAAATGGAAAAACCAGTGCTTCTCGCATTTTCCTGTGCTGCACCCTTCGAGAATGTGCACATAGATTCAGTGTGTGTGTTTGTTGGTCCACCACTCAACTCCTCTCACACACACACACAAACACTCAGGCCTGTGCCGCATCAAATCTCTTCACTAATTAGACTTCCTCCCCTTCCTGTGAGATAAGAGCGGTGAATCACTGCTGGGTGGGGCACACGAGGGGTTCGGTGATCAGCCTGACAGACAGGCTGGCAGAGTGGCCATGTTTGACAGAGGAGGAAGGGAGAGACCGACAGGGCTGAGAGCCTCTTTCCACACTGCGCACAGGGTCCTGTCTGTCTCATACAGACAGACGGACAGTCTGGAGAGCGTTTCCCGAGGGATGTGTTTACGTGCCAGGAGAGTGCGGACAGACGGAGGCGGTGTCAGTTCAGGAGGGCTATACGGCAGGGCTTGCTGAAACCTTGCAGGGCCTGCGGCCCGACCGCAGCCAGGCATACAGTGTATCCATTCTACAGCCACTGCTCGAACAATGTTAAAGAGAGTGGTACGGCAAGCGACGCCGCAGCACCTGTGCGAGTCGGCTGAAGAGCGCCCGTGCCGTTAGATAAACTCTGGGGCTGTGATAGGGCCAGCCGTGTGGAATCAGACGCCTTAATCCAGAGTAAATAGCCCCAGGCCCTGTTCAGCTCATAAAAGGTGGAGCACTAAGCCTGATTGTGCTTTCTGTAAATACGGCTTGGGCCTGATAGGTGTGGGTGTGGGCTCAGTGTAAAGCACTTTGTGCTGCTTATTGTGTGAAAGGTGCGATACGAATTAAGTTATCATTGTTATAGTGTGTTATGGGCCAGGTAAAGAGACGTGGCCCTGTGCTGGGGTCCCCTGGGACAGAGGACAAGCAAGGTGACCCCAAAATCTGTGCGTGCGTGTATCTGTTATTGTATGTATGTATGTATGTGTGTGTGCACTTTCACATTTGTTCACACTCAGCACTGGGTATGTGTGTTTCTGTGAGTGTTTGTGGTTGTAGAGATTGTGTTGCATGGAACCCAGAAGTATTCACTGTATGGTTTGAGTGAGCAGAATATTTCCACTGCTCCGCACTATTGAAAACCTTTGGGGCTGCAGCAAATCTCTGTGTCCATGTTGCAAAAGCCATGGAAAGTGTCAAATATCCCACTGTGCTTAAAGAAAAAAGAAAAACAATGACAAAGTTCATTTGGCTCAGTTTTTAGCTTATACATCTGCAATGCATTTGCCTTCCTTGTGAAATACATCTGCTACCTTACAAACTGTCAGCGATGTACTAGTCTGGCTATGCCCATATGCTGATATTGCTTATGAATCGGCTATCCCACTGGCTTGTACATTAGCTTCTGTGACTGTCTTTTGTTTCGTCTCCCTGCAGTACTTCAAAGGAGCCCAATTTCACAGGAGTTTGACTTTTGCAGCAATAAAAGAGCTTTGAAAATGCCAACATTTTAGCTTGAAAAGTCACTGAAATGTGCGTCGGATTTGAGTCGGAGTCGTGACGCTGGCTCGGCTGACTCAGTCAAAGAAATACTTTAACTCTCTAGAGGCCATTAAAATACTCCTGCAGATCCCTGAGAATTTTCAAATGAAACACGTTCCTGAACAAAACATACAGGTAACTGCCAAAGGAAACACGCGCAAGATAAAGTGTCTTAATAGGGCTTTGGGCCATCATGATCTGCCAGAATGGCTTCAATGAACCATGGCCTAGATTCTACAAGTCACAATTCACAAGTCTGAAACTCTATTGGAGTGATGTAACATCATTCTTCCATGAGAAATTCCATCATTTGGTGTTTTGTTGATGGTGGTACAAAACGCTGCCTCAGGCGCTGCCCCAGAATCTCCGACAAGTGAGATCTGGTGTTAAATTTGGTTGAGATCTGGTGACTATGGCATATGGTTTACATTGTTTTCATACTCATCAAACCATTCAGTGACCACTCGTGCCCTGTGGATGGGGGCATTGTCATACTGGAAGAGACGACTCCCATCAGGGTAGAAACGCTACCTGTTCAGGCCATCGGTCATCCACATTACATCCGCATTGTTAATGATCCTCTCAGTCCATCAAGCGAATACCGTAAAGGTAACTGCCTAAATAAAGGAAACACCAACATAAAGTGTCTTATGCAACACTATTCTTCCATGATTTGTTGTTTTGTTGATGGTGGAAAACACTGTCAGGCGCCGCTCCAGAATCACCCACAAGTGTTCAATTGGGTTGAGATCTGGTGACAGAGGGCCGTGGCGTATGGTTCACATTGTTTTCATGTTCATCAAACCATTCCGTGACCAATCGTGGCATTGTGGGGCAATTGTCATCCTGGAAGTGACCACTCCCATCCGGATAGAAATGCTTCACTATAGGAGGAAGGTGATCACTCAGAATGGCTTCGTATTTACTGACATTTACCTTGCCCTCTAAGGAGTTGAGTGGACCTAAACCATGGCAGGAAAATGCACCCCACACCATAACAGAGCCGCCAGAACCCTTCATTTACTCAAGTGTTTCTTTTATTTTGGCAGTTAACTGTATAATCAGGTGGAATATTTTTTTTGTTTGTTTGTTTTTTAAAAGATGTTTCTTGGAAAACGTTATCAGTAAATCTGCGGAAACATTCACTGGCGTCTAAAAGGGCTAAAGTACATTTAAGATAATTGTTTGACCTAGGTTCCGGTGGCGGTGTCTAGTATGGCCCGGTGGCAGACTGTGTCGCCCGGGCGGAATGCAGACATGCTGTCAGCCCCTGCCATCCACTCCAGACCACAATTATCGTTAGCACCACTACCAGGGCGAGCTCGATAGCCTCGCTCAGAGAAATTAACTCCACCAGATACATCTCTCTCTTCCAGTCGATAAGGGCACTCTATCCGCTCGTCAAGCGATCGATAGGCCCACGTATTGAGTGCTTTTTCCTTTATTCTAAGCGACTCCACGGTGTTGCAGAGACAGGCCCCCTCCTGTTCTTTCCAGGAGGTCTATTGGTGAGGTCCCTGCATGCAGCTTACCCCTCTGCCCTTCTCCAAACACAGAAGCCTAATTTATACTCTCAAAGAGAGAACTGTGCAGCTGCTGCCTGACAACAGTTGCGTACGTCCGCATTAGCTCTCACGGTCCTTGAGATTTTTCCGGAACGTCGTCGCGTAGCTACAACGCGAGAGGCGCGTTTGTAAATGACAACAATGGCGACAGATGAAGACAAGCTGGTTTGCTTGCTGCTTCTCCGAAGACAAAGGATAAAAGAGGAGAAGGCCAAGAAGGCGGTATGTATGAAAAAGGCCCCACCTATCTACCTTTCCTCAAAATCGGCCATTTTCCTTTCAAGTGCAGGCCGGATTTTGGGCGGCTGAGCGGTCGGCGTTCCTCCATGATTGCGTCACATGCTCGGCACGGATCCTTGCGGCTATGGGGGTGCTTAAAATATTAATTAGCCTGAGAAACCGTGGGGTTTCCCCCTGCTGGCCGCTGTCAAACCCAGCTCAGAGAGTTGGTGGGAGAAGATGCGTTCTCTGTCATGCGCCAGCAATGCAAGGCGTGGTGATGGAATGGAACGGAACGCCTGTGCCATCCCCGGGGGAATACACGGCGTAATGCGCCCCGTCAGCGGCAGAGCGTCGCGATTCCATGTGTGCCCTCGGCACGGTGCCTGCTGGTCCAGAGAGTGGCAGGGAGTTACCGGTGGCCGAGCCGAGACGAGTGAGCTGTGTTTGTTTTCTCCGCGTTAGCGGAGTGTGACGCCAGCCAACGCGGCAAACTTGGCAGATCCGTCAGTGCTGAGCCGTGCAGAGGAGCAGAGTGGGTGCTGAGGAGCGGCGTAGCCTAGCAAGTGCACTTAGTTTGTGCGCTTAGCGTGTGCACTTAATGTGTGCCTTCTGTGTGTTTGCTTAGCGTGTGCACTTAGTGTTTATGTCTAGCATGTGCGTTTGGTGTCAGTGCTTAGTGTGTGGTTCTGCCCCATTGTGGACACTGTGAGTCGTACTTTACAGCTAACCGTGCGTCTCTTCGTCAGGCCTCAGAGCTGTCCATTTTGTGAATGGGGAGGGGTAGAAGTGTATGCCCTCTGGAAGACCCTCTCCGATCATCCAATCATGGATGGTGTAGTTCTTGCGGACAGCCGTGTCTGGGTCATCTTGGTTACAAACTTTGGGATGCCTGCGGACAGCCCTTGGACATGGCCAGGGGGGATATTTTATCCATGGGGAGAGCATACAGGGTGAGCAGACCGAGTGCGGAAAACATGAAGACCCCTTTACCTGTCCACCACACCTGTCCACTTGCCTGGGCCTGCCACAGCAGTGTCTCACACCTGGAGAGCGAGAAGGGGAAAGGAAAAAAAGAGACTTACATGATCAAAATCTTTTGCCGTTTAATTGTCATGGCAACACTGTTTCCTTCATGCCAATAAAGCCTGATTTATTTATTTTTTTGACAGAAGGAAGAAACGAGTTGCAAAACGTGTCATTAAATTTGCAAGTCTGTGACTCACGACTGTGTTTGCCTTTTTTGAGCTTATTTCTTTTATGAGATTTTTTTTTCTGTTGGAAAGATCAAAAACCATTGCGCTCAAAAAGAGAACTAGCGTGAAAACCGTACATATGAAACTGAGAAACCTTTTCTTCATTTTAAATTCTTCCATTAGTGAAGACATTTCAGCGCAGAAATATTGGCGTTCAAGCCTTCGCCAGCGTCAAGAGAAGTCTACACCTGCTCTTTATCATTTTTTTTCCATTACAGAAACATTTATCACTAGGTTTTTTTGCACTCAAGAATGAAAAAAAAGCCTTTCCTTTTCCGATATCCTGCCGGTAAAATTAAGTTTAGAATAGTGGTACTAAAAACAGTGGGCTTAAAATCAGAAGGCCAGAACCCAAACTAAAAATTGTAATAAATTGTAATTTTCCTCTCTCTATTTTTCCTTGCAGTTTATGTGGATTGAGGGAGAACAGGAGGGAGCTAGTTCTTGGCAGGGTTGGGGGGGGCACAAAGCCTTTTCATGTCATCCTGTCACTTTCCAGACACTCACACAGACAGACACAATTTTTCTTTTTCTTTTTTTGTTTGTTTTGTTTTGTTTCTTTATCCAGAGGAAGTGCTTGGTTCCGCTGTCTGTCGCCGTGGCTACTGCCTTCCTGAGCTACAGGCCCTTGCTCTCCCCAGTCACACCATCCTGCTGGATCACTGGCTTCCTTCCATGACACAGCCCCCTCCCGTGCCGTGAAAATCCGTTAATACCCATGGAAACGGACGGTGTACTGTTCCGCCTGTTTGCGAACCTCATAAGGATTCCAAGAAATCTGTGCACATGCAAATCCCCTTCAAATTCTTACTTAAGCTCGCAGGGGTAACCATGGAGACCATACCTGTGTCAGTGAGGGTTGGTGGAGGGGGGGGGGGGGGGGGGGGGAGGGGGAGTCTTTCCTTTTCATGGCTCTGTCAAAATAAGAAAAATATGGGGAAGACCACCTTCCCTAGATGTATAGCACCTCTGCTAGGTAGACTATTCTGTATGTCTCATCTCATTGTCTAAGCCGCTTATTCCTGGTCAGGGTCACGGGGGGGCTGGAGCCTATCCCAGCATGCATAGGGGCGAGAGGCAGGAATAAACCCTGGACAGGTCGCCAATCCATCGCAGGGCACACACACACACCATTCACTCACACACTCATACCTACGGGCAATTTAGACTCTCCAATTAGGCTAACGTGCATGTCTTTGGACTGTGGGAGGAAACCGGAGTACCCGGAGGAAACCCACGCGGACACGGGGAGAACATGCAAACTCCGCACAGAAAGGCCCCCGGCCTGGATTCGAACCCGAGACCTTCTTGCTGTGAGGCGACAGTGCTATCCACTGCACCACCGTGCCGCCCTATTCTGTATGTGTGGTGTGTTATTATTTGGGTTTGGTGTGTTAATATTTGGGTTTGGTTGTGTGTTTGGTGTGTTATTATTTGGGTTTGGCTGTGTGTTTGGTGTGTTACCCCATTAATCAGTGCGCTGGTGGCGTTTCAGCCACAGGTTGTGTTGCACCAGTCAGCAGCATGGCTTTCCAGAACACTTACTCACCTTCATCTCTCTCCCTCCTCACCCCTCCCTCATCCATCTCAGCCTTCCCCTCACCTTACTACTTCTTTCTGTCCTGATCCTCCCTCACTTTCCTCTTCCCTCTCCGTTTCCCAGTTTCTGTTATTGGTGTGCACCTGAAACATGCCGTGACTATTGGAATTTGACATGGGTCTGTCATTATTTGTTTCTTTATTGAACATACAATGAAGGCTGAATTCTTCCAACTACTTAAATTCTACTTTTAAAGTCGAATTTCACTTGAACACTTGTACTGCTGTTTGCCATCATGACAAGGCAGTTACCTAAACAACCATGAAATTGCATGTAGCCCTCACTTACCTAGTCAATTACCCTTGATAAAGATGAACAAAAGAGATTGTATAAAATAAACTATAAGTAATGAGGTATATTTATGCTAAACTAATTCAGAAAATTCCAAACCTACATTCCAAATACAATTGTTCAGAAAAACATACTTTTTTAAATTAATAATATTTTGTTTCTAGAAAACATCCGGATCACAATTATTCATACCTCTAACTATTCCTTTAAATTGAATCCAACAAATACAAATCTACATAAATATACAACTTATTTGAAGTTTATTGGAAGGTTATGGAACTATACAGTGGCCTACAATGGTATCCTGTTTCTCTAGGGCAGGGGTATGCAACCTTTAACACTCAAAGAGCCATTTGGACCCGGTTTCCACGGAAAAGAAAACACTGGGAGCCGCCAGTGGCGTAGCGTGGGTTGCCAGCACCCGGTGCGAGCCACGTAAACGGCGCCCCATTTTCTGTCGACGGGGGGGGGGGTGCAACGCAAAAAAATACTTGCGCCCCTCGGATTTTCGTGCACGAGGAAATTTAGAACTACAAATAAAATACACTTCAATTGGATACTTATAATTTATTTTCCCAAGCCACGCGGAGCCGCAGCATAAGGATGAAAGAGCCGCATGCGGCTCCGGAGCCACGGGTTGCCGACCCCTTCTCTAGGGTATAAAAAGGAGAGAACACATGTTTGAAATACTCTTGTCAGCCATCATCATTGTGAAAGGCAAAGAACTCCCTGAAAGCATCAGACAAAAGGTTATTGACCTCTACAGATCAGGAGATGGCTACAAATAACTAAAAAGTTAAAAGATACCACTTTCCACTGTTGTGCCAATTATTAGGAAGTTTAAGGCCACTGGAACAATGGCTAACCTGCCAGGTAGAGGACGCAAGTCTAACTTGCCCCCACGTGTAGTGAGATAGATGGTTTGAGAGGCAAAAATAAGTCCAAGGGGCACAGTTCAAGATCTCCAAAACAACCTGGCATCTTGGGGTTACAAGGTGTCTAAAGCTACCGATGACGCCTACATGACAATGGCCTTATGGCAGAGTTGCAAGAAGGAAGCCTCTTTTGAAGATAATTCACTGAAAAAGGTGTCTTTAATTTGTCTTTAATCTGAACTACAATTGGAACCCTGTCTTGTGGCCGAATCAAGCTTTTTGGATCATAACGTAACATCAGTGTTATGTTTGGCTTGCAAAGAATGCAAGTAATGTTGAAAAGCACCTCATGTCGATGGTGAAACATGGTGGTGGATCTTGAATTCTTTGTGGTTGTTTTGCATCCACAGGCCCTGGGGCCCTTATTAAAATAGATGGAACCATGAACTCCAGCATATATACCAAGACATTTTGTCCAAAAGCCTTGTTCCCTCTGCCAGGAAGCTACACCTTGGCCGCAGATGGACCTTCCAACAAGACAACGTCCCAAACATGCGTTCAAAGAAACTAATAAATGGTTGACAGAGCACAAAATCAATGTCCTGATGTGGCCATCTCAGTCTCCAGACCTGAATCCAATTGAACATTTGTGGTCTGGACTCAAAAAAAGCAGAACAATTCTGCATGGAGGAATGGTTGCAGTTCCCCCCCCCAAGAAATTCCATAACCTCGTACGACACTACAGAAGGTGACTACTTGCTGTTATAATGGCAAAGGGAGGAACCACAAAGTACTAATAACAGGGGTGTGAATATTTGTGATTCTTGATTTTTCTGGGAAAAACATTCGATTATGGTTCGTGCCAATGCTTTATTATTAAAGATAATATTTTTTGGACATTTTGAGCAACAACAAAAAAAGTTATTACTTATATAGTTTATTTTATATGGTCTCTTTTGTTAATCTTTATCAAGGGTATGAATAAAAATGGAGCCTACTGTACATGCTTCAATGTACTGGATAACAAGTAATATGTTTACAACAAATGGCTATAAAATTAAGTGGCAAATAGTCTAACCTAACTTGAACTAATCTAATGATTGTATAGTCTCTTTAGCGAGTTCTGTGGCATTCTCCGTCATGGATCCATCAAAGTTCTAAGCCTTTTCTCAATTATCACTTTTTTGGGGTATTTTACCACTTAGCATAACCTTTTAAAAGCATCTTTTATTTATTTTGCATTTTCTTTTTCTTTTCAGAACTGAGTGATCCCTCAAGCAAATACTAGTTTTTAGTTTTTTCCCAAGAATGTATTCAGCCTCTCTGGCTTAACATTCAGTGAAGTTTGTTGAAAGGGTGCAGTGTGACCATAAAATAAATATCAGTCACTCATTTCATGTGAATTTTAATTCCTGACACACACCAGCTTTGACCCTTGGAAGGTATCCTGCGTCATGTCCCTCATATCAGCTCTGTACCTTCACCGACTCCTCCCCCCCGCCCCCAAACAAAGATATTTTTTTATGAATTATTTGTATATAAGACAGAGCACGTGACATTACAATGATTTTACATGACCCATTAGGTATCTATTTACTGACTCTGGAGCAGCGGTGCGTAAACACACTTTTCAAATCCTTTTAGCGTTTGGAACTACATTTTTGGCTCACTGGCAGTCCGCACTCGCAGGTGTTGTGAATGTTCAGAGCAGCGAGAATGAACCAATGTGTTTTCTTTTATTGGCCAATGGCCGCTCATCCCGGTCACGGCTCTTCTCTGTCCTGGCAACATAACGGTGGAATGACCTCCCCACTGACGTCAGCACAGCTGAATTGCTGCCAATCTTCTGCCACAGTCTGAAAACACAACTCTTCAGACTGCACATTGGTTCTTAACCCACCCACCCCTAAACAAAAAGACCTGCTACTTGTACTTCTCTCATTTTAAATATATTCACCTATTCTTTAGCACTGGTGTTGTGTATATGGCTGTTTACTTGAGGGAGGGATACACTTAAGGTTTTAGCGACATGTGTTTTTTTCTTTACCCAATTAAGCTGAATGCACCTTCTGTAAGTCACTTTGGATGAAAGCATCTGCCAAATGGCTATGATGTAATGTTGTGAAGAGCAAAACCTTTTTATTGGTTCAAACAAATCAGTTTGAAAGATTGACAGATGATTGTAGCTCAACCCATTATGGGTTTTTTGTTGTACAGTTAGCTGGAAGCTATTTCCCTTCCTGTTACATGCCTATTGTCCCTGGACACGTGATCTTAATGCACAGGAATTAAAGTGGATACAGGTGGGCCCAGGTGCACTAATGATCTTTGCATTATAATGACTTATTCATTATGTTCCTTCACAGTTAGATGTGTGGCGACTGTCACCTATCTGTGAGGGAGGGGGCACTGTATCAGAGACAAAGACCAAGACCATATTAATATTAGACATCAATAACCAAAAGATAATAACCATGGTCCAATTCTAAGTCAGAGACTCGGGGCATTTTAGAAGGAGGCCACTGGAGGGACACCACTGGGCATATTTGGAGTCTGGTGTATACATGTGCGACAAAGACCAAACAAGACCAAGACCAAAATTGCTCATTTGTGGTGCCACAGCTTGACACCAACAATGGGTGGAGCTAGCATGTGCTAGCATCATCTCAGTAGTGTTAACCAAACCACAAAGTGTCACTCGTAGGCTGGTCAGATGTGTCTTCAAACCATGTGAAATAGAAACCATTCACATCCAGGTGACTGCCAAAATAAAGGCAACACTTTGGACACTCAAGGTACTGCACCCGTTTAACCCATTAAGACCTGGAGTGACGTTTAGGTCGCTTCGATTTTGCGATTAATGAAATGCGCTGTGATTAAATAGACGTGGGGGAAATGAAGTGCACGTTGGTGTCGGCTTTTTTTTTGGAAATTTTTTCCAGAAAACCCTCAGGTTTTAAGAGGTTGTGTAGAGTAATTGCTTAGGTTTTAATAGGCGTTTTTAGCAGGCATTTTAGGTCTAAATGGGTTAAAGGACCCCCTCATTAATTCAAGCGTTGCCTTTAATTTGGCAGTTACCTGTATACATCAAAACTATAAAAAATATCTCAAATAATCCTCCTTATCCGTAACTTCAAAAAGACTAACCCAAAGAAGGAGGCGAGCTGGAACACGTAGAGCTCCACTGGGTGAAATGAATTTGCTCCAAATCCACTACATCCAAGTAAGTGGGACACAATTTAGCTGTTTTCTTACGACAGGGGTGGCCAACCCTTGTCCTGGAGGGCAGCAGCATTTTCTGGGTTATGTTCTCACTCAGCACTTAATTGATCAAATAAAGCAGATGATCACACAGTTAACTCTGCTCACCTGGATTTTAAGGCAAAAGGAAAAACCAGCAGACCCTGTGGCTCTCCAGACCCACGGTTAGTCACCTCTTGCACTTGAGCTGGTGGGTAAATTTTAGAACAATAGTCCTGTCCTGTCCATTAAACGTGCTAATCTATCATGTATAATTGAGTACATTTATAATTGACTAATAATACACACAAAACTGTTAAACTGTTAACAAAATACTGTTTTCTTTGAATGTTTGCAGCGTATTTGTACCTTTCTCTGTGTGCGTGCGTGTGTGTGAGAGAGAAATATAATAATTTGTACACCATATAGTCAGGAGAAGCTCAAGAGTACTCAGGCCAGTGAAAGGTCAGGGCAACGTCAGGTGATCACAGACTCCATACACACACGTGCAAACATACGCATGCACACAAACAGGCATCATTAATACACCTGCATACACACACACACTCCCATGGCCGTATCTACCATTGAGGACACAGGTCATGACCTCAGTATTTTTTTAGTTGTATTTTTTTTTTTTTTTAATAACACTGATTCAGTTTAATACAGAATAAAAGTGGTGAACTATTGTACATAAAATTACTTCACTTCGGAATAGCAAAGATTGTGTGTGTGGCCATTTTTCAGTGGCCATTTGTAAAATCATGACAGTCTACTATTGGCTACAGGGGTAGACTGATTACATAAAATATTTGTTAGTGACATTTCTCGTGATGAACCCCCCTAGAGGGGCTATGTCTCATGACTCTTGGATACGGCCCTGCACGCACACAGACACACAGGCATCATTAATACACACTCAAACATACACACACACACACACACACATCATTGATGAACACACACACACACACACACACACATACATCATTGATGAACACACACACACACACACACATCAGTCAGTGCTATGTAGTGGCATGCTAAGTGTTGACACTCAGTCACCTTAGTTCTGGTGGTGCAGTGACCCCTGTCTGTCATATCTTCTCCCCTCCATAATCAGGTTCATATACACCTGCAAATTTGCTTGTGTGAAATGTGCTCTAAGTGGAAAAATGGGTTTGATTCTGCGGTGTAGGGGGGTGAGCAATGATGACTCATGGGTAATGGATGACCGCAGAGCGCGACTGAATAACATAAAGGCACTGATCATTCAATTACAGGAAGCGGGAGGCTTAAGCTCTTAGCGGGCGCACAAAGGAGGGCTTTGCGGGTCCCAGCCACATTCAAAGCTGGCGATTTCGATGGCGGCCCCACCACCCGTATACCTGTTTTTGTCATTTTGCTCCAAGCCTCGCGCCGTCTGTCGGTATGGTGTGGACAGCCACTTAGTTTCAGCGGAGACGACGTTGACTGACTCCCGTGCCGGGAATACTTATACCTGCGATTAAGCCGTACATTCTGTAGTGCAAATTCAATCAGCAGGGACTCTTCCTGAAGCACAATTGTGTTGTTCCATATGTAACTATGGGAATTTAGTCAATTCTACAAAATACGGACAAAAATAGTGTGATATAATACCTACTTAGAATATAGTATAGTGCTTTTTGAAATATATCGGTATTTTTATGTTTTATTCATTAGGTTTGTCTCGATATACTCATGAGTCCGTAAGGCAGATTTGATTGATGTTTTTGTTCTGGTTCTGTTTGAATTTTTTATGCCTTTTTTTGTTTGTTTGTTTTTTGGTCTAATTACAGGCCTGCCATTATCAGTTCATTTCGTCCTCGTTATTCATTGTCAGTGTTGGTGTGGACAAATGTGAGGCCATTTGTATGCTTTTAGCAGCACCGAAGCAATACATTTTAATACAAACAGGGATCCGTCTTCATCAGTTATTCTTTCAAAGGACCCATAAGCGATTCTGGACACTGAGAATGCAGGAGGTAACGAGCAGGAACAGTTCTGTAACGATCAAGGTTCTTGTTTCCAGGCACTTCTTTTTTAGCTGCTTTTTGGTTCGATTTGTGGTTTTCGGGTCCATTGGAAATTTTTTTTAAGACCTGGAGTGACTTCATGATTTTATATATCGAATTTCCCTATCTCAGGTCAATGAAAGCAAACATCGGTTATTAATTTAATTCTATTTATAACTCCCATCCTGAAATGATGTGGTAGGAATTGCACCGCTGTGAATTGTGACCGCTGAATGCCCATAGAGAAAGGAAGGTGAGGCAGACTGAGGAGAAAAAAAGAGAGAGAGGGAGGGCTGGATGGAGCGTGAAAGACTGAAACCATGAATGCAACTCCAGTGAAAAAGACTCTCGAAATGATTTCTTGGAAGGGAGACATGTATGTGACTCCTCCCTGGCCAGATGCATCTCCTGGCGTGTTTCCCAATGTTGTCTCAACATTGTGCCAACGCTTCAGAGGGATATTCCTGTGCTTTCTTTTAGTTTCTAAACAAAAAATGAAACAAATTGAGTGTGGCAAAAAGATCACCCCGACACAAATTAATCACATCTAATTGACCTTTTTTTGAATATTTTTTTTACATTTTATTCAGGACATTTATGAATGGCTGGACAGTTTATCTTTTTGAGTAATTTTTATGAGAACCCAGGGCTGTGAGTGGGAAACAAATCAATAGATTTAAACAGAAAAGACTGATGAACAAGACTTCTAGGTGTTCTGCTTTGCTTCATTCTTTCTCTTATGTGAGTCCCAGTGTACCCAGTGTACTCTGACACTCTCTCTCTTTCCCTACCCCTCCTCTCTCTCTCTCTCTCTCCCTACCCCTCCTCTCTCTTTCTCTCTCCCTCTCTTGCTCTCTCTTTCTCCTGTGCCTTTCCCTCTTTAACGTATTTATGCATTAAACTCTAAACCAGTTTCTCTCTCTCTCCCTCTCTCTCTCTCTGTCTCTCTCTCTCTCCTCAGGGCTTGTAGTCAGTAGCCCTGATTGCAAGGAGACACAGGTGGACAGAGTGTGGACAGCAGAGCGAAGAAGGAGAGAGACCAGCAGCCGAGGGCCGAGAGAAGAGACCGAGGAGTGGAGGAGAGAGGGAAACGTACAGACCGGGCTGAAGAGGAAGGAGGCGCTGGAGCCAGGAAGCGGTGCATCATGGGTAAGCAGAACAGCAAGCTGCGGCCGGAGGTCCTGAACGACCTGCGGGAGAACACGGAGTTCACGGACCACGAGCTGCAGGAGTGGTACAAGGGCTTCCTGAAGGACTGCCCCACGGGCCACCTGACGGTGGAGGAGTTCAAGAAGATCTACGCCAACTTCTTCCCCTACGGCGACGCCTCCAAGTTCGCCGAGCACGTCTTCCGCACCTTCGACACCAACGGCGACGGCACCATCGACTTCCGGGAGTTTATCATTGCGCTGAGCGTCACGTCGCGCGGGAAGCTGGAGCAGAAGCTGAAGTGGGCCTTCAGCATGTACGACCTGGACGGCAACGGCTACATCAGCCGGGCCGAGATGCTGGAGATCGTGCAGGTGAGCCCCGCCCTCTCCCTCTCCCTCTCCCTCTCTTTCATTCACTACTCTTTCCCTCTGTCTCTCTCGTGCCTCATCCCCATATCAAGCTCCCTCACAGTCTTTCTGTCTCTCTCTCTCTCTCTTTCTCTTTCAGTGCTCTCTCTCGCTACCTCTCTACTTCTCTCACCCTCCCTCTCTCTCTTTCTCCCATGTCTATCTCAAGCTCTCGGTTTGCTTTATTGGCACGAAGTGGTGGTTTAGAAAAAGAGAGGTTTTATTACAATTGTATTAAATATCATATAATAATTATAATATACAGTTATAGCTTTAACTGTAAAAAAACAAAACAAATGTAAGAAAAAAAATTATTGGCCCTCCCCCTGAAAGGACTGTCAGCCTTTCTTCATTATTCCCTTCCCTCCCTCTCCCTCAATGCTCCCGCTCTTTCCCTCGCTCTCTCACATGTTCTCCCTTTCATGATCTCTGTCTCTTTCGTTCTCTCTCTCCCCCTCCCTCAAAGCTCCCACTCTTTCCCTCGCTCTCTCACATGTTCTCCCTCTCATGATCTCCGTCTCTCTCTCTCTCTCTCCCTCTTTCCCTCATTGCTCCTGCTCTCTTTCCCTCACTATCTCACATGTTCTCCCTCTCTCTCTCTCTCTCTCTCTCTCTCTCTCTCTCTCTCTCTCAATGCTCCCGCTCTTTCCCTCGCTCTCTCACATGTTCTCCCGCTCATTCTCTCTCCCTTCCCTGTCTAAATCCTTTCTATCTCCCTCTTTCCATGTCTTATTTCACTGATTGTTTTCTATTTCAATTATTACTTTTTACTCATAGCTGGTCTAGCTTGCTAGAAGGGAAGTGTAGCCTTTTATTTTTAAATAATCCACGTTATTTGTGTGTGTTCCTGGCGGTAGTGAGGGATCGTCTGTGTTTCTGTGCATGCTTGTGGAGTGATGTAAACCTCGCTATGCCCGGAGCGCTGTTCTTCAGCAGCATAAGGACTTAGCATCTGTGTATGCATCCTAATAATTGTTCAAAAAGTTTGTTTTTGCTTTATGAGCATGGTTCTGCTGTTATCACAACCACCTACAATAGATTCACACCCACCCCCAACAGGCTTGAGAATGTATGACCGCATTCACAGCGCTATACACCCCCCCCACACACACACACACACACACAGACACAAATGCGCGCACACACACACACACACACACACAGACACAAATGCGCGCACACACACACACACAGACACACACGCACACACATACAACACACACAAAAATAGGGCGGCAGTGTTAGCATAATGATTAGGGAGCTGGGCTTGTAACGCAAAGGTTGCAGGTTCGATCCCAGGTGGGGCACTGCCGTTGTACCCTTGAGCAAGGTACTTAACCTGGATTGCTTCAGTAAAATATCCAGCTGTATAAATGGATGTAAAGAAATGTAAGTCGCTCTGGATAAGAGCGTCTGCTAAATGCCTGTAATGTAATGTAATGTAAATGAGTGCAGTCACACACACACAGTCATACGTCACACGATTATCCGTGAAGAATATTTCCCATATGACGAGGAGCCCGAGATGCCATTCAATACGTGACGTTTCAGAGTTCATCAGCGATTGGAAATCGTTTCTCTTTTTGAGTGGCTGTTCGACTCCCCAGCTTAGCATAGCTTAACGTAGTTTAGCGTAGCAACGCGGTTCCAGATCACCATTCACACAGACCCAGTTCCACAATCTGGCCCACCAATCCAAATCCGGGCCCGGGTTTCCTTTCTCTCAGGTAGTTAATTTAATGAGTGCAATTGATTGGCCAGAGTGTCTTCACACCTGACTCCCAGGTGAAGAGCTCGGCCCACGAGGACCGTAATTTGATTAACCCTGGCCTAGGACCATAGGGGCCCTGAGCAAACAGCCCAACCTGTCGAAACGAGCCTCTCACAGGGACCTGTTCCTGTTTAAGTGACTGGCTGGTTAGATCCACGGGGAAGGGGCAGTTCAGTTTGTGGGGTGGTCTGTGTCACTGTCTACAGGAGAGAATGCACCGCTGGGGGGGATTACCCCAGTGCCCAGGGCTGTATTAATATGTCACTCTTTCCATCTGCACACACGAGTGATGGGAGAGCCAGGCCATGGCAACCTTGTAATGGGTGGGCGTTGCTACCACAAGCTGTCAATCACTAACTCATATGAACCAATCAAAAGACTTTGCTCTCCATATGCGACCAGTATGATTGGTCACAGATGATATATTGTAGCGCCACCAATATTGGGGGGGACATAATGAAAGGGAATGTTTTATATCAACAAATTATTGAGGGGGACGGATATGACTGTTTGGAATATTGGGGGGACATGTCCCTCCACCTCCCCCTCCCACTCGTTACGCCTATGAGCTCCACCCATTCTCGGCTTTGTGAGTTGCTGCTCACAAACTAGAACATCAGTAGAACAGACTGGGTTCCAGTGTTGCAGTGTTTTGTGTCTTTATGTGCAGTGCTGTGTGTTAGTGCATTGATGTGTTGATGTTCACATGATTGCGTTAGTGTGCTGTTAGTGCTTTTTTATTTTTTATTTTTTCCTCACACAAAAAAAGACTCTGTTTTTGCTGGGTTTTTTGCACACTAGCTCTGCTCCACGGTTAGCCACTGTGTTTGTAGTTGTCAGCTGTTGGCGTGAGAACTGTTTGACCGTCGCAAAGGCTTGGTGACTCTGTCCACATGTGTAGGCTTACTGCTCTTGTTTGGGTTGTTTTTGTGTGTGCCATAGCTGTTGTGTAAGGGGGCCCTCTTATCCTCTCCTCTGAGCGAAATCTCTTCCATCTTTACATTCCAGCGCTGCCAGGCAGCAGTGCTGCTACCAGAGAGCGAAATTACAGAAATAATTCAGCCTGTCTGTGGCAGAAATGAAAGCGTAGCTCCAGATTACCGTTAGTACGTTTTATGAGCTGTTATCGGTGTCACCGAGACATCAGTCTTCCTCTGCGGCTGTTACTGCACAGCTCCCCGTCCCCCCGTCCCCTTTAAAACTGCAATTATGGATCTCAGATTCTCAGCGAGACGCAAGTGGCTCTTTTTTTTTCCTGAAAGGCACGAGTTTTTGAATAATTTATGAGTGCGACAACATCGGGTGCCCGTAGAAGCTAAATAGACGCATTGAAATACAGATGAGAATGAATCATTATGTCTGGAGCGGAGGGATGAAAGAGGAGGACTCTCTCGGGTTTTGTTGGCGCGCTCACTCCAGTCCGCAGGCCTTTCCCAGTTGACGCCGGCGGGCGGTCAATTGAGGTCTGGAGTGACGGACAGAGAGAGGCTCGCGATCGTGAGAACCAAGGGAGGTCGGGTGCGAGGGGCGAGCCCAGGCGCGAGGGGGGCTGGAACGCAGTTGTGTTCGCAGAGGGGGACCTGCTCGGCCTCGCACCCCATTTTAAGGGCAGCTGACGCGCCTCTCCTATTCTGAGCTCTGTATGGGCTTACCCGACTCAGCCCACTGCAGCAAAAACAAAAGCGGATTACGGATATCAAATGGTTCATATTTTTCTCTGTTTCCTCTCTGTCCTGATAGCTTCACTTCTATACTTCTCATCTCATATTTCCTCATCCGTCTCTCTCTCTCTCTCTCTCTCTCTCTCTCTCTCTCTCTCTCTCTCTCTCTCTCTCTCTCTCTCTCTCTCTCTCTCTCTCTCTCTCTCTCTCTCTCTCTCTCTCTCTCTCTCTCTCTCTCTCTCTCTCTCTCTCTCTCTCTCTCTCTCTCTCTCTCTCTCTCTCTCTCTCTCTCTCTCTCTCTCTCTCTCTCGAAATACAAAATGGATCCATTGACATTTAATTTTTTTTAAGTAAAACGTTTAGACTATCTCCAATGTTCATCTCTCTCTCTCTGTCTCTCTGTCAGGCGATCTATAAAATGGTGTCCTCTGTGATGAAGATGCCCGAAGATGAGTCTACGCCAGAGAAACGGACAGACAAGATCTTCAGACAGATGGACACCAATAATGACGGTGAGAAATGCCCCTGCCCCAGTGTGAGAAATGCCCAGACCAGTAGGGTGTGGGTTCAAGGCCCAGGATGGAAGCTTTGGTTTTGTCGGTTTACTCATCACAATTAAAAGAGCGCAGCATAAGCTTTTATATAATTTATATAAAATAATTTATATTTATAATTTAATATTTATTATAATAATTTTATGCCGTGTGTCCTATCATCACTTAACCCCTACCGCCCCTGTGTCCGTCACCGTCTCCGTGTTTCGGCGTTGATGGCATTAATCATGGCTGCCGACGGCTCACATGTGCCTAATGAGGCCATGTCCACTGACCGCCCGAGCGTCGGCTCCTCCTCCTGTGTGTGTGGGACGCCGTACGGGAGTGTGACGTCACTGCGGGGGGGGCGGTGATTAGGTGGGGTCGCGAGGTCTCTCGTCTCCTCCCGGTAATTTGTGTTAATTGCGGCAGGTGCCCGGTGACGTGTGTAACGAGGCTGCAGGTGTCCGCTAACAACCGACGTGGCACAAAGGTGCATTTATGGTACGGGGTGGGGGTGGGGGTGGGGGCGTTGTTTACTTGAGTGTCGCTGACGTCACCGCTCCTTTAATTGGCTCTGACCATCCGTCCAGAGCACCACTACGCTCACGAGCCAGGCTCTCTCTCTCTCTCTCTCGCTCTCTCTCTCTCTCTCTCTCTCTCTCTCTCTCTCTCTCTCTATCTCTCTCCCTCTCTTTCTCTCTCTTTCTCTCTCTCTCTCTCTCTCTCTCTCTTTCTCTCTCTCTCTCTCTCTCTCTCTCTCTCTCTCTCTCTCTCTCTGGTGATAACCCCACCCGTATTGCAGGGTGAGCCCTGGTGAATCAGCAGGGTGTGCTTACTGGGCGCTCTAACAGCCAACCAGTGAGTTCTGAAGCGGTCCCTTCTTTCCAGCCCGGCTCAATTCGCTTGGCTCCATCAGCCTCTCGGTTTTGTGCTGATGTAGTTTTGACTGTCTGCCAAAAGATTGACTGTGCAGCTAAACGTATTGAAGTAAATATTGCTGTCCATAACTGCAGAAACGTAAAGTGTTAGATCGGTGTTGTGTGAACCGTGGGGTTGTGAGGGGACTGGAGGGAATGAAGAGCAGAGAACAGGGGGTGGCGCTCACCCAGGCCTCCACAATCTTCCTGGCCTGTGCCTTTGAGTATCCCATGAAAATGAACCTTTCCTCTCAGCCTTGTGTTCTCTTCTGTTTATCAGAACCAGTCAACACATTCTCTAAAATAGCTACAGTCATCAATATACGCCTTTCATGTGTGAGGTAGGTCGCTAGCTGAAAATAGCAATACAAACAGACTGGTCAGTCTGTATATATGTTATTCTGCCTCATTTGTATGAGGTGTTAAAATGAACAGTTTTTCCCATTGGCTGAACCTGGGCACCTGCTAAGGTTAATCAATGTAAGTTTGTCATTAGTTTGATATTGTGCAGGAGCCAGTCTAAATACAGAGATATTGTTATGAGGGGCGTCTCGTTGTAAAGTTAAAGTCTTTCCTTGATAGTGTTATAAATAATGGGGCCTGCTGAAGCGTTCAAAAGGCCATGTTTTGCTATTCATTTTGTCAGCCGCTCTGGATAAGATTAAATGATGTAATGTTCTTTTTCGTAACTCAGGGGTTGCAGGTTCAATTCCCGGGTGGGGTACTGCCGCTGTACCCTTGAGCAAGGTGCTTAACCTGAACTGCTTCAGTAAATATCCAGTTGTATAAATGGATAGTATGTGTAAGTGTAAGCTGTGAAAGTCACTCTGGATAAGAGCGTCTGCTAAACGTATACGGCAAATGTTGAAAATGTGTTGCAGTGTGTCGCTGTACCCTCCCATGTGTGTGACTCACCCATGGCTTCTGTCCCACCACCCCCATCCTCACCCCCGTCCCTGCAGGTAAACTGTCTCTGGAGGAGTTCATCAAAGGTGCCAAGAGCGACCCGTCCATTGTGCGGCTACTGCAGTGTGACCCCAGCAGCGCCAGTCAGTTCTGAAAAACTCAAATGGACAGATGGACACACTGACTCACCCAACTGACCCCTCACCACAACCCCACTCCATCACAACCCACTCCACCACACCATACTCTCAGCTGGGCCGGTCTTAGGGATTACGCCTGGTGCCTTCCGCATCATTCCATCACTCTCCATGGACAGATATTTCACGGCTAGCTTATATTCTGTGCTTTTAAACATTTGTATTATTATTATTATTATTATTATTATCATTTTAAAGGTTTTATTTAATGGAGGCAGCGATTCCTATCTGATCCATGGAGGGAGAGTTTTTGTTTTACCGTTCGTACATTGTTCGTACATATTGAATGTGTTCTGTGCACATGACTGGCTGTGCTGCATCCCGGTCCAATGCCTGTGTTTTGTGTCCAGTCTGCGCTTCGCTCCGTCGCACCGCAAAATCGCGTCACAAACCTTCGCCGAAGAGGAAACGTGTGACTGTCACATAGCGGCTGAATGTAGTTCTGAATCTTTACGAGAACGCGAGAGAGATCGCTCTCTTCGGCTTTTTGCTGCTTTTCGAGGGACTTTGCTTACAACTGCGCTGTTACCGTTATACCTTTATGTTCTCTCTCTGACTCGATCTTTTTTCCCCCTTTTTGCATCGTTATAGTGAAGTACAGACAAAAAAGAGAAACGTTTATTGCTACCGTCGTTATTTGTATGGAATGCAGTCGTAGTTGTAAAAAAAAAAAAAAAGTACATAAAAAGTGCAACGAAGAAGAAGAAAAAAAGGAAAAAACTGAAAAAAGGATTTTGATATTTATGTGGGTATGTGGAATATCTCTCGTGACCAAGTGTAGTGGGATCGCGGCCGTTCCTCTGCTCGTGAGGCGGCCTACCGCTGGCGAATGTGCATGATCGCCAGCGCTCGCGCTACTCTCCTCGATGTCTTAACTCCCTCTGAAGTATTTGATGTGAAGAAGCATGGCTGTGGGGGGGGTCACCTCTGCACGGCCTCTCGTTATTGACATCGTTGTTACAGTTCCGATGCCTGTAATGTCATTGCTTTTGATGAGTGATGTCTGTGGGGGTTTTATATCATTATTATTCGTATTATTATTATTGTTATTGAAGATGGTAGTGGTAATTGGAAGATGAGATCTTTTTTCTCTCTCCCTCTTACCTCCCCCACAGTGAGGGCCCTTCTACATTCAGTGTTACCTGATATTATTTTCATCAGACTACTGCCAAGAAGTGTAATTGGGGAAAAAAAGTTTAAAAAAATGAAATAAAGTGTAGTGTTTTCCTGTGGGTGTGCGTCTCAGGTGTCTTCTCATAACGAGCTTTAAAACTCACCTGAGGAAAGGGAAGGGCCTCCCGCAAGGCCTTCTCAGCTTTGCTGCACTTTACTGCACTTACTTCCTGTTATTTCTGTCACTCTTGTTTGGATGCGATCCATTCCCCACCAAGGCCTAATTGGTTTAACAGGCTGGGGTGTAGTGGGGGTGTATTTTTATTTTTTTTTTTTTCTGTGATGATTGCTACTCTTGTTCTGGTATTCTTTTTTTACATTTATTTAATTAAAAAAGTTAATTAGAATTTTTTTCACCACCACCTTGTCTTTGAGGGACAACTTTATTCTTTTATTTTTTCTGAGAATAGCTTTGTTTCGGCAATATATATATATATATATATATATATATATATACACCCGATCAGCCACAACATTAAAACCACTGACAGGTGAAGTGAATAACATTGATCATCTTGTTACAATGGCACC
This sequence comes from Aldrovandia affinis, assembly GCA_029706075.1. Classification (NCBI taxonomy): domain Eukaryota; kingdom Metazoa; phylum Chordata; class Actinopteri; order Notacanthiformes; family Halosauridae; genus Aldrovandia; species Aldrovandia affinis. The sequence continues at coordinate 871,429 of JAINUG010000203.1, read as the reverse complement.
TGTCAAGGGGTTGGATATATTAGGCAGCAAGTGAACAGTCCGTTCTTGAAGTTGATGTGTTGTAAGCAGGAAAAATGGGCAAGCATAAGGATCTGACCGACTTTGACAAGGGCCAAATTGTGATGGCTATACGACTGGGTCAGAGCATCTCCAAAACGGCAGGTCTTGTGGGGTGTTCCCGGTATGCAGTGGTTAGTACCTACCAAAAGTGGTCCAAGGAAGGACAACCGGTGAACCGGCGACAGGGTCATGGGCGCCCAAGGCTCATTGATGCGCGTGGGGAGTGAAGGCTAGCCCGTCTGGTCCGATCCCACAGAAGAGCTACTGTAGCACAAATTGCTGAATGCTGGCTATGATAGAAAGGTGTCACAACACACAGTGCATTGCAGCTTGCTGTGTATGGGGCTGCGTAGCCGCATACCAGCCAGAGTGCCCATGCTGACCCCTGTCCACCGCCGAAAGTGCATACAATGGGCACGTGAGCGTCAGAATTGGACCATGGAGCAATGGAAGAAGGCGGGCTGGTCTGATTAATCACGTTTTCTTTTACATCATGCGGATGGCCGTGTGCGTCGTTTACCTGTGGAAGAGATGGCACCAGGATGCACTATGGGAAGAAGGCAAGCCAGCAGAGGCAGTGTGATGCTCTGGGCAATGTTCTGCTGGGAAACCTTGGGTCCTGGCATTCATGTGGATGTTACTTTGACACGTACCACCTACCTAAACATTGTTGCAGGTCAAGTACACCCCTTCGTGGCAACGGTATTCCCTGATGGCAGTGGCCTCTTTCAGCAGGATAATGCGCCCTGCCACACTGCAAAAATTGTTCAGGAATGGTTCGAGGAACATGACAAAGAGTTCAAGGTGTTGACTTGGCCTCCAAATTCCCCAGATCTCAATCCGATCGAGCATCTGTGGGATGTGCTGGACTAACAAGTCCGATCCATGGAGGCATCACCTTGCAACTTACAGGACTTAAAGGATCTGCTGCTAATGTCTTGGTGCCATATACCACAGGACCCCTTCAAAGGTCTTGTGGAGTCCATGCCTTGATGGGTCAGAGCTGTTTTGGTGGGACCTATACAATATTAGGCAGGTGGTTTTAATGTTGTGGCTGATCAGTGTATATATATATATATATATATATATATTTTAAGTGTATTTACAGATTGTGCTGTGAATGTGATGTCTGTCCCCATAGGGGGGGTGTATAACCTTCCTTAGGTTTTAGGTTTCTAAGCCATTTTCCCTGGCCTTGTAGTAGGAGTTTCCTTCATTCAGATCATTGTTGTTTAGTTTTAATGGAACATACACACGCACATGCACACACACACGCACACACATCCACACATGTGCACACACACACACACACTGGTGGGAATAGAGAGATGCTGCAAAGCTTTAATTCAGACGCTAAGAGAAAACTTTGACCTGATGGAGCACAGGCAGAGAAGGCAGTGAAGGGAGGATAGGAGGAGAGGTAGAGTGAGGTGGATGAAGTGCAGGATAGAGAGGAAGAGTCACGAGGAGGCAGGAAGGAGAGATGGCGGGAAGGGAGGCAGTGATCCCACAGTCTTGAGATTAAGACTCAAATGGCCCTGGGCTGTGTTAGTAGAGTCCCAGCTGGTCGGAGGGCTCATTGGAAAGGGGGAGGACCGGGCCTCTCCGTCATTACTGCACCCATTTAAAGGATCCCTCAAGTGTTGCCTTTACAATGACTGTCTCCCCTTTTGCCTACTTATGACCTGCTTCAGTGTCCTAATGGAGTGTAGCTTTTGTGTGTACCGGGATGAGATTGAGCTCCTTGTTGAGGGCTCGTCAGGGCTTTCTAAGGTGGAGCGTGCTCTACACACACACACACACACACACACACACGGCTCGTCTGATGTTAAGTGTGGCTGTATTAGCTTGCTCACTGTGGAACGGCTCTACACACACACAAAACCACTCGTCCGTTGTTAAGTGTGGCCATGAAAGTCTTGCTCCCCATGATTATCCAGACTATATCGACAGCCTTTGCAAACATGCTTGTTTGCTTCAGACAGACGGGGCCAGGCGTGAACCAGGCGACGGGGGAGAATGCTAATAGGGGCCCGGGGTGGACATGTGGCAGAGGGGGTCACCATATTTTGTAAAGAAAAGAAAAAACTCCTACAACATAATGCAGGAAGAAGACACAGATCATGGTCCAACCGAGTAAATAATGTTAGAATAAGAATAAAGAATAGACATGGTGGAATTTGTGATGGGAGAAGGCCATCAGGTCTGAAAGCAAAACTGTATTCACAATTAATGATATACCCTACCGACCGCGTACGCACAATAAGACAATTGTTCAAATTCAGAACTGTGTTTTTATACTGACTGCTAGCTGATGACAGATCGGTCATTAGAAATCCTGCGTCCTTTCAGATAATTTTCATTTCAAGTTCTAGTAAACAATATGTATGCTATATAGGATATATGTTTAACATTCTGAAACAATACCTTCAAGGCCTTACCTAACAGGCAGGTTTTTCCGTAGACCTGTTACTTGGATGTCTGTAGACACATATTCCTGAAGTAAAGCTGTCATGACATGAATCGGGGTTACTTTCCACCTTGGTTTCAAAGGCCAACTTCACCCAACGATCCATATTTCATCTTTCATTCATGTTTCCACAATCTATACATGAAAAAAACATAACTTGACACAACTGTATCCTATCGCGTCAGGATACAGTTGGGAAAAGATCTACAAATCTATGGGAAAAGACACAGGAGGAGCACAGACCTATGGGAAAAGGAGCACAGTGAAGGATGACGCACGGCATTAATTTTCTGGCCCCCGGCTCTCCGAGCGCCCGCACTCTTTCCATTAACCTCCCCGCCCCCGGTGTGAGGCATCATTTCCCACCCACCTCCCCGTCTCTGTCCCATGCGCGCCAACTGACCCCCGTCTGTGCCCACTAATGTACCCATCTCACCCCCCCAGTCTCGCTCGCTACCGGTGGCGTCACCTCTCGGGACGGGGGAGGGTATCTCTGGCTCCAAAGCCTGTGGGGCACACCAGACCATAATAAGCAGTAAAAGTAACAGTCTAATAGAGCGGAGAGGGAGAGGATAATATCCTGCATTTAACTCCTCAGGTGGCTCTTATAACCGCTCTGGAGCATCAGCCGGTCGAAGCGATGCCGCTTAAAGAGGCGGACGATTACTCCTGTGAGGGTTCCAGCCGGGGAGTGAAGATACGCGCACCGCAAATTACGTCAAAATGGAGAGGAGCTATAGTTACTATTCAACGGAACGCAAAGGGGAGTTGGGGAGAAAAGAGTTGGAGAAAGACAGAAAGAAAGAGTAATCCCCGCTCCATAGAAGAGTCTGTCTAAATTGTGAAAACTGGAGAGAGAATATTACTGTGATAAAAGGCAAGTGGGATGAGTCACCCCCCCATCCTCCCCTCCTCTCTATTCTCAGGGGAGGAGAGAGAGAGATGGAGAGAGAAACATCAGACGGAATAAACCGTGTGCCAATCAAGCCTCAAAGAACCAAATGAAGCGAAACAATTGAGGGACGGAGGGCGGAAGACGCGGGTGGCGGGGAGAGATGCTGGTCTGTCGCTTGGGCCGGATCACCGTGTGGCCCTCTTATCTGTACAGGGGGGGTCATTAGAGGGGAAACATTCATTCGCTCTGGCTGGGAACCTGGAAGGGCCGGTGTCTGGTGTGAACTGCCACCTGGGCCACCGATTGGGTCAGCGTTCCTGCAGGAATTGTGTGTGTGTATGCATGCACGCTCACGTGTGCATGGACATATGTGTGTGTGTATCTGTACGCACGCACACGTGTGCATGTATATATATGTGTGTGTGTGTGTGTGATAGGTGGAGGGGACAGTGATTATTCCGTGTGAATAAAAGAAAGTATCTGGCACAGGCTCAAAGATATGAGTGTACTAATATGAACCAATGGTGCTCTCCTGCACTGTGCTATTTACAAATTGCAATTACTTAGTTTCGCTTGCCTTTCACTGGACCTTCATCAGAGCATTATATACACAATGCATTCAAACACTATTCATAATGAAAGAGAGAGCAATCACTCCTGTGCACATAAATATCAGGCAGTCCTGACAGGCCACATCACCCTGGAGATGTAGAAAGCGTAGGCGTACCACGGGGGGGATGGGCACTTTAGCGATGTTGCTCGTACACACTGGTCTGGGAGTGTTGATAGCCAGATCTGTGTCACTGTTGCTCATAGAGCTCATGTGGATGCACTTGTTTTATCTACCTGGGGAAGACAGAGCTGCTCTTCCTCCCTGCGAAGGGCTCCCCGACGATTGATGCATCAATCACCGTGGAAGGCTCCATAGTGTTTCAGTCCCAGTCTGCCAGGAGCCTTGGAGTGACCCTGGACAACCAGCTGTGCTTCTCGAGCCATATTGCAGCGATCACTCGGACCTGCCGATTCTCCCTCCACAACATCTGGAGGATCCGACCGTTCACCCACCCAGAGGCCACCCAACTCCTGGTCCAGGCCCTGGTGATCTCACGTCTGGACTACTGCAATTCCTTGCTGGCAGGCCTTCCGGCCTGTGCCATCACGCCACTGCAACTAGTCCAGAACGCTGCCGCTCGCCTGGTGTTCAACCAGCCGAAGTTCACCCACGTCACCCCTCTACTCTACTCTCTGCACTGGCTCCCCATCGCAGCACGCATCAGATTCAAGTCACTGGTGCTTGCTTTTCAAGCGGCCAGAGGTACTGCTCTCCCATCCCTCCAGTCACTCATCACTCCCTACACCCCTCCCAGACCCCTCTGCTCCGCCTCCTCTGGCAAACTGACTGCCCCATCCCTCCGGGCACCTGGCAGCCGCTCCTCGCGGTCTCGCCTCTTCTCTGTCCTGATCCCTCGCTGATGGAACGACCTTCCGCAATCGGTCAGGACCGCGGAATCACTTGCAATCTTCCGCAAGAGACTCAAAACCCACCTCTTCAGACTCCACTACCACTGAACTCTGTCCATCTAGCGAATTTGTCATCACCACTGTTTACTTGTTCTACACTATACTTTAAAAAAACAAAAACAAAAAAACACTAATCTTTTCCTTCTCAGTGTTACAGGTATGATACGCAGATGCCTGAAATGATGTCTATTGCTGTATTACTGCACTGATCTTGTGCGCTAACTATGATTGTCCCTACCATGTATTAATGCACATCTTGTAAGTCGCTCTGGATAAGAGCGTCTGCTAAATGCTTCAAATGTAAAATGTAATGTAAATGTGTTGTCTGGATAAGTGTGTCTGCTAAGTGACTGTAATGTCATGTAATGTTCTTAAATATCACACAGCAATGCTCTGCACTCATTGAACAATATTTGAGTCGGTGCAGGATCAAATACTTATTAATACTCCATAATTATTCATTATTATTATAATATATATTATTAATTGCCCCAAATGCAGAAATTGTCCCATGGCTTACAAAGTGAAAATAAATTGGCTGACTTTGGGAATTTTGGATGACACCATTGCCAGTTGCCAACCTCCAGATCTGCCGGAGGACTTTGCATTGGGCGTTCCTATTAGGGGAGACAAACCAGGAAACATTTATATTAAGAAAAGGTACATGAGCTAATCAGTCGGCTCCTTCAGGAGGGTGTGGGGGAATGGAGTAAGCACACACGGTTCTACACATCGCATTACTGTGCCACTCATGACACGACTCCTGAGAGTGCACTTCAAGTAAATAACATTTATATGCTTATGTTTGCAGTGGTCAAAAAATGAAAGGCTTTCTGAGATATTTCAAAAATAGCTATTTTAATAATAATAATAATAATACATTTTATTTGTTATGCGCCTTTCAAGAAACCCAAGGTCGCAGTACAGTGGGAGGAGTAGATAAAAGTTACATAAAACATACATTTAAGCAGATACAAGCACAACAGAACGGAGACAACACAGGAACCACAGAAACTAAACAAAGGTTTTAGAAAACAGATGAGTTTTGAGGGCGGCTTTGAAACTGTCCAGGGTTGGGGCTTGGCGAATCTCTATGGGGAGAGAGTTCCAGAGGGTGGGTGCTGCCACACTGTAGGCTCTGTCCCCAAAGGTTCGTCGACTGGTGCGGGGGATGGAGAGCAGACCCGTGTCCGAGGACCGCAATCTCCGAGATGGAGTTTGATGGTGGAGAAGGTCAGACAGGTACTGGGGGGCGAGGCCATGGAGGGATTTGTAGGTGAGGAGGAGGAGTTTGTAAGAAATGCGAGACTTGACTGGAAGCCAGTGGAGTCGGATGAGAGTGGGGGTGATGTGCTGCCAGGGCTTGGTGCGGGTGAGAACCCGGGCAGCTGAGTTCTGCACGTACTGGAGCCTGTCCAGGGCTTTGCTGGGTACCCCGAACAGGACTCCATTGCAATAGTCCAGACGGGAGGTAATGAAGGCATGGATGAGGGTCTCCGTGACGGAGTCTGAGAGTGACGGCCGGAGTCTGGAGATGTTCTTAAGGTGGAAGAAGGCAGATTTGGTCATGGATTTGATGTGTGACTGAAAAGAGAGGGTGGAGTCCAGAATGACACCCAGGTTGCGGACTTCAGGAGATGGTGAGATGGAGCAGCCGTCAACCTGGAGAAGGAAATCTCCAACCTTCCGGAGCAGTGCCTTGGGTGCCACAACCATGAGCTCCATTTTAGGTCACTATCTGCTGGTACCGGCCGTCACCCCCAACGGACACCCAGGGTACTGCACCCATTTAAAAGATCCCTCATTCACTCAAGGGTTGCCTTTAATTTGGAAGTTACCTGTACCTACCATCTCAGATTCTTCAGAGTTTTTACCTTTTTAAGGCATGCGTGTGGATCTATAAAAGCTCTTTGGTTTAACCTGTTTTCAATGCAAACCTGCTGGGGGACTATCTTAGCTGTTTCTTTCCTTTCATTGAAAAAGGAGACAATCTTGTGGGAGCAGTTGTTCTTAAACATTTGTTATTTCCCTTTTTCAGGGACAACGGTGAAACTACCAGCATGTACCGTTGCTCAAAATTTTGTCGAAAGACAACTGTCCCGAGGATGTAAGGAAGTGTGTTTTTGGAGACATTTTGTATGATGCCTTTGCCAGCATATCCATGTAGAATGGAGACTTTGATGTACAGGTGAGGATCTGGTCCATGTGTTCATGCTTCAAGGAGCAGCTGACACTTCCTCACTTGTTTGTAAAAAAAATTTAAAATCACCTTTCTTCTTTCTTCTTCCTGTCTGGAGCTGAAATCACACAGCAGCAGGAGGACACCGTGTGAAAAAATATATATTTTTGACAACCTGATGAAAGATGGAAATTTGAAGGGGAAGGGGGAGGGGGTGTTTTTAGTGATGGAAACAGATTGAGCCCATGTCTCTCTCTCTCTCTCTCTCTCTCTGTCTCTCTTTCTTCTCTATCTCTATCTCTTTCTTCTCTCTCTCTCTCGCTCTTTCTTCTCTCTCTCTTTCTTCTCTCACTCTCTTTCTTTTCTCTCTCTCTCTCTTTCTTCTCTGTCTCTCTCTCTCTTCTGTCTCTTTCTTCTCTCTCTCTTTCTTCTCTCTCTCTCTCTTTCTTTCTCTCTCTCTCTCTCTTTCTCTCTCTTTCTTCTCTCTCTCTCTTCTCTGTCTCTCTCTCTTTCTCTCTCTTTCTTCTCTCTCTCCTCTCTCTCTCTTTCTTTTCTCTCTCTCTCTCTCTCTCTCTCTCTCTCTCTCCTCTCTCTCTCTGTCTTCTCAAAGTCTCGAAAGCGGATGACGTGTGCCAGGCAGATATTAGCGCACAGTCAATGTCAAACTCAATTACACTGATTGAAAATCAGGGGGGGCAAATGGATTATGGAAAATTAAAGGGAACTCGGGGGTAGAATTCACACTCATTACTCTATAATGATGGCAGCCTTTTAGAGAAGCCAGATTTGAGCCTATGGTAACCATGCCAACTGCTCTGGTGCAGTGGGGCTCCATGCAGTTGGTGGGGTAAAGGACAGATTGCAAGCTTTAGAGATGGAGAGAAATATGAGGCTATGCAAGAAAGGCTACTGTCCTGTCCCTCAGGGTTGGGGAGAAGATGAGACATGTACACACACACGCACATACACACTCTCTCTCACACACAAGCGCGTACACACTCTCTCACACACACACACACACAAGTGCGCAAACACACACATTCTCTCACATACATGTAGTCACACACACACACACGCACACACACACACACGGTTGTTGGTTCATGGTTAGAGGTGTTCCCGTTGGTTTGGCCAGAATGATTGAGCTTGAAAAGGCACTACTAAGTATCAAAATTGTCTCAAGACTTTTATACGCTGCACCCTAGTAGCCAAATGCTGGCCTTACACCACTTAAATCATATGTCGTATCATCGCAAGGATGAAAATGTAAATTAGGAAAGAGGAAAGAGCATTTTTTAAATTCAGATGTTCAGGTCTGGGTGTCACAGCATGCCAGGGAGTCTCCAGCCCTCTGTGGGGGGTGTTATCTGTGCATCTCTCACGGACTGGGTTTCCCCTCTAATGTGTTCCCCCCGCGGCAGTCTGGGCGAGTGGATAACCGAGCAGACAGCTCTGGCTCCAGGAGTCCCAGTTGAGCACAATGCAGTGCTCCATCACCACTCCACACTCCCAGAGAGCCTGCAACAGAGAACAAGGGTTACACAGGAGTCCAGCAAGGGAGGATTAACACACACTCCTACACACACACACACACACACACACACACACACTTACATACAGGCACACACACTCATATACAGAGATACATACACTAATATACACACACATACACAAACACACTCATATACACACATACACACATATAGACATACACAGACTCATACACACACACACTCAGAACCACACACAGATATACACTCATATATAGAGACACACACACACACAAACATACACTCATATACAGTAATACACACACTCACGATATATCTCCCCACTAATAATAATTGCTTGTAGCATAGCCTACATTACAGTGCGCAGTAGATCTAAGTATCTTATCAGATACTGCGGGCTGTGCCTCGCGCGGACCGGTTCAACATTAACATCTATATTGCTCATTAATGCGTAGAGGTTTCCCCGAGGAATTTAGAACGGAGCTTTACCATCAGAAGGCGGGAGGGCCTGTGCCGCGAAGCACTGGTGCACGCACAGGGTTCGTTTTTGCGAAAACGTAGGGCCAGTTTTAGCTAAAACACTTTCGACCGTTCTCCGGGGACGGGCTGTTAAATAATCAATTGTAGGGAATGTGTAGGTGGCAGTTTACAAATCCTATTAAAACTCTAAACTCTTTCTACCGAGTGGAGGATACGATCAATATATATTCTGTACTGTAAGGAGGCGATTAGGCGCTTAAATCGCAAAATTGACGTGACGGCTCAAGTGTTGCTTTTTGTAATAGAATTTAGTCACGTAGGCTACATTCATTTACTTCAAGCTTAAATAAATGTGTAGCATGTTGTACAAGTAGCAAACAGTAATAACCTGCCTCAAATAAAATGTATACTCTCGTGAATGTTGGTTCATCTAGATTCTGGAAAAATAAACAAGACAGTCAGACAGTCCTGTGGTACAGTGTGGTTCTGTGTTGTTCAGTAGGTAGAGCATGGCGTTGGCAACGCTTAGGTTGTGTGTTCAATTCCCACTGGGACCACATATACTGAAAATAAAAAATGTATGCATTCACTACTGTAAGTCGCTTTGGATAAAAGCGTCTGCTAAATGGCGTATATTATTACAGTAGCTATATAGTTTCAGGTGTGCATAATTCTAGCAACGTCCTTCCAGCTTCTGTCGTTGTACTTCTGTCCTTTCTTGCTCGATAGTCTTTTTTCCTCCTATCTCCATTACTTTCTCCGTTTCATCCTTTTGTGTTTTCTGCAGGCTTTGTTTGGATAAACTACAGCCAGTCCCAAATCAGTCCCTGAGCTCCTGATAGAGAGCTCCTGAGCTGATGCAGGCCGTGACTCCTCAGCCAAACAGAGGCACTATACCCTGGTAAGTACAAGTGAGCTGTAATCAAAACCTCTCCGCACTTGTTTTTCTCTCCTCCCGTAGGCTATAGTGCCCAGTGAAGTTCTCAGCATTTAATACAATCTAACACCACGCTGATTCAGCCCTAATAGTGTTTGTATACGATTCCAATATGGATGAAGCATATATATACCTGTATACTGTCTATATAAACAGATTGCGTATTTAAATGCATTCTGTCCACAGGCGTAAGGAGTGGGGTGGGGGGACAAAGTATTAAAAACAGTCATATCTGTCCCCCCCCCCCCTAGTCATTTGTAGATATAAAACATTCCCTTTCAATCTTTCCCACAATATTTAATATATGATGATTACGCCCTTGATTCTGTCAGAGGATTTAACACTGAGCGGTTGTGAAGGGTGTATAATAAAGTCATTTTAGGCTGTGGAGGACATGTTGGTGAGTAGAGTACTCAGATATTGAGTACTAAGCTCCTGGAGAGGGGTGTAAGTCCATATCACAGTCAACACTCTGATCCAGACAAGGGTGTGTGTGTGTGTTTGTGTGTGCGTGGCTTTGTGTGTCTCAAGCAGGCAACACAGTCACATCAAGTGACACAAACACCACCAGCGTTAAGCAGATGCTGCTTTCTGGGAGCCTTGTCATCATCGACTAGGATGGACAGCCAAGAGTAGAGCAGGAGAGTGTATGTGCTAGTATGCATACATGAGTGTGTATGTGTGTGTGAGTATGTGGGTGCGGAGGTGATTGTGTGTGTGTGTGTGTGTGTGTGTGTGTGTGTGTGTGTGTGTGTGTGTGTGTGTGTGTGTGTGTGTGTGTGTATGTGGGAGCGGGGGTGATTGTGTGTGTGTGTTCATGAGAGTGTGAGGGGGTAATTGTTTGTCTGTGTGTGTGTGTGTGTGTGTGTGTGTTTGTGTGAGTGACTGAAGTGGTGGTTGTGTGTATGCGTGTATGTGTCAGAGTTTGTACATGTGTCTGTGCGTGTGTGTGGTTGTGATTCTGTGTGTGTATTTAATGTATGTGTGCGTGTGTGCGTGTGTGTGTGTGTGTGTGTGTGAGTGAAGGGTGATTGTGTGTATGTTTGTATGCGTTCATGAGTGTGTGTGTGTCTGTGTCTGTGGGGGGTAATTCTGTGTGTGTGTGTGTGTGTGTGTGTGTGTGTGTGTGTGTGAGTGAGTGATGTGTGTGTGTGTGTGATTGTGTGTATGTGTGTGTGTTTTGTGTATGAGTCAGGAGGTGATTGTGTGTGTGTGTGTGTGTGTGTGTGTGTGTGTGTGTTGTGTGTGTGTGTGTGTGTGTGTGTATTAACAGAGATGGCAGAGGCGGCTTATAGCGACATGAGATAGAGCCAGTTATCCATTCCACGCTGACTCTGATGCATCTGCTCTCTGTCGGAGGAGTGAGACACTGGCACGGAGAGTGTGGAAATGGGCCATTTCTCTGTGTTAGCAGGCACCTTCCTCCAGACAAAAACATGACAGGGTCACTGGCCCACCTGCAGGTCTGTCTCTCCTCACCTCCGACAGACACCACCAAATAAGAGGAGAACACCAGATGGACTGTCTCTCCCTCTCCAAAATCTGTGGAGTGTAAGAGTTGGACCTGGATTCAATCAACGTTTGTCATTAACTTTGAGTAGCAATTAGAAATGTGTTGGTGTTTTTTTCCGCAAACACAGATCGGCAAGTTCAGCAGTGACCAAAATAAAACCACCAAGCTGTATTTGGGGAGAAAGGGGGGATAAAAAAAGAAATAAAATAAACACTTGCATCCATTTAAAAGTATCCAGTAATCCCGTACCTCTTGAAATAAATATTAGGAGGGAAAATATTCTACAATTCTGGAGTCAGTTTTAGTTTGCTTTATTGTTTATTGATTAAATAAGGAAAATATATACAGGGTTAGTGTGCATACAGCCTGCATTGTTGTGTTTGCAGCATATGCAAAAACTATTCAAAACTAGAGGATACAAACACAATCAAGTCAATGCCTCATTTCCATTGCGGTCCCCACAGCAGAGGTTTCCAAACGCCCTCCGAGTCGGACCATGTATTCATTCAATTCCACCGCCAGCACACCTGATTCAACTTGTTAACTACTTAACAAGCATTTATTAGTTGAATCAATCAAACAGCACAAACATAAAATCTCAGAGGTGGCCAAAGGTAAGCAACTTTGTGTAGGAGATGGTGAGAACCCCAAATATTGTCTCCCAGTTGTGGGGCATGACCATCGTGTCACATCACGCTGTCTGTGTGTATAGGCTTACTGGGGTCCATCAAAATGTCAACTCCTTTCAACTTTTTTCATACGAAAAATACGGACAATGCTGAAGTATGCCAAAAGGCCTAATGTGTAAAGCCAATAAAGTTATCTTAGGTCAAAGGGATTAATAATGCCATAATGCTAATTAAACTGCAGGCCATACTAACTAACCAGCCATAGGCCAATAGGAGTGAAATAAGACAAAACTGCCAAATTAATCATATTGTCTGTCAGTAATTATAAATGCCATCTCTCACGAGATGGGCGAGGCAGAGGACCTTGGGGAAAGTTATGTTTCGTTTCTGAAGAAATGAGCTCTGCCAGATAAGAAAACCAGAGACATACCTAAGAACTAACCAATGAGAAGTACCGAGAGGAAATCAGTTATGAAGGATTGAACCAATCATGTTAGAATGCAGAAATGTATAAGAGCATTAATCCAATGTTGTTCGATGAGACATCTGATGGTTTTTATACTTGTAAGTATAAATAATAAACAAACTTATATCTTAAATATAGAGTTGGTTAAAGTTACTTCTCTGTAGGACATACACTACCGGTCAAAAGTTTGAGTACACCTGCTGGAAACTAGGTTTATCTCATAATTGACAATGCTTTACACCGTATACATTTCTGTAAATACTTTAAAATGACAAAAAACACATGTAACAATGAACAAAATGAACATCAAAGAAATGTTCAAGAAAATTATATTGAAAATTGAATCTTGGATTCCTCAAAATAGCCAGCCTTTGCCGTGATAACAGCCTCACAAACACGGGCCATTCGGTTAATAAGTTTCAGCAGGAAATCACCCGATATGTCTTCCCAGCTCTCCTGCAGCAATTCCCAGAGAAACTTGTGGGTTGCTTTGCTTTGACTCTTCTGTCCAGTTTGTCGCATACAATTTCTATGGGATTGAGGTCTGGACACTGGGCAGGCCAGGTCATCAGTTTGAGTTGTCCTTCACGTTCCTCCTTCACCAGGTAGTTCTTGCACAACTTCAAGGTGTGTTTCGGGTCGTTATCTTGCTGAAGAATGAAGGAGTGCCCGATTAGCCATAGTCCAGATGGAAGGTGTACTCAAACTTTTGACCGGTAGTGTATACTCACTCACCGAGAAGCAAACAGACGAAGGGGGACCAGAGAAAAAGGCACAAAAGCCTTTCCTCCACACTGCGTACAAATAACGGATAGCCCTCTGCTCTCTCTGTCGTCCTTCAATGAAAAACCCCCATTCACCTGAAGTATATAGCTGTGTGTATATGTGCTGGCATTTTGGAGAGACCCAAAACAAACCAAAAAAAATGGCAGATTTGTGATCATGGTTGCTTAATAGTTTCATACCAGAGTTGAGAAAAACAAACATAAATCACATTTCACTCTAATTCCTGGGATTTTAGAGCTTCTGTGTATGATACATATTGATATAGGCCTACGGGTGCATATGCATAATCAATTTGAGTGATACACCCCTTTCCCATTCCTTTCTACTACTGTGAACCGAAATATATAGGAGTGTTTCCATCTGAGCACACTTGACAGGTTGGAGATTGCATTGTAGCCCTATTAGAATTTCATTCCTCCCACGTTTCATCTGTTTCAAACTCCCGAGCCTTTGTCTCGGGGGTGTCTGTCTCTCTGAGCGTAAAGATGCGTGGCGAGGACGAGGAAAGCCCCTGTTCTCACAGATATCCCTAATTTATGCTGTCCGATTTGCGCAGGTAAAACACTCCTCTTGGCGGAGAAACACGCCGAGTTTAAGCTGTCAAGAACGTGCTCTGAATTCAACTGTTGCTTAGTAACCACGATAAGCTGTGACTGACGCGTTTGCCTTCTTGCGTTTATTGTTGAAGATCACCCCAGGATAGACTTCCTAGTGCAGTATGCTTCCTTTCTGCTAATTAGCAGACGCTGGAAATTATTTTCAGCGCTGAGTAATACCACAGTGCTACTATTCTAATTACGGGGGAACACTTCATATTCTGTCTACTTTCAATTATAATCACAGGGGGATTCTGTTATGCTAGCAGTATAAAACACATTGTAATAAACAGCTGAAATAGTTTAAATAGGCCTGTCAGGATTTAATTTGAAAACATTAACCTTGTAAAACCATAACCAATTACCTACAGACAGCAAATATTTCCAGGGTATTGATGTGATATTCAATCTGTGATTGCACGAATACAATGCAAGAACAGGACAGAGCCTGATATATATATATATATATATATATATATATATATATATACACATCACTATATTTTTATGTGTATATTTATGTACATTTAGGTACATATTCGCTATTCTTAAGAATATCACAAGCTGCCTGTCTGCTTTCTGGTCATACGATATCATATTTCAATTCAACATCAGCATTTGAAGGGAACACTTAACTAATAAATATAAGAAAGGCTATAATGCACACTGTATAATGTTCACAAGCAGGCCTATTCATATCCACAATTATGTTGTAGGCCTACGTTACTCACACACGATAGGAGGGTCCGCTAAATTAATTAATTTAAATGCAAATATGACCAATTAATTACATGTCGACATTTTCCTGGGTGAATGCAGTGCGGTCTTTAAAACTGTCATAAGTTAATCAACTCATCTCAAAACCAATTAAACCAATTTATTTACTGGCTGAATTCTGAGACAAGCTTTTCCATCACTAGGTTGTGCGTCGACTTGCTCTGTTTGGTGACGCTCGAGCACTTTGGTGTGGACAGCGGCTTCAAGACACATAAAAGGTTGCCTTTGTCAGACGGACTCGAAAGTTGGCGCGCAAACGTCGCTTTCGTCTTTCAACGCATTGAACAGGAGGCGGCATCCAGTTGACAGATGTTTAGAACCTTGTGACGCCTGGAAACCGATGCCCCTGACTGGCCGTGAGCTGGCGCTAGTTCAGTCACTCTGCCTTGCAGAGTCTCTTCAAAGGCTGAATATGATCATGTCTGTCCTGGACTGGTGTCACCCCCGTCGGGCACACAGAGTTGTCACTGTGTCACTTTTCAGTTGTCAGGAAATAACCTATTTTGAACTGCATCAACAACAACAGAAAGCTCTTTGAATATAACTTACATTTACAGTATAGTTGAGATAATGGAAAGGCGCGAAACTAAAGCAGCCGATCCCCCACTTATCAAAACAAATGCCCCCTTGTGGCAGAATATAATATAAGCCTACAGGTGCATAAAAATTAATAACAAAAAAAGGTTTGTAACTGCATAATTCAAACAGATGTCATTGAAGTTAAATCCACAGAGAAAGCACTTTTTTCATTTTGTATATTTTCATGCACCGCAGTCCCTCACCTCTTTGGCTTTGATGTCTCAGACAAAACCCACAGGCTTTAAAGTATACCTGCCAGCCACCCTTAAGGAGGAAACAACTCTAGTCCAAACAAAATGGAACACAGTCGGGAACGTCTGTGAGGAAGCCACTGCTATAAGAAATATCATGGAATATGGAAACATTTTCCAGTTGGGAGAATAAAAATGTAAAAAATTATAATAATGTATACTGTGACCAATGAGAGGACCAGAGGAAGCTCGGTTAGATAATATTGCCCCACTGGTATCGAGATTGTTGTGAAGACAAAACCAGGGGATACGGTTAATCAAAACTGTTCATTTGACATTGAGGCACATCGGTTCCCACAGAAGTGTGACGCTCCATTGGCTGTCTAAAATAATGGTCAGGAATAGTAAACAAGACAATAAACAAGACAAGTTTACAAAAACATTGACAAAGACAGACATACAGTACAGTACAGGCACCTGGAAGCCATGTGCAAGACTTCCCCGAACAATTATTTTCTCTGGGCTTAAGTGCCCAGGGACTGTTGGGTGTTTCAGATCCCTGCCCCTGCAAAACAAATGTTTCCCAAATCATACTCTGGCCATTCCCAATTAACCAGCTTACCACATCTAAATACAGCCACAGATTAAACCACCTATGAACAACAAACAGGATTGCCTGCTCACACAACACCATGATACACATGGGGTCACAGAGGACAGATATTTCAATTACTGATATATGATATACAGTATAAATGATATATTGGTGGATTGGTAACAATGAGAGTAAGATATTTTTTTAATGACAGGAGCGCTCTTAAGATCCAATCTGTTGCTCAACAGTACAATTGTTCCTCCAGGGGAGGCAAGTGGGAGAAATATATAGATCCATTGACCATAGACACAGGTCTGACAAGGCACCAGATTATTGGTTTATGACTCAAATCAACTGGCTGCCTGAACACACAGTTGCCTGCAGGGGGGCATTAACAGAGAGAAGGCAAACAGTAGGGATACACAGATGTCTGCATACATCACAAGAGGGTGAATGATGGGAACCACAAGACCTGGCACAGCACACACACACACACGCACACACACACACACACACACACACACACACACACACACACACACACACACACACACACACACACACAGGAAGGTACGGCAATCACATTGCATACAGTCCCAGCAAACAGGACAAATCAAATGCCGTCGTTACAGGGCTGAGGAAAGCAAGGTAACATTAAAATGATATGTGGCGAGAAATTTTATTTTAATTTTGGGTTAATAAAGATGATTCAATATTTTTATGAAATAAAAGGTTTGACCTTTTGCATGGTTTCTGTCACTAGCGGAAGGTACACTGATACAGTGCAGATGCAGGCCTGGGCATAATCACCATGTTTTTATATATCTGAATAATCCTTCTTTTCCCCTCTCAATGACTGAAGGGCCAGGAGTACATCTATGACGGGCCACATTTAGACCCGAGCGCCAAGTCATTTGGGAAACAGAGCTAAATAAAAATACTTTCTATTAATCTGCTGGTGGAGGGGAGATGGTGTGTGTTTATGTAAGAGGGGTGGTTGGTCCATTAGGAACCCACAGTGGAGCTGCACAAACAGAGTTGAGATGGGTAATTGCCATTTGTTCTGACCTCACAAGCTGCTTGACCAGACCTCTTCCTGGCACTGCCCATCGTCGGAGATAATTGGATCTCACTCCGCCTGGAAGCACAGTCGTCTCAGAGAGAGAAGAGGTGCAGGGTGGGCTAAAGAGTGCCGCGGAATCTCCACGGAAACAGCCTGCCTGTGAGTCACCGCTGCCAGCCTGGAACTCCACTGTCAACACAGACTTGTCCAGCACTCTCTGAAGAAGGTTTTTAGACCAACATGCACTTTCAAATTGCCCCCCCCTCCGTCTGTGCAATGTGGACCATACCTCGCACATACAACATTTACTTTCTGTAAGAAACTATCTTAATCATATGTAATTCAATTGTAAACATTGCCTTCATGGAACCGTATACCTGGGCGGATGTGCTGCCCTTAGTTGCGTTGGGGATGGTCTCGTGAATGAGTCATCCAAAAGGAATTCACTACGTGCGAGTTGTGTTATCGCTCAGCGGGTGATAAGCGTCACTTAACTTATTTTTAAAACTCGTTTATGCTTAAGTGTGTGAGCTCAGCCCTCACCTTGTGCAGTTTCCCTGGCGCCCTAATCGCATTCACCGGAATGAGCCCGGGTCAAGGCATCAGCAGTCGACTGTGAAAGAGACATCAGCATTGAATCACTTTCAATAAACTAGCAAATGCGCTTTAAATGAACGCTTTAGTGATATTAAATAGCCGGAGGGAAATGTAAATTAAGCGCAAGAGAATGACAGGAAAAATCTATCTGCAAAGTGGGATCAGGTGGTTAAGCAGACGTGTCAGGACCGATGAGTCACCGTCATTCATTCAACCGGCCCCATGATGGTGTAACAAAACGGGGAAAAACGCAGCAACCGTGCCGCAAAATGTCATGTTAATCTGGACGCAATGTAATATTGTAATATTTCAGCCAAATTTACTATTTAGTCAATGGAGTTAATGGCATCTTAACTTTAACTAAATAATAATAATAACTCACTAACATTAATTCATGACGCATTTATTAGACTGTAATCGGATTATAACCAGGAACGTACAGTGAATTACTTATTCTAAAACGTGTATTTCACATCATAGGAATCATTTATAGGAATGAAAACAAGACATGGACACGGTCAACCCTGCCTTCACCTCGCAGTGCACACTTAAGGACGTTAGATGGCGCTAAGTGCCCAGAAAGGACGGTCCATTCTACTTCAGGGTTTAATAAGAGTTAATAACTGAAAATTGATCGCAGTTAAATCCAATAATCGAGTTAATTTGCTTTTGCAAACTACTTGATAACCGTGTAACTCCGGAGATCAGCCTGTCGAAGGGCCATTTCCGCCCTGATATTTATTCTGCTCGTAATTACTTTATGAACACAGACATTCAGTCTTTTTTTTAATGCGTTTTTGCAAATGTTAAATTACCGTTAAGGTTATCCTGTGTATGAGACACGCATAATGTTAATGTCGAGTATATGAGTAATTAAGTCTTGTATGCACATAAACCAAGAGTAATCCCTCCAGTAATTGCATTTTACCAAGTGTAATCCAAAGAGGGGATAGGTTTGGTGCTTTGGTGCAAGGCCCTCTCTTCTTTAATAGCATTAGAAACAGGGTGGGCATGTGTGTGATATGTTCCTTTGCCCTTGTGCAATCCAGCTATGACAATCATTTAAACTTTGGACACATCATGATTAAATGCTCTCTCAAAATGAAAGCAGCAAAAATCCTTCCCCCACACAGAGTTAGCATACACATATATCTTTCTATCTATCTCTCTACAGGTCTGCCTGCAGGAGTGGGGAATGTCTACCCAGGGCAAGCAGTGATATACTAGCCTCACTTATCAGGGTCATGGATGAGTCTGACTAGTTTCTCATTCAGATGTGGTATAACTTTCCCAGTTCCCAATGATTTGCATTGCTAATAAACCAATGCCCAGTTACTACTTTTGACCAACCACAAGTTTTGGATGGGTGTGTGTGTGAAATTATAAAGTCGAGCTGCAGCCAACCAAGTCTGTCAGAAATCTGCTGGCATCATTCAGATCTCAGGAGGCATAGGCCAGAAAAGTTAATAAAACTATCAAAAAATCAGGACGATTAGCGGCCATGCCTACTGGCAGAGCAGCAAGCGCACACACCGGTCCTGTGTCTGATAATTACATCTGTGTGCTTTAAAACTGCTCTGCTCTCTTCAGTAGGTGGCTGGAACCTGAAAGGAGAAGGGTGAGAGACCGAGAAAAGAAAGCAAAGCAAAGTGAAAGTGAAAGTGAAAGTGAAAGCGACTTTGACTTTCAAAGTCAGAGTCAAAGTGAAACAAAAGAAAGAACGGGAACTGTAAAGTTTCCGTTTAATTGAAAATAAGTTTGTTTGTGGTTTCAGTTATTGTTTTGTATCCCAAACCCATGAGGGGTTACATACATTTCTGCCTACCCACAGCCAAAGTCTAAAAAACAGGTGAGATCCTTTTTGGGACTGGCAAATTACTATCGCCGGTTTATTCCTGGCTTTTCGGCACTAGCCAGTCCACTAACTGATCACACCCGAAAGGGAGCCTCAGATCCAATCCAATGGACGGAGCAGTGCCAGGCGCGTTCGTGAGTATAAAAGCGACTCTATGTGGCGGCCCTCTGCTAATCAGCCCTGATTTATCCCTGCCTTTTATTTTACAGACCAACGCCTCGGATAGGGGGGTGGGTGCAGTCTTGTCCCAGGAGCATGGGGGGGAGGAGCGACCGGTATGTTACATCAGTCGGAAGCTTTCTCTGAGAGAGGCCCGCTACAGCGCCATAGAAAGTGTTTAGCGATCAAGTGGGCCTCTCTCACCCTCCGGTACTACCTCCTGGGCAAGGCCTTCACCCTCTATACCGACCATGCACCCCTCCAATGGCTACACAAGATGAAGGACACCAACTCCAGGATCACTTGGTGGTATCTTGCGTTACAGCCCTTTTGCTTCCGAGTGATCCATCGGCCAGGGTCCGCGAATGGGTGCGCAGACTTCCTCTCCAGGGAGGGGGGGTCTGTCGAACCGAATGGGCCCTGGCCACATTCTGGCGATGGAGGGGTGTGGAAGGCGTCAGTCTCGGAAGCTAATCAGGACAATTAGCGGCCACGCCTACTGGCAGAGCAACAAGTGCACACACCGGTCCTATGTCTGATAATTACATCTGTGTGCTTTAAAACTGCTCTGCTCTCTTCAGTAGGTGGCTGGAACCAGAAAGAAGGGTGAGAGACCGAGAAAAGAAAGCAAAGTGAAAGTGAAATGAGAGAAAGAACGGGAACTGTAAAGTTTCCGTTTAATTGAAAATAAGTTTGTTTGTGGTTTCAGTTATTGTTTTGTATCCCGAACCCGTGAAGGCGAAGGACGGATTTGTTTTGGTTTATTTACATAAAGCTCCCGGTCTCAGTCTCTGCACGTGTCATTGTGCAGAGAACCTCTCTGTTTCCTGTTTTTCTGTTTTCTGTTTGGTCCGTGGACCAAAGAATCCACTCCGTCTCCAGACTGCTCTGTTCCCGTCCAGGGATTGTCGTGTGGTGTGTGACAATGGTCTATCAGGGATTGCAATGAACCTTCAACATATTCACTCTTACTAAATACATACATACACACACACACACACACACACACACACATGCACACACAGCTGTAGGCACACAGACCGCAGCTTTTAAACCGTTCACACCCACAGGCTTTGCATGCGCTATTCTATCTAAAGTGATTTTAATCTTTCCAGGAATTGGGCACTTCCTGGCATGCCTAGGCTTTTTTCTGCACACTCTCTATGTATGTACTCAATACTTACAGTATGTGCATGTACACACACACACAACCGGTGTGTGACTGGCATGTATAGGTATATAGGTTTCAGGGGGATGGGGGGAAGTGTTGAGTGTTAAATTGTCCCCTTCAGTAATTTGTCTGTTCCTAAAAAGTTATGTCCTTTTGTCCACACCTTAAGAAAAGGGTTAAGAAAAGATCAACAGTATGCTGCGACAGCTTGACCAGATATTTCTTAAACTAGCTTGCAAACTAACTGGCTAGCTACCTAGATGCTGGCTGCCATGTTGAATGGGGGTTATGACATCGTTGGGATTACTGAAACATGGCTTGGTGCAGTGGATGGGGATGAATATAATGAGGAGGGGTACAAATTGTTTAGGAAGGATATAACTAATAAAAGAGGAGGGGGAGTGGCCCTTTATGTGAAAGACGATCTTCATATGCAGGAAATTCCAGGTATTAACTCATTCGTTCCTTGTGAGGACATCTGGATTAGATTACTGTGAGATCGTGAGAAGGGCCGTAATATAGGAGTATGCTATAGACCTCCAGCCTCAGACAGTAACATAAATAGTATGCTCTTTGGTAACATAAAACAAACCTGTGCTGAAGGAGAGATGATAATAATGGGCAACTGCAATTACCCCTCTATTGGGAAGTAGTGACAGGTCAGGGTAAATGTGAAGAGGAGTTTTTAGATGTGGTCAATGACTGCTTTTTGGTACAGTCTGTTACTCAGCCTACGAGAGGGAAATCAATACTGGATCTGGTTTTGTGTAACAATCCTGATAGAATTAGCAGTGCAGAGGTAGTAGAACCACTAGGGGCATGTGATCACAATGCAGTTACTTTTGATATTTTTTGGCAACTTAAGACAGCCTCCTCTAACTCTAGAATTTTTTATTTCAGACGAGCTGACTTTAATAAAACGAGAGAAGTTAAGTAATATAGATTGCGTAAAACTTCTAGATTGCAGAACTGTGATTAAAAAATGACATTTAAAAGGGTTATTGTAGATGTAGTTTAAATTCATCCCAAAAGTAAATAAAAATAGGATGAAAAAACAATGTCCGCAGTGGATGTAAACGTTTACGGGAGATTTTGAGGCAAAAGAAGCGACTGTACAAGGCTAAGGCTAGAAAGGAAATAAGATCAGCTAAAAGGCAGTTTGAAAGTAAAATTTCCCAAGATGCAAAAAGTAATCCTAAAATGTTTTTTCAATACTGTAGTAGAAAAAGGACAGTCAATGATGAGGTTAAGTGCATTAAGAATAAGGAAGGAACTTCGGTTTATAATAATAAGGATATTGCTAACACACTAAACTGTTTCTATACTAGAGAGCTTTACTAGAGAAGAGGTTATAAATATGCCTAAATGTATAGCCAAAGTGGGCGGCACGGTGGTGCAGTGGATAGCGCTGTCGCCTCACAGCAAGAAGGTCTCGGGTTCGAATCCAGGCCGGGGGCCTTTCTGTGTGGAGTTTGCATGTTCTCCCCGTGTCCGCGTGGGTTTCCTCCGGGTACTCCGGTTTCTTCCCACAGTCCAAAGACATGCACGTTAGGCTAATTGGAGAGTCTAAATTGCCCGTAGGTATGAGTGTGTGAGTGAATGGTGTGTGTGCCCTGCGATGGATTGGCGACCTGTCCAGGGTGTATTCCTGCCTCTCGCCCGGAACGCATGCTGGGATAGGCTCCAGCACCCCCCCGCGACCCTGACCAGGAATAAGCGGCTTAGACAATGGATGGATGGATGGATGGATGGATGTATAGCCAAAGTACAGAATGTTTTGGAGGACTTTGAGATAAGTACTCAGAAGTATTACAAAAACTACAAACACTTAAGACAAATAAGGCAGCTGGCCCTGATGGCATATATCCCAGAGTACTCAAAGAACTTGGGGAAATTATATATAAACTATTGAGATATTTTTATGCAATCCATAATCACTGGAGAAATACCAGATGACTGGAAGCAGGGTAGTATAATTCCAATATATAAGAAGGGGGACCGTACTGACCCAGGGAACTATAGGCCTGTCAGTTTAATTTGCATCACATGTAAAATGCTGGAATGTATTATTAGGGATACGTTTCAATCATTCTTGAAAAATAATAGTAGTTTAAGGGAGAGCCAACATGGTTTTCTCAAAGGAAGGTCATGCCTAACAAACCTCCAGGACTTTTTTGAAGAGGCTACAAAGTGTGTTGACCTGAACCAGGCTTATGATATTATATATTTGGACTTTTAGAAATAATTTGACAAGGTACCACATGAGAGGCTCATTGCTAAAATGAATTCAGTAGGAATTGCAGGAGTTGTTTCAGAGTCGGTTCAAAATTGGCTGCAAGGGTGGATACAAAGAGTAACAGTAGGTGGGGCCGTATCTGACCTAGGTGCTGTGGGCAGTGGTGTCCTGCAGGGATCTGTGCTGGGACCTCTGCTCTTCCTTATTTACATAAATGATCTTGATATGGGCGGCACGGTGGTGCAGTGGATAGCACTGTCGCCTCACAGCAAGAAGGTCTCGGGTTCGAATCCAGGCCGGGGGCCTTTCTGTGCGGAGTTTGCATGTTCTCCCCGTGTCCGCGTGGGTTTCCTCCGGGTATATCCAAAGACATGCATTAGGCTAATTGGAGAGTCTAAATTGCCCGTAGGTATGAGTGTGTGAAATGGTGTGTGTGCCCTGCGATGGATTGGCGACCTGTCCAGGGTGTATTCCTGCCTCTCGCCCGGAATGCTGGGATAGGCTCCAGCACCCCCCCGCGACCCTGATCAGGAATAAGCGGCTTAGACAATGGATGGATGGATGGATCTTGATATGGATGTTAGTAGCAAAATAGTTGCATTTGCAAATTATACTAAACTTGGGGGTTTGGCAAACAGTTTGGAATTGACTAAAGTAATCCAAGAATGGGCAGATACGTGGCAGATTACATTCAATATTGCTAAATGTAAAGTTATGCATGTGGGAAATAAAAACATTAGACAGAAGTATTTTATGGGAGGGAAGTTAGTAGGTGTTCAATTTGAAAAAGATTTAGGAATTGTAGTTGATCAAAGTCTATCTGCATCAAAACAGTGTGCTACAGCAGTGAAAAAAGCCAACAGGATGCTGGGATACATAGCAAAAAGTATTGAGTGTAAATCAAAGGAGGTTATATTAATGTTATATAATGCCTTTGTCAGACCTCACTTAGAATACTGTGTGCAGTTATGGGCACCGCACTACAAGAAAGATATAGAAGCTCTTGAAAAAGTTCAAAGAAGGGCAACTAAACTGATACCTGGTATGAAAGGTAAAAGTTAGGATAGACTTAAGGCACTCCATCTATTTAAGCTTAGCAAACGGAGACTTAGGGGGGATTTGATTGAGGTTTTTAAATTCCTAAAAGGGATTAACAAAGTGAAATACCAAAGATTTTTAAAGATAAGTGGGGTCAGCAGAACAAGAGGCCACAGGTGGAAATGAGTTAAAGGCAAATTCCGCACAGATATTAGGAAGTTTTTCTTTACACAGAGTTGTCAATGCCTGGAACAGCTTGCCAGGTTGGGTAGTAGAGGCAGAAACACTTGGTCTATTCAAGTCCAGGCTAGATGCAGTACTAGATACTCTTTAGATTAGGACATGACGAGCCTAGATGGGCTGAATGGCCCGTTCTCATTATTCTTATGTTCTTAGGCAAACTGATGAATCAACACAAGATAATTTAGCTTTGAACATTGGGGCCAGGTAGCAGTGTGCTAACAATGTTCAAATGAAACCTACACCCTTAACAGGATGCATTCTGTGTGCTCTTCATCACTAACCTCTGACAAATTGTATTTTCGTCATTTAAAATCTGCAGGTAATAACCCATGTAGATTGTTCAACACTTTTCCCATCTCTCCACAACCCTCCACTGCACAATAATAATCATGACATTAATATACACAGTAAATTACAGAGCATAACGTTGTGGGAATTGTTTTGTAGGGGTTGCGATGAGGCACTTTCTGTAAGTGTAGGCTGCCCACTGCAGCCTGGGTTCGATCTCCGGCTGCTAATCCTATTCGGGGGCAGTGATTGGTTGTCTGCCCCAGTGGGGGGGGGGGAAGCCGAATCCAAATCATGGCCAGATGAGGTCCGTCTCAAAGGAGGCAGTTCATTCGCCTTTGTCACTGCCAGTCCCAGGATAGCAGCTGGTCCTGTAATTACTGGCGGTGGGTTCATGGGGGGGTAACTTGAATCAATGTGGTACAACTGGCCACCAAATTTGGAAAAAATTGTGAAAAAATTAAAAAAACTTTTTTTAAATGGACCGTTTTCATGGTGAATTATCAACATCTGCACTTCTATTCTTTATTTGTATTGCATTTATAATAATTAATATAATCTAATATAATTAACAATTAGGCGGCACAGTGGTGCAGTGGATAGCACTGTCGCCTCACAGCAAGGTCTCGGGTTCGAAGGCTCCTTTCTGTGTGGAGTTTGCATGTTCTCCCCGTGTCCGCGTGGGTTTCCTCCGGGTACTCCGGTTTCTTCCCACAGTCCAAAGACATGCACGTTAGGCTAATTGGAGTCTAAATTGCCCGTAGGTATGAGTGTGTGAGTGAATGGTGTATGTAGTGCCCTGCGATGGATTGGCGACCTGTCCAGGGTGTATTCCTGCCTCTCGCCCCAATGCATGCTGGGATAGGCTCCAGCCCCCCCATGACCCTAACTAGAAATAAGCAGCTGAAGATGAGATGAGATAATTAACAATTGATTAGGATTGTTGCGTTAGTGAAAAGTTGAATGGATGAAAAGACTTGCTACCCGTGGGGAATCGTCATCTGAGCAATGTCATTACTGACCCCTAGTGTTTAAGGAAGGAATTACCACACAGGTTACGCATGTAGTGTTGTACAAAAACTACAATGTACGGACAAAATGCAATGACATTACGTGACGACATGAGACAGAGCGCCTACAATCATGCTTGGTGGTGGAGTGTAAACTGGCCTCTACTGCAGTATTCAGATCAGAGCAAATCAACTCAAAGTGCCATTGGTTTGCTGATGCAGTGCTGAATTAACCCTTTATTATATATCTGTAGAATCGCAAGATTCAGTCCCAGGTCAGAGGGGGTGGAACCACACCTGTGGCTTTTAAAGACAAGGGAATATGACATCCATTTCCTCAAATATACCCACTGTAGTTTACCAGCTGGCATATGAGTAGGGTTTGCAATGGTAGCCACTGAAAGTGATATTTTCCATAGCTTTGTGAGTGAATGCTGGGTCTTTAATGTAGCTGGGAACAGCATACAGGGAGAGAAGCAACATTTCAATCCACATTAGAGTTCCTCTACAAAGGGAAACTGACTGTTAAAGGGGGTATGGTGCATGGCTATCAACTGATTGGAGGGGGGTGCTTGTGGGAAAATGTGACAAATTCGACCTTTCTTAAAATGATGAATGACCATCTATTGACTGTTCAGGTGTTTCTTTTTATTATACCATAAAGATCACAATTTGAGGCATGGTTCCATCATCAACATAGTTAACCTGCAATAGTGCTTTTATGTTGGATATACACTCACTGGTCTGCGAGTGAGTCACTGGTACATTTTTAATTCATAAGGCCCTACTGAAACGGCTCCCATCTTACTAATGTACGTACTGTCCAGCAGCAATAAAAATCACCGGCTTCGCTCACAAAAGTGTGTTACTGTCTGTGCCAAAGGCTCGTAGTTTGGTTTAAAAAAAAATATATATATTTATTTTTTGAAGCGTTCCAGTTCAGTTTCTTCGGCGTGGAATGAGCTCCAGAAAGAGCTTAACCTACAGGCGCTTGTCTCACCAAATGATTTTAAATCAAGGATTAAAGCTATGGAGGAAAGTGAAAATTGTAAATGATTTGACCCTTAGTTGCACCACCTATGTAGACTGCCTTTGTGTAACCAGTTGAACTTTGAACATTGTTGCTTGTCTGCTTTTATGTTAAATGTTGTCATTTTTGTAGTGTCTAATCGATTGCTGCTTTCTTGGCCAGGTCTCTCTTGAAAAATAGATTTCTAATCTCAATCAGGTGAACCTGCTTAAATAAAAAAATAAAGTCTGGTTGACCAGATCTGTTCCTCATGTGGAAGCAGTTACATTCTCATGTTGAAAGTTGGAAAATGCTAAATTAATGCAATGATTATAATAGACAATCACCGCCACCTCCTCGTTATGCACTCGCCCCCCCTAATACACCTCTCATGATCAGACTGATGAACACAAACCCAGGCACCACTGCTGCGTCTACACATTTTTTTTATTTATTTATAAAAAAATACAAAAATTTAAAAAAAGTTTCCATAGGAACGCAATGTAAGGTGCAATCCCAGCGCTCTTTTCGTATCCATTGTCAAAAGACATCATTTGTATTTTTCTTCATTTTATCATAATCAATAATATGAACGTACTTAAAAAAAAGTTCAACAAAATGACAATTATAAAATACTGGAGAAAAAAAAATGGAAAAACGAGAAGGCAAGTTTGCATGTCGTCCATGAAGAGAGAGGAAAAAAAAAAAAAAAAAAATCATTTCTGTATGAAAGATGAGCAGAGAACATATTTAAATAAGTCTGTAGCAGCCATTTTGTTCCCTGAAAGGGGGGGGATACCCAACATGCGATGGGCACCGTGGGGGGGGGCGCAGCGCTGCCGCCACCCCCGCTTCAGGAGTAAAATCTCAGTCTTCCATACAGAAAGGATGAACGTGCGTACGCTTGCCTCCCGCCCTCTCTAGTCAAGTAACTGGCCTTTTAAAATGGCAACAGAAAGGAGGCAGATTTCATCCCCGCCCCTCCCTCGCATAGGTGTGGTGCATTATGGGGGTGGCTAAAGCACGCGGGCGGGGCACGGCTTGGCGGGCAGCTCCAGCCCACTCTCCCGACCACAGCAGGCTGGCACCCCGCTGGGACACACCTCCTCCATGGGTGCAGGCAGGCCCTGGGCAGAGATCTGCTGCATCCGCTGCCTGGAAAGGAGGGGAACATTGGGAAGTTAGGACCAAAAAGCAGCTACCAAAATCGTGACTGCATACATGACGGAGCGCAGACCACGTACCATGCACCCCGGGATATGACATAGTGGATGTCGGGCTTCTGGAAGCCGTTGAAGGTGGAGGAAGCGGCAACGGTGTAGGCCCCCATGTTGTCAAAAAGCAGCCAGTCGCCCAGCTGTAGGTCAGGCAGGATGCACTGCTCCACGATGCGGTCCAGGCCATCGCAGGTCGGCCCCCAAATGCTGCAGGGGAACAGGCGCTCGTCCGGCTTCGGCTTCTATAGCAGGACAGGGGAGAGAACGGGCAAGGTCATTCACAAGACAACATGAACAAAAACCACGGCATAACTTACTAAACAGCAGATGGGATAGAACATCATAACCTGCTAAAATAGTAGATGGTGGATACAGAGGAGACCATAACCTGCCAAGCCAAACTGTAGAGGACACCACGACCTGGCGCTTTTCTTCCACAACATCGCCAGGGCAATGAGAGCAGTGCTCCAGGTGACAAGTGGGCACGCTTACCTTGAGCAGGTTGGGGAGGACGTGGGCGTGGTCGTACAGGATGCAATTGAACGAACCGTAGACCCCATCGTTCACGTAGTACATCAGAGTCCTGTCATTGGTCCCATCATCTTCATCTGGGGGTTAGAACTGCATGAGGTAGGTTCCATCTTACAGGTGACCCAAAACCACTTCCTTGTCCGTTGTGTTTTTTGGGGGGTTTTTCCCCAGGCGATACACGGCTGAGCCAGATTGGCTAAAAGGGCTTACTGACGGGAGCATGTCTGTGTAGCTTACCATCAGAGGCAGACTGCTCCTTCATGACCACCTTCTTGGCGATGATGTTGACGGCCAGCGTGTAGGCGGATGCTATATAGTAGCGGCCGGGCTCAGCAATGACCCGGACCCCGGAGTCGGCAGGGAAGTACTTGTCCAGCGCGGGGTTTATTACAGCCGTGATCTGGGGAGGAGAATGATGAAGTAGTCAGTCAGATCAACAGGCAACCAACTCCAATCAGACCCCAATACTAGTGATGGGTGAATGAGGGATCATGTCACAAAAAATGGGTGGAGTTACCATACATGACCAGTAACTCACCGCTTCAAACCAATCATTGGGTTTTGTGGTGTAGAGCAAGACCTTTGGATTGGGTCAAACAAGCATGTGATTGACAGCTAACTGTAGCTCCACCCATTTTTGGTGTCATTCTCCCATCACTGCCCAGCACATAATCATGTCCATGCAAAGCAGCAAAAGACACTTGTACAATCTCCATTTACACATTCACTCGCTCCACCATTCATCTAGGTTAAGCAACTGTAAGCAGAGAGAGTGGTGACGCCCTTACCTCCTCGAACTTCAGCTTGGTGTCATCAGACCCTGGGAAGCCTCCACCAATATCCAGAAGGGTCATGTTGTAGCCAAGCTCCGCCTGTAGGATGACCAGACATGCCAATCATGAGAACACAGCCCATACATGATACAGACTCCTCCCACCACACACCCAAAGCCTGACACAGAAGCGGGTCAGGCTTTAAATGCAAAGCCCAAGATTTACACCATGAAACCAGAAACCGAGGTTATAGTGAAGTCCTACTACACAATACATTTCAGCTCCCAAACTATGGCCTCCTGACAGCACAGCCCAAAGACCCAGGAAGAATAAAACGTTTTTTGTAGTGATGGCAGAATGAGGTATCGTGACACCACAAATGGGTGGCGCTACAATTAGCTGTCAATCACTGACTTGCTTAAGCCAATCAAAATGTTTCTCTTCAGAACAAGGCGATTGGTTTAAATCAGAGTGTGAGAGGTTCTCTATGGCAGCTCCACTCATTTTTCAGTGTCATGGTACACCGTTCCCCTGTCACTAGTGTTTTGCGTGGTGCTGGCCTCTCACCCCCATGTCGAAGACACAGCGGGAATCGGAGATGGCCTGGCTGTAGGTCTCAGGGTCAGTGCAGCCGCTGCCCACGTGGAAGCTGACCCCAACGATGTCCAGGCCCAGCTCCTTCGCTCGCTCCAGGAGCAGGCGGCTGCCCTTCAGTGTTGCGCCAAACTTCACACTCAGTCGGCAGACCGCCTTCGAGTCGTCCGTGGCAATGCGCAGCACAAGCCTGGAGAGGGGAGGAGGAAGAAGGGTCAAAGGTGAGAAACCACACAAAACATGGAAGCTGTGAAGTGCAAGTGGTACACTATTTATTTTAGACCATTTGTAAACACTTAGTTTATACATGAATTTATTTAGCAGACAATCCTTTCAGAGCAAATGCCACATTAGATTTACAACAACAAAAAAAGCTACACGATGAATCGATGGATGGGTATATGGAGCAGAAGGGGGAAAAATGTGACGGGGGGGCGGGTCACTCACTTGGCATTCTCGTGGCAACGGGCGACCTTCATGAGCTCCACCTCACTATCGAAGGTCATCATCTGGACCCCGTGGGCAGAGGCATACTTGATCTGGGACACCTGCTTGCAGGGGTTGGCGTAGATGATCCTACTGGGGGACACTCCGAGAGACTGCACGAGCTGGATCTCCGTCTGAAAGGGACACGGGCTCAATGTTAGAGACACGGGACAAACTCCCAAAAACAGTGCACACCAGGACAGAAACCAACCCAAGGTAAGAGATGGGACCAAGCCTGAATGTACCCTGCATCAAAGACAGGTAAACCACAAAGCGGCACAACCCTTCTAGCAGCTGGAAACTAGGGATGGGTGAATGAGGTGTCATGACACTGAACATGGATAGAGCGATCACATGCTACCAGCAACTCCCTGATTTTAACCACACTGTTCAGTTGTAAAAAGCAAAACCTTTTGATTGGTTCAAACATATCAATGAATGGCAACTAGTTGTAGCGCCACCCATTTTTGGTGCCATACCTCATTTCCCCCAAATCACTACTGCAAACTGCTTTGGTGTAGTACCTTGCTGGCGCAGTCGAACCCCGCCCCCAGGGAAGCCAGTGTCATAACGACGGCGCGGCCGTCGTTGCACTTGACGGCGTAGAAGGGCATGACCCTCGGCATTGCCCGCACCCACCGCAGATGCTTCTTCAACACGTCCCCCAAGTCCGCCACATAAAAGGCATCCTTGTCGTCCTTGGAAGGGGGGGAAACAGTGATTTAGACCTGGAGCGAACGTGAAACTCAAACCCAAAAAGTGCAAGATCCATCAGCATTTGCCAAGCGGCCCAGACAAGCCCCCACCCACTCACCGACATGGACAACTCGTTGATCCTCTGCTCCACGATGTCGCGGGCAGAGAAGCCCTCCTCCAGGAAAGTGAAGTCAAACTCAGCGGGATTGAAGGTGTTCATGATCTCTGGAGGTTCCTTTTATTTTTTATTTAATGAAACCAGTCACAAAATAATCTGCAGAAACAAGGGGGACAATGTTGAATGCACACATTGTAAAGAGTTATTGGAAAGCTGTTAGAGCCTCATCAATGAAGAGATAACTCCCCAGTCTAATGACCTCCCTACCCCACTGCATTGGGGAACAGTGAAGAACCACACCGTTACAAGTTGCAACTGTTGCAACTGCCTGCATTATGGCACCAATACAATTAGTCCCACGGTGACAAGCCAAATGTTACATACAAATCAATAAATGTTCAATGTAATACACACTACACAAAAAGCAGAAAATGGGTTGGAAGCGGATTACTTACGTGTATGAGAAAGAATTATGCGAGTTTTATCAGGTACAGAGCAGCCAAGGCGGTTCGCCCGTGAAGTTGAAACCTTTCAGATAAGACTCAAGGCCGGGGCCAGCTGAGTAGCCAGTGTGCGCTTTCCTCAAGCGTGTGTTCTGCAAGGGGAGGGGTTAGGTTATACATTATACATTTTAAAAAGGCTTTGCCATTTGCCACACCCAATCGGAATGACGCAGTCCAGTACAATACGTATGACTGTTTCCACTGCACGACACAACGGTGGTACGGTAAACATTTAAAAACGTACATGTCAAAAGCATTCGCGCATGGAAAAAAGCTAACCGATCATTTATCAGCAAACGATTATAACGTTAGCCAAATGGCTATGGCAGTCTGTGGACCAATATTACTGTTCATGACCATCTGTAATGTTAAACATTCTCCCTGATACTGCACTGTCGTTTAAAATAAGGTGACCAAAATAAAAGGGAGTGTTTAACAGTGAGTAAGTGGGGTAAAACCAGTAAGACAAAGGTCTAACGTAATCATGCTAAACGTGACCTAAAATGTGGTCACACACACTTGCGTACCGGTTTTGAATAAAATGTCTTCCTTTCCGACCGGCAAAAAGATGCCGGTCGGAATGGGCAAAGGGGGCGCGATGGGAGACACCCAATAGGAGCGGACAGGATGAAGCGTTGCCAAGATTGGCGTGATGGCAAGCCAATTAGAGACACAGGTGAAGTCGCCCTCCTCTAGAGCTCAACCAATAAAACGCGTTCACTCCGTAGCATGCCCACAAATGTTCCATTCAAACCATGCCAACATTACCGAGAACTCACACGGTTCCAGCTTTTACAATATTTTATCAAATGCGTAGATGGCAAATTAGACACTAAATAAGCTAAGTTTAAAAACGCGTGCATACATAAACGTTATTCACTGAAAAGGAGTTAGCGTAACGTTACTACATTCACTAACATTGAAGGAATGCCCGGCGGATTGTCGTCACTCAACCTTACTTGGCTATCAATCTTGTCATCTTCCAAATATAACCTCGCTTAGCCATTCATAGTTTCCATGCCAAATGGATTTAAAACAAGCAAATGGGGTAGCTACATATTTAAACAAACAGGCACGTGAACCAGTAGTTGGCTAGCTGACGTTACCGAACGTCTGAATGACCTCGTTTGCGAACGTTAACGTCACCCATGTGCCACAAACGAGCCACGTTGAGTTTTTAACATGGCACGTAGTAGCAACGTTCGCTAGATAGCTAGACATTAACAGGTTATTGGACTCATCTCGTCAGCATTAGCTAGCTGCTCAGAACAAATTCGATGACAGAAATTCATAGCCATCTAGTTGTGTAGTATAGTAGTAATTACAGTAGACTGACTAACGTTAGTGCTAACAAAATAGCACAAACGTTAGCTAGCGCTAGCTACATCGGTCAGGATAAAGCCTACCAGCATATTGATATTTCGTGTTGTTGATCCAGTTAAATAAAAGACAGAATCACTCACCTTAAAAAGCATTTACAAAGAGTGTGTCCATTAGACAGGAACCCTGTAAATAAGAATGTATTTGGTTGACCTAACCAGTTACGCTTGACGCCGCACTGTAGTATTCGCTTCACCAGCTGCGACAGAGTCAGAGGCCGGCTTTGTGGTACCAACTGTATTTATAGCTTTGACGTTTCCTAGGCAACGGTCCAGCTGAAACCGGCCCTGGAATCCACGCTGGAACCGGTTTGGTCTTGCTGTGACACCACGCGCGCAACGAAGAGGAAAAGATAGAGGAAAGAACGAATGGACGTAGCGTGTGTACTCAGGGGTAGGCTTACGTGCAGGGACCCGTTTTAAGGAAACCGCATTTTTTATTGGAAGGTAGATCTAGCGAAAGGCGGGCCCATTGAAGCGCAGCTAACGTGACAGCATAATATCATTACACGATTCAAACATCCTTAATTAAACTTTGTATACATCCTACACTTATTTGGAGGCATTTTGGCGAGACAGAACTAAGCCCTTGGACATTTTACATTACATTTGACATTTTAAGAATTTGGCAGAGCGACTTACATTAATACATGGTATGATCAATCATTGTTCGCGCAAGAGATAATATGGACATATGTGAGATTTAATTTTATATTGTAATATTCCCTGTAGTTAAAAAAAAAAAGTAATAGTTAAAATAATTTGCTAATCAGAAGTATAGAATACACGACTTCTCCAAGAGCAAATGTACTGTTACTGTCCATGTAACTAATACAACTCAGCAAAGGAGGATCTCATTATATTCTGTTTAATTAATAAGAATGTGTTACTAGATAGCTAGTCCCTGTGTTACTAAAGACACCAGATCCTAGGTATGCTAGTGCTGTGCAATCCATGTCCTTTTAAATGCCTTCTCACAATCATTTTGAGTTTGGTTTTTCATGATGACCAATGGTGCATTGCCCAACATGCATTAGATTCGCTCTTAGAATGAAATTTCCAAACAACTACAATAGTTTATGGAAGTTGGTTGGTAATAATGTACGGAATTGAAATGTAAGGGAAGCAGATCAGTATGCTTCTGATGAGACATTAAACTGAGGTCTTGGTTCACTCTGGTCATTAAAAATCCCATGGCACTTTTTGAAAGAGTAGGGGTGTTGAGTGCGCTGGCCTGATAAAATTCCCACAAAAACTCTACATCTGGACACCTAATTATCCCCTCCCCACGTCTGATTGCACAATCCCTTACATGCCCTACCCACATTGATCCTCCAGGTCATCACCGCAAATGAGAATTGACCTAACATGGTTACATATTTTTCTGTTTCTGTATTGGGGAGAGGTGTTGAAAATGATCCTTTGCTGTAAACACATAATGCAATGCATCTGATGCTTGTTTTTTAACATTCTAACAATGCTTTTTGTGCTACAAGTAACTGCCAAAATAAAGGAGACACTTGAGCAAATGAAGGGTTCTGGTGGCTGTGTTAGGGTGTGGAGTGCATTTTCCTGGCATGGTTTAGGTCCACTCAACCCCTTACTGTAGGGATACACCAGAAGCGGTTTTTTTTCATTAGATGTTGCTTTGATCGCTAGCCAATGACCGGCCGTATGGGCATTCCCACACAAGCAACTTTTGGGAAGAACAGGTTAGGTTGTGCACGTCCAACTATCAACTATTTGTAGAAGAGTGAACTGAGCATAGAACATAAAGCAAATAAATTGATAGTGAATCATTTGATTTGAACAGCACGTTCACACTCACATCACACAAACTAGCTAACTTTACCTTTCTAGCTAGCTACCGGCAATGAACCTACTTTTCATTTCAATGCACGTAGTTAATCAAAGTCACCAGGAATCCCCACTATTTCTGATATTTTGCGTCATGCGTCGTTCTTTTTGTTGACATCCCTGTATACAAACAGCAACGCAGTGGAAAGTTTGAGAAACCCAGACACTGCAACAAATAAACTCTCCTCCATTTTGGTATAGAACAAATTTAAGGTAGGAACCAAAAACATGCACTTTGGTATACAATGGGGAGAAATAAGGACAAACAAAGTTGTCCATCCCTCCAATTAGTTATCGCTTCACTCTGTCACCACTCATTTACATAAAGTTAAAGCCTGCTCAACTCTCTTTCATTGCCGAGCACACTGACTTTGCACTGCCAATGGATGCTTTGCCCTACATTGCCTACCACCGTCAGCTCCCATTGAAAATTAATGACTTCTGGCCACTTTGTTGGCTTTTGTGGCTTCTGGTGGACACGCAGGGATAGAGGGCAAGGTAAACGCCAATAAATGCGAAGCCATTGTGAGGGATCACCTTCATCCTATGGTGTAGCATTTCTATCCTGATGTGAGTGGTCTTCCAGGATGTCAATGCCCCAGCCATGGGGCACGAGTGGTCACTGAATGGTTTGATGAGCATGAAAATGATGTAAACCATATGCCATGGCTGTCTCAGTCACCAGATCTCAACCCAACTGAACACTTATCAGAGATTCACTATTGACAAAATACCAAATGGTGGAATTTCTCATGGAAGAATGGTGTTGCATCCCTCCAATAGAGTACCAGACACTTGTAGAATCGAATACGCCAAGATGCATTGAAGCTGTTCTGGCGGCTTGCGGTGGCCGAATGCCCTATTAAGACACTTGATTTATTTTGAGGCTTCCTTTATTTTGGCAGTTACCTGTAGTTTGTTAATAACAGGAATATAGGAATGATATAATGCGTTACCAGATGGTTACAGGTTTGAACCCTGGGGTGGACAGAATTGTTGTTCAAGGAAGAAAGGTGTCTGACTTGCATTAGTAAACAAACAGTTGAATAAATGATGTACAGGTACAGGTAACTGCCAAAATAAATGCAACACTTGATTAAATGAGGGCTGATTTAAATGGGTGCAGTACCACAGGTGTTATTCGGAAGGTGCCACGACTGGTACCGACTGACCCTCCCCTTTCCAACGAGTACCGCCCCAGCCGGGACACTCCTTGCCCAGGTCAGAGTTGTTTGAGTGTCCCAAACGGCTACCAAAGTTTTGTTTTTATTTTGGCAGTTACCTGTACCTTACCCTGGATGAAGATGTCAACTAAGGAAATAAATCATATAAGAATGGATGAATGAACAGCACTGTAGGTTGTGCAGATTAATAAGTGTCTGCTTTCTCGCTGGTCTGTCATTTGTTATCGCGTTCACATGGCCTACTTTCTACAATGGCTCCCCCTCACCAATAATGTCACTGATTGGTCAGCATCCAACTGTTCAGAAATTGGCGCAATGGCAACAGACTGTGTTAAGGGAACCAAGCTTGAACATCACCTCGCGGACAGGATGTTACCTAACGGCCCTTTTCATCAGCACCGTGCACTCCACCCATCTGCTGACCACCACCCCTCCCCCACCATCTCCCTTCATGGCACACCCCCACCCTGCCATTGGTTTCCTGTCCAGCTGTTTGTGGGCAGGTGTGTTTCCTTAGGATGGAGGGCTGGGCAGGGTGTCTCTGGGATGGGCGATGACACAAAGGAATTTGCCACTCTTCACCAACCCGTACCCTCCTGGTATGGCTAAACCGCACTGAGAAGGTCAAATCGCAGGGCCGGAAAAAGGTGTGGACACGAGTGTGCTGTGGTTCAGGCACGGTGTCTCCCAGGAGAGCAGAGCGGGGCACAAAGTAATTGGGATGTGGAAAGTCATTGCAGGATGATTAGAGAACTAAGCCCAGACAGGAATGTTGATCTGAGCATGACCTGCGATGGTTTAGATTGTAGTTTCGTCACCGTACATGGGAAATTCAAGAGAAGTGAGGCCATTTAGAAAGAAAATCCAATTACGCTGCAGCAATCAAGAGAGGGGACCTGTTCAGACCTGTAGGAGCTTGACCAGAGTCAATGTACAGACCAATGTACAGGTCAGCACAAAGGCTGACTTGATGTTATGGCACAGATATGCAGAAAATATATCTGATCCGACTCTTGAGTCATACTGGATATATCTGCCGATCAGAGTGAAGTCAACCGGCTTACCTCAAGGAACATTATGCACTATCAGGTGATAAGCACCAATGGTATTTGTAAAGCAGTTGCTTTTCCCCCCACGTGGTCCACTAATCAGCAAATCATTCGGTCATCATGAGGACATGGTCCAGTCCTGGAATGTATGGAGGATGGATTCCCTCTAAGGATGCCTGTGCTCAGGTGACAGGTGTGGAGGGCAAATAAACTGGATCCAGGTTTAAGATGTAATGTTTGTGAGGAAAAGACTGAAGAATCTTAATCTATCCAGGCTCAGCAGAAGGAGACTAAGGGGAATTTGCTTGAGCTTTTTTCATTCATAAAAGGGATAAGCAAAGTAAACTACAAAAGTTCTGTCAGCAGAAGGTGGAAATTATTTTCCTTAAGTGGAAATTAGTTCAAGGTAAATTGTGCACTGATATCATGAAATATATTTTTACACAGAGAGCTGTCAGCGAGTGGAACAGCTTGCCAGATCATGTATTAGAGGGAGAAACCCCTGGAGTGTTCAAGTCCAGACTAGGTGCAGTGCTGGATACTCTAGACTGCAGGTGAACAACAAGCCTAGATGGGCTGAATGACCTGTTCTGATCATCATGCATTCTTACTAATGCACAAATACACCCTCAGACACTCACACACGTGTGTGTAGAGATACAGTAAATCAAGACAGTGGCCTCTATAGTCAGAAGTCATCTGGCACCAGGCGGTAATCCTGGTGTGTGACAGAAGGCGCTTAGGAGAAGCAGCCGATAGAGCCTGAAGATTAGGCACAGGGATCCCGGGCATGTAAACACTTCACCAACCTTACTCCCCTCATCTCCATCTAGCACACACCCTGCGTGTCACCAACTCCAGCACAGTCCTCCTACATCAGGGCTGTTCAACTCCAGCACAGTCCTCCTACATCAGGGCTGTTCAACTCCAGCACAGTCCTCCTACATCAGAGCTGTTCAACTCCAGGCCTCGAATGCTGCAGTGTCCGAGGGGCATTTGCTCTAACCACACGCTACACCATCTGATTTCACTAATTAATTTACCTCCTTGGTCCAGGGGGTGAGCTAATACGTGAGATCAGGTGGTGTAGTGCGTGGTTAGAGCAAATACCTGAAGACACTAAGACCCTTGAGACCTGGAATTGAACAGTCCTGTCCTACAGCAAGCACCGCAGGGGGAAATGAGGAGAATTAGCTGATGGACTTCGAGGTTTACTCTACCCCTGAAATCTCTGTGTCGATCTCCATGCTCGACTTAACGTCAAGAGGAGAGAGGAGAGCAGCAGTGTTCGACTCGGGGGGGAAGTGTGATTGTCATTGTTTTGTAACAGTTTTGTAAGTGTTATTTTTAGCAACAGGAGCTTATGCCATCATAAGGTAGTGGCACAGGGTGCTCATGGGTAAACAGAGAGTATTTCATGAAAACAGATATTATTAAGCAAATTAATTTTGAAGTAACTAGTGTCTTTCCAATTAGCCTACATATGGCACACTAGGTGTGCTCTTTGCAACACATCATGTCAAACTATTCTGTGGACATTGTTGATTGTATAATTACTCAATTGACATAATGTGAATTTTCAATCCTAATTGACAATTACGATGTCAGTTGAATTTGTAACTATTGTTGTTTTTATACTTCCTGCTATTCAGTGAACATTGAGACAATGAGCATGGCTCAGGCCGAAACATGTTTGTTGTATCATTGTCAAAACTAGGAGATTTAGTAATTGTTTTCAGAACCTACCGCACGGATTTGCTTACAATTGTTGAGCACAAGGGTTAGTAATTCTCTTTTAACATATTTTATTAAGAAAAAACATGGAACTAAGAACTTCAGCTTGGAGGAAAAAGTGACGCTTGGCACCACCAACCTCGTAAAGCAAACGGGGTGACATCAGTGATCGAATTCACATACACTAGGCTGGCTTAGGATGCTTCAGTTTCCACACAAAAATGTTCACATGGGAAATTTGATGGTTCTGACTTCATTGCCACTGTAATGAATACCAACACTAGATCATACAAGCTTTACTTTAATCAAACAGACTTTAATTTAGTTACATTTGTATTTAATTTTTTTTACACAATGTTTCCATTTAATTCATGGGAAATAAAGAGCAGTGAGGTCATTTAGAAAAAAAAGACACTTTACAAGAAAAAGAAAAAGCCACATTACTTCTGTAGAAGGCCAGATTTGTGGAACTGTAGGAGACGGGACATGTCGAGATGGCAAATTTTCTAGCACCTTATTCGTTTCTGGTGAAAAAACCTGTTTGGACCGGTTCACCCCATTTTTTGGCACTGGGTGCACGCCCCGTTCCAGGAGCGCTTGTACTGTACCACAAGGCCAGTTTAGCTCAGCTAATTCATCACAAAAAAGTGAATCTGCTGTTTATAGCAGTGGATAGACAACGAGAGGCAGTCGATGACCCTGGGTCTCAGTGGTGTATGGAGTCTCTGTTATCACTCTCGTGCTAGCCTGACCCCTTATCAGAGCCGTGTACAAAGGTGACGATTGTTATGGCACAGCATGGAGAGCTCGCAAGGGCACCACCGGATCCATCACCATGTAGGACACACAGCTCAGTGTGTGTGTGTGTGTGTGTGTAGAAACGGTGCCTGTCTGTCTGTCAAGGGTGAAATGGTTCCTATCTCTCTCTCTCACAGACAGAATAGTGCCTGTGTCTCTCACACGGGTAGAAATGGTCCCTGTCTCTCTCTCGCAGATAGAATAGTTCCTCTCCCCCATGTAGAATGCATATGAGAACTGTTTAAAAATGGTTAAATAAAATACAAAAAATGGTGCCTGTCTCTCTCTTACAGAAGAAATGCTGCCTGTCTCCCTCTCACAGCTGTTTGTAATATCTCTCTTTCTCTGTCTCCCTCCACAGGGCAGCAGTGGCTCCAGGTGTCAGGTAAACGGGGTCACCTACTTCCGCACAGAAGGTGAGCATCAAATCCCCCCGTCACAGCGGTCTGGGATCACCCGTCTGCTTTTTTCACCACCTGGTCACTGACCTCTTTACTCAGCGATCGTTTCCGTCTGCTGCAGTAAGATGAGGACACACAGGGGGCAGTGGCCTTGCCAGGACACGTTTACTCTCTAACGAAGTCATCACGCGTATCCTCCCTGCGGCTACGTCATTTCCCTCGTCACGGCAACAGGGATTGCCTGACGTTGCATGTGCTCGCTCAACGTTTTCTTGTCCCCGGGAACACCACAGAAATACAACTGGACTCTACTCACCGAGACCCCAACGAACGTAATTACATTTTATTTAAAAAATCAAATGAAGTGTCTAACTCAAATGTCATTGCTTTCATTCACAGTGGAATGTCCCAATGCTGTCGCAGAAGTTGTTATTATTCCAAGCTGTGAAGTTGTGACTCCATTATAAATCATTGTGGAATATTGTGGAATTAAATGCTGTAGTCAGTATAGTGTAGTGAGTATAGCATATGAGCAGCTGACATTTTAATTAAAAGAGTGGTGTACGTTCTACCTTGAAGACCACATTGCTGGTCTCTCCCTACCTTCCTACCCCTCCGGTTTTTTTCTGTCTTCCTTATCTTCTCCCTTCCCTCTCTCTTTCTCTCTCCTTGTTCATGTCTGTGGACCTGGATGACATCTGACTGATGAGATCAGACTGATGAGATCAGAATTGCAACTGTTGAAGAAAGGGCTCAAGGTTCAACTTTCAGGATTCAGCCACATCTTACAGTCTCACAGTTCACACACCTGTGAGAATTCAGCCATGGGGAACCAACCTCCCCCCCCCCCCCCACACACACACTTTTAGCTGTGACATAGAGGTGTCAGTAAACATGAGATGACATGAGCCTTGACGTTAGACTTTCCAGTAAAGAGGTTTGAAGTTTTGCAAGTATCTAATGCATGCTAGACTGTTATCTCGGAGGATTACTGTCTATCACACATTAAAACCTATAAAGTCAAAGACAGACATACAGCATGCTCTCTCTCTCTCTTCCCCCTCCCTCCCTCTCTCGCTCTCTCTCTTTTCCCCTGCTCTCTCTTGCTCTCTGTCTCTTCCCCCTCCTCACTCTCTCTCCTCTCCCTCTCTCTCTCTCTTTCACAGGCACACTTGTGTAGAAAGGCCAGATGTTTAGCCTGCGTGGGTGGTGAGGG
Source organism: Aldrovandia affinis (assembly GCA_029706075.1). Lineage (NCBI taxonomy): Eukaryota > Metazoa > Chordata > Actinopteri > Notacanthiformes > Halosauridae > Aldrovandia > Aldrovandia affinis. Next base: position 830,039 of record JAINUG010000203.1, on the reverse strand, counting down.
TTCATGGGTAATATTCTGTGCTGTGTGGAGAGAGAGGAGCCAATACAAAGGGAAACAGAGTGTCAGGATTTCTCTTTCTCCTGTGTTCTAGGGCGGTTTGGAGGAGTTCTCCTGCCCCGTCATCATCAAACAAACAAAACTCTCCAGCATTAACCCCCACCCCCTCAGACCACACTGTGTAACGCGGTATGAACATGACTGGGGAGCGAGTATCACTTTGTGTGCAAACATTGTGAGTCAGCGTTGGCCCATTTCTGGAGCTCTGCCAGGGTACACCTCTGCGCCTCGGGTCCGAGGTCGTCGTGAAGACGGTTTTAGAGTGAGTCACATACACGTGGCAGGCTCGCCTCATCCCTCTGCTATTTCCTTCCCCTCCGCACGCCAATGCTGTCTCTCAGCGCGCTCACGCTCGACAGGGTTACGCCACCGACAGGAACTGTTAGCGCACAGCTGCATATTTCCTGCTCACTTCATCGCTCCGAGAGTGTGCGTGTGTGTTTGTGTGTGTACATATGAGTGCCCGTGTATATGTGCGTGTGTGTGTGTTTGTGTGTGTTTGTTTGTGTGTGTACATGTGAGTGACCGTGTATCTGTGCGTCTGTGTTTGTGTGTGTTTGTGTATGTATCTGAGTGTGTGTGTGTGTGTGTGTGTGTGTGTGTGAGAGAGAGAGAGAGAGAGAGAGAGAGAGAGAGAGAGAGAGAGAGAGAGAGAGAGAGAGTAAGGGAGACGGCGTGAGAAAGAGAGAAAGAGAGAGAGAGAGAAAAAGAAAAATAGTTTTGGGGGAGGGGGGCTCTCCCCAAGCCCCTCTGCCCCGCCCAGTAGAAGTGTTTGCTCTCTTGCCAGCGCTGGGGTAGTGTGAGGACACGTGAAACAGACAGTTGTATAGAGACCGGTACACACATCACCAAGCCATAGAAACCTGTACACACACCAGCACAGCACAGACACCTACACACACACTCCACACACACCATCACAGCACAGACACCTACACACACCTGCACACACACCATCACAGCACACACACCAGCACAGCACAGACACCTACACACACACTCACACACACCATCACAGCACAGACACCTACACACACACTCCACACACACCATCACAGCACACACCTACACACACTCCACACACACCATCACAGCACAGACACCTACACACACACTCCACACACCATCACAGCACAGACACCTACACACACACTCCACACACACCATCACAGCACAGACACCTCCACACTCCACACCACCATCACAGCACAAACACCTACACACACACTCCACACACACCATCACAGCACAGACACCTACACACACCTGCACACACCCAGCACAGCACAGACACCTACACACACTCCACACACACCATCACAGCACAGACACCTACACACACACTCCACACACCATCACAGCACAGACACCTACACACACTCCACACACACCATCACAGCACAAACACCTACACACACACTCCACACACACCATCACAGCACAGACACCTACACACACCTGCACACACACCAGCACAGCACAGACACCTACACACACTCCACACACACCATCACAGCACAGACACCTACACACACACTCCACACACACCATCACAGCACAGACACCTACACACACTCCACACACACCATCACAGCACAGACACCTACACACACTCCACACACACCATCACAGCACAGACACCTACACACACACTCCACACACACCATCACAGCACAGACACCTACACACACCTGCACACACACCATCACAGCACAGACACCTACACACATTACACACACACCATCACACCACATACACCTACACACACCTGCATACACACTAGGGCTGACCCCATTTAGTCGACTGGTCGATTGTTTGGTCGATGGGCTGTTGGTCGACCGAGATTTGTTTTGGTCGAGCAGTTGCGCAAAATAAATAAATAAATAAATAAATATAATTTAAAACAATTCTCCACGCAGCATGAGACACCTAAATTCGCGCCACAATTCGATGCGCTTGTCAGTAGAATAATGCATTCTGGATGCTGCGGGTATGGCAATGACAGTCCTTCACCCTTAACATAGCTAGGCCTATATAGGCTATGTTCTCTTTAAATTATATTAGGCAGTTAAAGTAAGAGTAATGTTGTGAATAATTCGACAAAACTAATAAAAGTAACATTTTATAATAAATGTGTTTTGCTAATTGTATGGTTTATATATTTATAACTAACATGCGTAACATCCCCTTTCATGTAGCCTATATTGTATCCTTCTTGTTTTAGGCACGCGAATGTGCATTTTACATTTGTAAATGTTTATATTTTAAGCATTTAGCAGACGCTCTTATCCAGAGTGATTTACAAGATGTGCATTAATACATGGTAGGGACAATCATAGATCGCGCTGCAGTATACAGCGATAGACATCATTGCAGGAAGCTGCGTACCATACCTGTAACACTGGGAAGGAAAAGGTTCGTAAAATTATTATTATTATTATTATTATTTAAATCATTTTAATTGCAGCCTAAGATTTGCCTACAGTTAAGATGAGTGATATAGGCATACTTTAATTACTCATTTCGATATAACCTAAGAGCATAATGTAAAAGAAAAAATCTGGAGTATGGCAGCATTTCGTTTTAGTCGCGGACGATCCCAAAAAAGTGGAATGTAAACTTTGCAAGCATGTTTTCCAAGGCAGAGTTTATCGTTAATAGAACGAGGAGCAGCCTTTTGCCAAAAAATGTGGACAAGCTAGTGTTCCTGTGCCATGAAACAACTGGGGAAGTAGGATGGTCTCCGACTCGAGTAAGTTATTTTCGATAGGCTATAGCCACTTTATGTTCAGCTTTAGGCTACAATTTAAGACATTAGGCTATGTGTGATCATTCGTTTGTTAATTAATTAAATAAAACATAGCCTACGCATTAGAATGTGTTATGGTTGTGGTCAAATAAAACCATCAGCCTATTATGTGGCCATACCGCAACTTCACAAGCGCAACGGCAGAATCTGCAAGGGCAGCATGAGCTCGGAACGGAGCAGGTGATCTTGAACTCCGGCTCCATAAAGTCATTAGCCTATTGTTACTCATTTGTGTCATTCACTTAAGAAAGTTATAAAACACGAGACAAGCGCAGTGTGCATATAGTTGTATTTATTAAAACAAATAGGGTGTGTCATATAGAAAAAACTTTTTGACCAATCGACCAATCAAAAAAACTGACGACTGTTGGTCGACCAAGATTTGTTTTAGTCGGGGACAGCCCTAATACACACCATCACAGCACATACACTAGTGCAGACACCTACACACACCCCACCAAGGCACAGAGAACCATACACACACCAGCACAGCACAAAAACCTGTACACACACTACACACCACAATCAGAAACCTGCACACACCTGCACCTCATAGAAACCAGTGTGTCTTTTTCTCACTGATGTGGAAGGAGATCCAAAAAGCACAACTTCTACTCCCTGCCACAGGCACTTGTCCTTTGATTTTCATTCGTTACCCTAAAGTTGTTGCTTTGTAGTACTTTTAAAGTGAATGGACAAAGACGAGAACCTTTTGTCTAACGGAGATAGATCTCAAGGACTGGAGACTGGCCCTTTGTGCATGTGTGTGTGCCTGTGTGTGCGTGTCGTTTGTGTGTGTGTGTGTATGTGTGTGCCTGTGTGTGTGTGTATGCATGCGTTTTTGTGTGTGTGAGTGTGGAGTCTGCATACATGAAACCTATAACGAGTCCTGAGAGATTTTGTAACAAAAGACTTTGCTTTTACAAACATACCCAATAAGTGGAGGGAATCGAGGACTTCAGATCCCCCCCAAAAAAAAAAAAAAACATGGCTAGAGAGCTGCATAATCTCAGGAAGCTCTCATTGGTGTGAAGCTCAAGTTCAACAGATTCTCCCCAAACACACACGTGCACACACTCCGCACACTCGCGTGCCAGTGCCGCACAGAGCTTACACACAAACAAGGCGCAGAGAACTGCAATCACACCACCGAGATCCAGACAGCCAGACATAAACGTCACGCCCACTGCTCAGGCCCCGGCTTCAGGAACACACACCCCTCGCACTCACCAGCAACCACAGCGGCTGCACAAACACCTCACACATGCCCCGTGTGAGGTGGCCGTCCAGCCCACCAAAAGAACCTAAAAGGACCACCGAAATCACAGTCATTCGGCCTGCCAAAAAGACCTGGCCATTCAAATCACTCCAGTCATTCCAGCCAAAAACTGGGCCAATGGAAGTGCGGGTCGTTTCGGGCCACCACAACACCGGATTCAGCCTGCCTCCTGATTCCTCTCTGAAGTCGGCGGGGCGGGGGGGGGGGCTCCTTTTACCACGCACGGTTCATCCGCCGCCTAAGAGCCTCTTGCTAAGGGGCTGTTTCCGGAGCTTTGGACTTTCGCCCCGGATTCACCGAAATAGCGCCGCGGCTCAGAGAATAAGTGCATAAACACGCATGACTTTATTCGGCGCGGTTTTTTTACGATCTGTTAACATTTGAACCGCAGCGGTTGAACTGTCTGCGCTCCCCTTGGCGAGGATGGCGGTCAGGTGGAACGCCCGGCTGCAGTGAGATCACTCTCTCCGTCCGCCGAATGGGAACATTCCCTGCATCAGCACATTTCTCCCTCCATCCTTCTGGAAGAAGATGATGAACTGAGACAAAGAAAGAGGGCAGGGCGGGGTTTGGGGTTGGGGGGGGGGGGCGGTTGGGCTGGGAACTGTGAGGGAGGGAGATATTACATAAATGTGTCAAAATGTAAAAATGACAAAGCAAGACATAAGGACCGTCTCTCAAAATGTACTGCACATATTAGACCATTTTTCTTCCTGCCACTTTTATATACAGTAAGTGGCAATATAAAGGAGGATTATGCAAACATTTTATAAGTGCAGTGGGTAAAATATAACTTTTTTTGTCAAAATTGCACACGAGAAAGAGGCATAAAAAGACGATACATTTTTACATAATATGAATATTATTGCTGTATACTTCTGCATACATTAAAATGGCATTCCTTCTATTTGTTATGTCACTTTTTATCATATACTGATGTGTTTTTTTTATATGTAAGTGGGAAGATAGAGAAAGCTTTGGAAATGACCTTTTCTCACACCGGGACATGTCTTGTGCTTGACGAACAAAGTAACGAATTAATAAACCAGCATTTGCCTTTGCTTCTCGCTGCCTTTGATGACACTGTCTGTCTCTCTGTGTGTGGTTTTTCTCACTGATGTGGAAGGAGATGCTGCTTCTCCTCCCTGCCAGAATGCTCTTTGATTTTCACTCTGTTCCCAGTCTGCAGATGTTAAAAGGCTTTAATACATCTAAATTAGTGTCTTTGTGTTAAGCAGAGATAAAGCTAAATGTGCAGCATGCATGTGCAAACATATCTAATGTGGGCACAGAGGTGTCTCGATCACAGAGCTCATTCTGATGGGATCACTACATTACAAATGTACAGTACATAGCACCTCTCAGCCTGTCCCCCTGTCATCTGCAATCCCACGATGAGAGTCGCACAGCTGGAGAGCAGACTGATAGACATAGTGCGTTAAGAAGCTCTACTTGCTATAGAGCTGGGGTTCGAGGGAATCATACTCCACACACGCACATACACACACACTTGATGCTCTAACAGCATGTGTGTTTGTTCCTCGCCTCAGACTCCTGTATTGCTCACCTGTTTTAGTGAGCCACTGCACCTGTACCCCCCTCCCCCATGTCCCCGTATGAATTTCACCTCTCTCAAACTCTCCCTTTCTCTCAGTGAGTGGCCAAACAATGATGAAAGGAGCCTTGGACACACATTGACAGACAGAAGAACATGTTATCCTTTTCCTAGAAACTCGGCTCCTACCCCCTGCCCCTCCCACCACCCACCCCTCTCTCTGGAGACTGACTGTGACGCGCGCTCACACCACGGCCCATTCAGCCTCACAGTGGGAAAGGATTACTCCTGTCAAAGCAGCTCCCTTTTGTTTGGCCGGTGCGCAGTGCTCTGCGGCAGCAGCAGCAGGGCATGCTGGGTAAACCCGTTGACCTCAGCGGGGCGTTCTCACACTCCCGGGGCCCGCTTGCCCCTTCGACTCTGCGGGCCCCTCCTTCAGACACAAACCGCACTCATAAACGCCAAATCCTGATCTCGGCATGGGGTTCGAACGTTCCGCCTCCTTTCCGCAGCTCAAACCTGGTCTCTGCACCGTCCGAGCAGGTGGGAGTGGGTTGAGACATGCACAACCTCGAGGGGGCACCCCATGTCACACCACCCTTCCGGAAAAAGTGATCAGAATAGGGCAGGGGCCAATTCCACAAGAATTAGCGCCGGAAATAGGCGGCTGAAATACGGCTCAGCTCTGGAAGTGCAAACAACGAGCTGTCTTGTCTTTCCAGGGATTCTGTTGCACTCCCGGCCATCGGTCTGTTGAAAGTGTCTTGCCTTTTCCTCGGACGTGCAAATGCCACCCATTTTTGACCCACTTCCTGAGACACTGTTCTACTGTCTCCATGGCAATGGTGGGCGCGAAACAGGCACTGCAGATCGGATCTGGGCCCAAGGAGTGGTCGACTGCCAAGAGGCGCAGGAGCGTGTGTAGGGTATACACCACTCCATTCAGCCAGTCACTGCACACAACAAAATATAGGACTGTGGGTTTTCTTTTCTCACATTTTTTTCCAGTTTACCAACACCAAATTCGGAAGAAACCTAAGCAAAAAACATTAGATTGAAAGGCATCTCACACTAAGTTGTGTCTTTAAGTGCATTTTTTAAATGTACAGGGTCAGCAATGAACTTGCTGATGTTTCACGAGTTTATCTCTCTTACATAAGTGACTTGAGCTTCACTCTTTCACTCCACACTTGCACACTCTTTCTTTTTCTCTCTCTCACACACACCCACACACACACACACAATGGGGAAAAAGTAGGCCAGCCTTTTCTGGAACAGCTTCTATGTGAATTGGGCCCCTGATTGCAGTCACACACACACACACACACACACACACACAGACAAACAGTGGTTAAGACCAGGCACAAAAGACTGAAGGCCCCTGCCAGATTGTGCGGACTTGAGACCCTTTTCCCAGCCCTCTCTCCCCCCTGTCCCCCCAGCCCCCGCCTGTCTGTAAGCACAGTTGGAGTGTAATTTCTTTCGGGGTTAAGATCAAAGTGGCGGAGGAAGAAAGAAAAGAAGGGGGGGCGAAACCAAAAAAAAAAAAACGAGTGCGTCATAAAACCAGTCTGCTTCTCTTCTCTGCAGCTCACTCCATCCTGTCCCAACTGGCTTATGCTCTTCCATTGTTATCAGGGGAGACCCATCCTTGTCTCCCCGTCACATGCAAACGCCAGCGCTTTCCGCAAGAGTGTACAGGGACCCCTGCTCTCCCTTTCAAAAGATGGGGGGGGCAGATGACTTTAAAGGCAATAAAAGCATTACGCAACTTATACATGCATTATAGACTTAGTGCAATGCATCTGATGCTTGTTTTCTTAACATTGTAACAATGCTTTTTTGCTATGTCATTGACAAATGAACAAATAAATAAATTAAGTAGGTAAAACAAAAAGTAAAAAATAAAAGCAGGATGAGAGAGAGAAGAAAAGTGGCTGTGCTGTATTCTTTCCACTCCCCTCTGTCAGAAGAAACAGGAGTCTGTTTGATTGAAAGAACACGGCAGACCCAGACCAAAAGCTAAACCGGCGAGCCGGTGAAGATCACTGGAAGACTGCCTCTGACATCCAGCGGTGTGTTCCCCAGCCAAGTGACCTCAGAACTACAGAAAAAGAAAGTAGCACATCCCTGATAAAACTATAAAGATTTCCAGTCCCATCGTCTCGTCTCTTACTGTGGGTTTGTGGGGGCAACCGGAGGAAATGGAAGATTGAGGGAATAATGTTTCCACGGTCCACGTGGCACATTCTTCCTTCATTCTATAATGGAACCCTCATCCTCTCATTTTCCCCACTTCCTTAAGTACTTCTCCACTTTCTTCTTCTTCAGAGCCCAAAGAACAAAAGATTCCCCCCACCACTAAAAAGGCCCTCCAGTGAAATAATGAAAGGGAAATATACACGTGCCGCTGTTTTTGAACTTTTTTACCTAAATTGCCAAAAGGCTATTTTTCATGTAATTTATAGCTGCTACTGCAACAGAAGCAACAGTCCTGTTCCTTAACTGAACTAAAGTGGTGAATGTGATATCTGCATTGATGTGTATATGTACATACAGGTAACTGCCAAAATAAAGGAAACACTTGAGTAAATTAAAGGTTCTGACGGCTCTGTTATGGTGTGGGGTGCATTTTTCTGGTATGGTTTGGGTCCACTCCACCCCTTAGAGGTGAATACCATAAATGCCAATAAATACAAAGCCATTCTGAGTGATTACCTTCATCCTATGGCAGTGGTCTCTTCCAGGGTGACAATGCACGCATCAATCAGGCATGAGTAGTCACTGAGTGGTTTGATGAGCATGAAAACCAGATCTTCTGGAGCCGTGCGTGAGACAGCGTTTTCCACCACCATCAACAAAACACCAAATGATTGAATTTCTTGTGGAAGAATGGTGTTGTATCCCTCCAATAGAGTTCCAGACACTTTCACGTTCTATGCCAAGGCATATTGAAGTTGTTCATGGTGGTCCAAAATCCTATCAAGACACTTTGTATTAGTGTTTCCTTTATTTTGGCAGTTATGTGTGTGTGTATATATATATTGTGGTGTCCCCGGGGGTTGGGCGACACACACGGACCTTGCAGAGGGCGTAGGCAAGTTCAAGAACACAGAGGAGGCAGTATTCAAACACAAAACAATGATTTATTAAACAAACTCTTGAAGAACACAAAACAAAGGGTGGGGTCTTGGGGGAATTCAAACACACAAAGTCCGCAATCCTACTCGTTGTCAATGTCCAATCCAATTCCGTTATCCAAGTCAGTTCCGCAATTCAGTCCGTAGTCAAAATCCAAACGGTGGTCCGCCAACAATCCAGTCAAACACAAAAACACTCCAAAACACTCTCTCCTCTAATACTGTCTGGTCAAAGACTTCACAGTACTCACTCTCCAAACACATTCGTACTCCTCTCCAAGTGTGATGGGAATCAGCCCTTTAAATAGGCCTCGAAATGGCTTTCAGCTGGTCGTTAGTCCCCATTGCTTGACTTTGCTCAGGTGTGACTGTGGCCTGCTGGGAAATGTAGTGTTTTGGCTCCCATGTGTCGAAGGACCCGGCAGCCATTTCCTTGTGCAGCCCCTTGGGCTGCCACAATACACTTATATACACAGACACACAACACACACACTAATTGTCATGTATATAAAAATACATAATACAGGGTCAGCACTTTTAAAAACAGAAAAACAAGATATATATGTGCTGGAATGCTTACCGTTCATCTTTTGTGTTATGCAGATAAGAATTTAAACATTACTACTAATGGTAACCAATATGTCGCCACTCAACTAAAAAAGCATTTCTTTCTGAGTAACCCGGGGAACCAATGTGTAGGAATGTAGGACTGTAATTCAACAACATATCAAGTATACCTGTGTACCTTTAAACAATAAATACTTGTTGAAATACGTATGAGATGTGGAGTTGGAAACATGAAACCGCCACAAAGGCGCATTGTTCTCCTTTCTAGCTGTGCAACTAAATCTTTCTGTCCCACCTTTCACATTCAACATTTGGCTTGAACCACAAGTAATACGCAATTGGTAGGAAACCACCTGACATTGAACATCACCAGCCCATTCAAATGGTAATTCAAATGGCCATTCAAAGCCAAAAAAAAGTGTCTCTTCCCTTGACTGAGGTAAACAAACACAGCGCCTGGAAGAAGGACAGACATTCGTTTTTCCTTTTCAGCAAGTTTTTCTGGAAATTACTGGCCTTCCCACCAACAAATCACATTTAACATTTGGCTGGAACTGAGGCACAGCATTGCTAAGAAACCGTCTGAAGTCACGCGTTTCCATGGAGTTCAACCACCAATTCTGGATAATTCGTCCAAACCTAAAAGTAGACTACACACCACCCTCCAGGAACTGGGTTCCACGCCTTTGCCCGAAAGCATGATTTTGTATATTTGAAAAACAATCCACCATAGATAAATAGGTTGGCCTATCTAATTTTCCATCTCTTCATCTCAATTCTGTTACTTTCAACATCCTCACCAAAATGTGTGGTGGTAAAATTAAATGTTTTAAGCTCTTCTTTCCCCTAGGGAAGTGAAATATGAACTTAAGGACTTATGCCAGGAGTCTGCAGTCCAATGTCTAGTGGCAGCATCCGTAACTGATGCTTGTAATTTGGTCTCATAAATGCTGGTAATCTAAAAACTCAGCCTTTTTGATTTCTAATAACTTAGAACCTCAGAGGTGCTGAAACTTGACCCTCAACTCAAAATTACATATTGATATCAATACACTATATATTTGGAGACAGTAGAACCAAGAAGTGTACATGATAAATTCACAAATATCCAGTGCTTCATGAGTACTGTTGGCATAGTGTCCTGCCACTTTTTCCAATGAGATGAGCAGCAGAGGTGGTGAAATGATGCTGGTACCCCCAATATGTACATACTTTTTGGGTACTGATTGTGATTGGAGAGTGAGGTCACATGGACCCCATGATGGGTGAGCTACAATGAGCCGCCAAGCACTGACTTGCTTGAACCAATCAAGAGTGTGCTCTCCGCATAAAAACACAACGATTGGTTCAAAACAGTGTCACTGATAGCTTAGAGTAGCTCTCCCTATTTTTGGTGTCATGATACCTCATTCTCCCATAATTACCTTATTAAGACACATCAATATACAAAAACATCAAAGAATGACATACAATAATGGGTCAATTTCTCCAAGATCGTCTCGCTTTGTCCTCCACTTACCGGCATTGACATGAATAGTTTCAGTGTTTATTCCCACACAGTGACAAGTGCTACACACAGCCCTGCAGGTGTAGGTGACCCTGGAGCATGATGATGCACGCACAGGGTGGCGCAGGTGAGGTGTCATGTCAGGTGAAGAAGACGGCGGCTCCGTCACACACGCTGTTCTGTGCTAGATAAGGGGCGACAGGTGGCTGGGTATCATCATGAATAAAGGTAAAGGTAAAGGTACCGTTTTGCGCAAAGTTAAATTCAATGTACCACGTCGAGAACACTGGCCTCTATTGTGCTGCACTGGCACGTCAAACACTTGACAGTGATATTCACCAACTGGCACAAAAATGGCCGCCATGCGTCAACCAGGTGGGTAGGTGAATTTCCCCAGCTTCAACATAAAGCACATTGAAATAAACTCCCTATATAAATGCAATCCATTATTATAATGTATTATTACTATTACTTACACCTCAAAACCTCAACACAACTCATGCCGCAATGCTTAGCGCCCAAGACTCCATAGTTATTGGTGTATAAGATTTGGGAATACCAACACTGGGTGGAGCTAACATATGCTACCAGAAACTCATTAATTTGAACCAATCGTTGGGATTTATTGTGAAGAGCAAAACTTTTTGATTAGTTAAAACGTCAGTGATTATAGCTTCACCCATATGTGGTGTCATTTTTATGCAAACTCTCGAACGTGTGACCATCTGGGGTGTCAAGCCGTTATCCTCCATTTTACATTTTAGGCATTTAGCAGATGCTCTTATCCAGTAAGTGCAAGGTACTGAGTTCAGCAGTTATTTGGCAATCAGCATAGACATGTGACTAATTATATAATTAGGGACTAATTATGAGGTGTTCATCAGAACAAATTATGCTGGGTAAGTGTTGGGTGAAAACATGGATGCACTAAATAGAAAAATAGTATTCTACTGGTACATTGTTGCATACTGATGGATTTAATTTATTTAGCATATATTGTAGCTTATCTTTAGACCACACAAGATTAAGTATAATTTCCCCTCCGTTCAATACGACGTAGGCTACTACGCATCCAGGTTTTTTTTTTTGCGAATTGCTGACTATAGAAACGGCAAATCCACCAACGGCTAGCTTGATGTCCGAAAACAATGGGAGTCTATGTACCTCAGTAGCTTGGAACTGCACGTCAAAATGACTTCCCAGTAACTTCTAAATTAGTCGCTCAGCTACTTGATTAATTTGTAAATTGAACAATATCAGATTATATTTGAATAGTGGTTTAGAGAAGTATGCTGAAATCGCACGACTGTAGTTTCAACAATCAACATATTGCAAATATATGTGCTTCTATCTGCAAAAATAATATCAGCTAAGATGTCAATGAAACACATGGCTGTGTTACTTGGTTAGGAGGTAGGCTACTGGACATTTTGGTATGCAATTTCGAGCATGCTATCTGCCTACATAAACTCCCATTATTTTCGAACATCAATGCTAACAAGCTAACCTTTGGCGAACTCACTATTTCTGTAGACATCGAATTCGTGAGAAACTCTTCTTTGGTTGCATAGTGCATCGTATTCAAATCAAAGGAAATTATACTAGCGTCAAATTTCAGTGAACTATCACTTTAAAGGCAAAAAAAACCCCACACAAAAAACTGAGACAAATGAAGGACCAGTGAAAGGTAACCGGATGTATTTTATCTGCTTCTTGTACGAACTCGGTCGATGCTGAGAGAAGTGTATCCCTTTGGCAGGTTTTCACACATGAAAGAATATACAGTAAACCAAGTGACAATGATTAGCCTACATTTAACTTCAACATTTAGAACACTTCACTTTGTCCTTTAGGCTACTTAAATGTGTGACATCCACATATGTCCTTTTTTATTTACGTGCTCCTGCTGCAAATTATAGGTTGTTTTATTTTTTAACACTATAGGACGGGTTGCTCATTTTATATCAAGATTTCCCACCACTTCCAAGGAAAACTATTTTAAATGTTCTTGGAGGGTTTTTTTTTTGCAGCATTGTCTAATATGCTACACATCTGTCAAGTGTCTATGGACACAAACACAGCGCAGTCATTTTTCTCATTGGCCTGATTAAGTGGCAATTGAACAATTAACTTAGACCATCGCCCACTTGTTGGTGTAGGACTGAAATACCTGCGAGATAACCCGTGATTTAATCCGGGTCCTAGCTCTACCTTCTTTTTCTCCCATCACTAGCCGCTCCGCCATTTTACCTAAAACTGGATATTTAGCATCATTGCCCCGCGTAAATAACGGGCCGCGCCGCTGTATAACTGTAGCCTACGGGAGCGAATGTTACCACAGCAACGGCCTTCTGTCTCTGGCCGCTGGAGATTCAGGGATATGGGAATACTGGGGGTGTAGTGCGACAATTCAAATACAACCAGTGGGGATACGTGACTCTACTGGCCGCTGTCAATCATGTGTTGATTGCGTGCCAATGTACGGTTGTTGTACATGGGGAGCCAGTAGTTTTGGCATTTTTGCCAATATTAATGCTTATATTTCACTTCTGATTTTGTAAACATTAAGAAGTGTATAAACATGTCCTGAATCATTTCCATGTCTCCACTTAACTTTTTTTTTTAGGGAGATACAAATGCAACGCAAAAATTATAAGGTAATTATGGGAATTATTTTTTGTACACACACGCGCACGTGTATGCACGTATATAAATACATGCATACAGGCATACAGGCAACTGCCCAAATAAAGGAAACGCGTAAATGAGGGACACTGGCGGCTATTATGGTGTTGGGCGCATGGTTTAGGTCCAATAAACCCCTTAGAAGGCAAGGTAAATGCCAATAAATGCAAAGCCATTATGAGTGATCACCTTACAGTGAAGCATTTCTACCCTGATGGGAGTGGTCTCTTCCAGGATGACAATGCCCCCTTCCAGCATGAAATTTATGTCAACCACATGCAATGGCTGTCTCAGTCACCATATCTCAACCCAACTTAACACTTATGGGATATTCTGGAGCAGTGCCTGAGATGGCATTTTCCACCACCATCAACAAAACACTAAATGATGGAATTTTTTATTGAAGAATGGTGTTGTATCCCCCAATAGATTTTCAGACACTTGTAGAATCTATGCCAAGATACACTGAAGCTGTTCTGGAAGCTTGTGGTGGCCCAACGCCCTATTAAGATATTTTATGTTAGTGTTTCCTTTATTTTGGTAGTTACCTGTACATGCATGGTGTTGGAATGAAAGGGGTCATCAAGGTAAGAATGAAGACACCTGGTAGAGGTGGGTTTAAAAAAGTTTATGGTCCCAGTCAGATACAACACACCTGTTTCATCTGCACCAAACAACAGTGACAGAAGAACACAGCTTTGAGAGGGCTGGGATGCACTCTCACTCAAACTCACACGCACACACAAATAAGTACACAGGCTTACACACGCACTCACGCTCTCTCACACACACACATTCTGTACTGACTGCACCACAGACAGGTGTTCTGTGCTGTACCGACCACATCATGGACAATATACATTTTTTTCCCAATGAAAGACTTGGATATAGGCCAAGGGGGGATAAATTCAGGTTCAATTTCAAAATAAAACTTTACAATTTTTAGAGAACACAGCCTCCACTCACTGAGCTGAACACGCACTTGTCTGATCCGTAAACTGGAGAGGGGGTTTCAAACGGACTGTCCTGACATGGCGATATAAAAACATCATAAAAAGGCTCTTCGAGCATCATGAGAAATTGGACACCCGTGTGTCTCCTCTGGGCCAGAGCTGGACGGAGTCCCGTGATCGAGGCCCGGTGCACAGCTCAGGCTGGCCCCCGCTCCCTCAGCGATGCCCCCCTGACTGCCGCAGTCCCTGGGGTCAGTACCGGCCCCGCCCCCGGCCACTCCCTCGACCCCGCCCCCTGCCCCGCCCGCGCGTCTGCAGGTGTCCGGCGGCACGCCTCAGCTTCCTCCTCTCCTCCTGATGGTCTCGTTCGGCCTTCTGCTGCCGCTGCTGCTGCTCTGACTGAGAGAGAGAGAGAGAGAGAGGAGGGGGGAGAGAGGGAGAGAGAAGGCAGGGGAGGCAGGAAGAGGGAGAGACAGGGAGAGAGGGACAGATGGGAAGAGAGAGGTCAATCTGCGGTTACACCAATACCACGTTTACAAAAACACTTTGACTCCACAAAACATACAGAAATAAATACAATCCTGACCCTCTCACGGTATGCCGGAGCACAAACAGGTACGCCTGCACATGCACGCAACACTCAATGTCAACTCTTACACAAACAATAAGCCAAGCCCACACTGGTGACGCATAGCAGTTCAGCTTCTGCACAAACAGTGTTTCCAGCCAAATAGGATAGAAAACACCAGGACACCCGTCGTTAAGCGTTTTGTACTTTGTAATGACGGCTTTATGGAGACAGAAGCTCATGTTTATTACACTATAGTTAGCATGACGATATTAGAAGCCTTATCCAGCCGCATTGGCAATGTTATGAATTCTTGAAATGACTGCCTGCCACCAGACTATAACGCAGACAATTTTTCACTCACTCACACATCAGGGCTGTTCAATTCCAGGCCTCAAAGGTCCACGGTTTGTGCAGGCATTTGCTCCAACCACACACTGCACCACCTGATTTCATTAATTAGTTGACCTCCTTGGTCCAGGAATACAGGTTAGTGTAGTGTGTGGTTAGAGCAAATGCCTGCACAAACCATGGCCCTTTGAGGCCTGGAATTGAACAGCCCCAACCTACACTAAAGTAACTTCTAAAGGGCCTGAAGAGGTTAGGCACGGTGTAGCCTCCCTGCAGCAGCTGAATGGGTGTTTCTGGTGTCACGGTTACACCCTGATACAGCAGCTCAGCGATAGGCAGATGTTCCTCCCCCGTGTGTAATCAGTCAGGCCTGTCCTTGCAGCTCAGACAGACCCAGAGCGCCCCTCCCCTTCTCACACAGTGTTTACCAAACAGAGACACCCAGCTTCCCCTGCATAGCTTTACTGTAAAATGGCAGCCTGCCCCCACCTTTACCCGCCCACACTGACCCTCACGTTCACCAAGG
The DNA here is from genome assembly GCA_029706075.1 of Aldrovandia affinis. Lineage (NCBI taxonomy): Eukaryota > Metazoa > Chordata > Actinopteri > Notacanthiformes > Halosauridae > Aldrovandia > Aldrovandia affinis. The sequence goes on along the minus strand of JAINUG010000203.1, from coordinate 814,042 downwards.
CACATCGTCCTACACTCATCTTTGCAAACAGATTGTCACACAGTAAACATTATTCCAGAGGGAATAATATATATTTAAAACAGACAATTTGGGTGAAAAAACAGAGCTGAACTCCTGGAAAACACTACCAAGGGCAGGATTACAACGCAGGGAACTGTGACTTTTCCATGAGCATTTCCATTTCCATTTAGGCATTTGGAAGACGCAGTTATCCAGTGCAACTGTGTTTTTAAATGCAATCCATTTTACAGCTGGATATTTACAGAAGCAATTCAGCTTAAGTACCTTGCTCAAGGGTTCAATGGCAGTGCCCCACCTGGAAATCAAACCTGCAACCTGTGAGTTATGAGCCCAGTGCCCTAACCTTTATACTACATTGCCACCCAGTATCGTGAGAGCCGGGGATCAAACCCGGACCTCGGCCGTACGGAGACAGCGATCTTATGGCCGCGCCACGACCCTGTGAGCGAACCGCGGCGAGCGACAGACGGGCGGGGTACCGCCCTCTACACCGCGGAGATTTCCGGGAATAAAGTTGAGCAGGCAATGAGGCTGTTAGGAGCAGCGATCCCATGTGAGCCACGCACACGCGCACACACACACACACACACAAACGGGTCACTCCAGAGCAATGCTGTCTCACAGTGCTTTATACAAGCACACACAGCAGTACGGGGGGGAGAGATGGATGAATGGAGAGGGAGACAGTGAGGAAGAAAGGGGGAGAGTGTAGCATAATGGTGAGGGAGCTGGGCTTGTAACTCAAGAGGTTGCAGGTTCAATTCCCAGGTGGGGCACTGCTGTTGTACCCTTGAGCAAGGTACTTAACCTGAATTGCTTCAGTAAAATATCCAGCTGTATAAATGGATTGTATGTAAAGAAAATGTTTTTAACTGTGTAAGTCGCTCTGGATAAGAGCGTCTGCTAAATGCCAAAAATGTAAATGTAAATGTGAGAGGGGACAAGAGAGAGGGAGAGTGGAAAAGAGAAGAAGCCTTTTCCAAACCACGACACTGGGGGCTGCCTCTCGTTCGTGGGGGGGTTCAGGCCCCATCGGACGTGCAGGTAGCCCTGTGGGGCAGCTCCAGGAGGCCCAGGTTACAGGAAGCCAGGCGCTCAGTGCGCACATCCCACCCCCGTTCCCCTAGGGCGAGGCTCTGACCCCTCCCCCCTCCCCCACAGCCGCACCCTGTGACCCCACACTGCTGACACTGCCCCCCCTTTACTCCCACAGGATTTCATCTTGCGGGTCCCACCGCGCTCACAGCCGAGGCGGAGAACAGAGGAGCAGCCGACACAGCGGAAACACTGAATGCTTTGGCCTGAAGGCCCGTGGGGGGGGGCGCTGACTGAGTACACCCACAGCAGGAAGAACGCATTTGTTCTGCTCAAAGAGAGGGAGAGTGGGAGAGAGAGAGAGAGAGAGAGAGAAATAAAGAAAGAAAGAGCGGGAGAGATGTTCCACAGAGACCAGCACAATGAGGGCCTCTCATAGACATGAGGGCAGTGGCACAGGACCGGGAGCGGGAGCACATCTGGCATAGGGCCCTCGTCCACGGGAACAGGGGCCAGTGTCCCGCCTGCTCGTACACGCTGTACACTTTTTAGGGTGTATCGAGGCCACCGGCGAGGCCAGCTCATGCCTCTGAGCCACGAGGGGACAGCGTAGTCCTCAGACACCACAGCGCCACGGTGTCTGAACAGAATCCCCAAGTGCAGCTGCCATTTTATTGTTACTTAAGATAGCAAAGTTGTTGCTCATGCCCCCAAATGTAATGAAGCGACTGCGTTTAACTCTGTCCCTAGTGTTGCGCTTCCTGGTCTGTAGTACCTGAGGAGCAGAGACTGAGACGGAGAGCGGACGTGGACTCACCTTTCTGAGGGTGAAGGTGAGCTGCTTGCTGCCAACCGTCGAATCGGCCACGCTGAGAGTCCCAGAGTGCTCCTCCAACTTCAACCGTTCCTCCAGCGATGCCCTGTGACACGGACGCACACACACACACACACACACACACACACACACACACATACACGTGTACACACACACAAACACACACACGTGTACACACACACAAACACACACACGCGCGCATACACAACACATACACGTGTATACACACACACACACACACACACACACGCGCACACACGCACAACACATACACGTGTATACACACACAAACACGCGCGCGCACACGCACACGCACACACACACACACAAGGACACGCAGTCAGGACCTCTATTTTCTACATTTGTACTGACAGTGTTATTGGCCCTGGTGCCCGACACGTGTCATCAGTCAGTAACCTGTCGCGATCCTTCAGCGCTAATCTACAGGCAGCGCATTCCTGTCTGACAAATGCCAGCTAACACAGGCGGTGACACAGAGAGCAGTACACGTGGGGGGGTCAGCTACTCACTTCTGCAGCTTCTGTTTGCGGCCCACGTCCCCGAAGCTGCGGAACTCCTCCCCGGCCTTGATCTGGAAGAAGCGGGGCTGGTTCTGGTTGTGGTTCTGGCCCTCCAGGCTGGTGTTGCGGTCCTGCTGCTTCCTCTCCTGCCGCTTGCGGGTCCGCTCCTCCACCCGCAGGAGGCGGCGCTGCTCGCGCACCTCCTCCACCCAGCTCTTGTCGTCGTCGGAGCTCTCCTCCGAGCTAGCCCGCCCTTCGGGCTCCTCCTCCTCCTGCTCGTCCTGCTCGTCCTTCTGCAGGGGGGAGAGCGGGCGGGGTCAGAGGGTGCAGTCGGGGTCGGCTGACACAACCGGCTGCCTAATTTAGGGCTCCTTTCAACCTGGCCGCAGAGCGCTTATGACGCTGCGCGTTTCTATTAATACACATAAAATCCTCTCAGCGGCTCGTGGCAGCTCTGCAGACAGACAGAGGCAGTGCACGCATGTCTGCTTGCCCGTGGCACTGGAAATACTTCAGGCTCCACACAATCTACATAACCGTCTGCTGCACACCAAAAGGTGCATTTAATAATTTAGTCGTCTCCACTATTGAATGAGTGTCTCACTTGTTGGATAGAGGGGCCCTAGTGTCTCACCTGTTGCGTGTAGGGGCCCTAGTGTCTCACCTGTTGGGTAACGCGGCCCTAGTGTCTCACCTGTTGCGTGTAGGGGCCCTAGTGTCTCACCTGTTGGGTAACGCGGCCCTAGTGTCTCACCTGTTGCGTGTAGGGGCCCTAGTGTCTCACCTGTTGGGTAACGCGGCCCTAGTGTCTCACCTGTTGGGTAACGCGGCCCTAGTGTCTCACCTGTTGGGTAACGCGGCCCTAGTGTCTCACCTGTTGCGTGTAGGGGCCCTAGTGTCTCACCTGTTGGGTAACGCGGCTCTAGTGTCTCACCTGTTGCGTGTAGGGGCCCTAGTGTCTCACCTGTTGCGTGTAGGGGCCCTAGTGTCTCACCTGTTGCGTGTAGGGGCCCTAGTGTCTCACCTGTTGGGTAACGCGGCCCTAGTGTCTCACCTGTTGCGTGTAGGGGCCCTAGTGTCTCACCTGTTGGGTAACGCGGCTCTAGTGTCTCACCTGTTGCGTGTAGGGGCCCTAGTGTCTCACCTGTTGGGTAGGGGCCCTAGTGTCTCACCTGTTGCTCCCTAGTGTCTCACCTGTTGCGTGTAGGGGCCCTAGTGTCTCACCTGTTGCGTGTAGGGGCCCTAGTGTCTCACCTGTTGGGTAACGCGGCTCTAGTGTCTCACCTGTTGCGTGTAGGGGCCCTAGTGTCTCACCTGTTGCGTGTAGGGGCCCTAGTGTCTCACCTGTTGGGTAACGCGGCTCTAGTGTCTCACCTGTTGCGTGTAGGGGCCCTAGTGTCTCACCTGTTGCGTGTAGGGGCCCTAGTGTCTCACCTGTTGGGTGGCAGCCTGCTTCTCCAGCATGCGGAGCTTCTTCCGTCTCTTCAGGCCCACCTTGGAGACGATGGGGTTGAGCAGGCGGAACTCCTCGCTTTGCTCGTCCACCTGGTAGTCAGGATTCTCAAACATCACCTTGAAGCGGTTATCACTGAGGATACTGGGCACGACCTGGGAGGGACACAACGCAGAGAGAGAATGACACGTTAGTCACACTGCCAACTGATCAAGTGTGTGTGTGTGTGTGTGTGTGTGTGTGTGGGAGTGAAGTGGTCAGTGTTTGTGTGTGAGCATGCACATGCATGTGTGTGTGTGTGGGTGTGTGTGTTTGAGAGTGAGGGAATGTGTGCGTGCATGCACATGCATGTGTGTGTGTATGTGCGTGCGTGTTTGAGTGCCCGTGCGTGCATGTATGCATGCATATTTGTGTGTGTATGTGCATGCGTGTGTGTGTGTGTGTGCATGTGTGTGTGTGTGTGTGTGTGCGTGCGTGTATATGTGTGTGTGTGTGTGTGTGTGTGTGTGTTCATGGTAACGCCACCCTCCAGAGGGCTCACCTTGCCCTTCTTCTTCCTGCTGCTCAGCTCCTCCTCCTCGTCTCCCTCCTCCATCAGCTTAATGGCCAGCTCCTTATTCACCTTGGGCAGCTTCTGCCACAGGCACAGAGAGAGAGAGAGAGAGAGAGAGAGAGAGACGCACCAGTGAGACACTCTAATGCTCCCACTACAGGACCTGAACACATGAGCTGCACTCAGCACCATGCAGAACACTGGCCATATACCCACAGGAGAGAACAGGGTCATGTGGCCCACTCTGCGGCGCCGCCCCTGTGTGTGGGAGACAGAATTGCAGCCCTCCGCCCCTCTCTCACCTTGATCTGCACTCTCTGCGTCCGCGTCTCCTCGATCTTCTGCCGGATCTTGTCCTTGCGGTACTCTTCATACGCGAATGGATTGGCCATCGTCTTCACCTGGAGAAAATAAAGCAGGAGTGTCCTTACTGTTCTGAAAATCAAGTTTTCCTGGATAAACTCACTCACACACACACACACATACACGCAGAAACGCAAGCGCCACGCACGCACGCACGTACGCACACACACACACATAAAAACACACACCTTGTGGTAGAGTCGAATGTCCATGAAGAAGCCGTGCATGTAGGCACGCAGGAGGGCAGAGCCCACCAGGTGAGACAGACCTGTGGACGGACAGACAGACAGCACAGGTGAGTCCAGTACAGTGCCTACTGCCCCAGGGCACCATTAAAGGAGGCCTGCACTTTACATAGTAAGACTATTCAAACAAAAAACCGTAAGACATGGAAAACAGTTTTTCTCCCAACTCCCACTGCCCTAAGATAGTGCTACCACATAAAAACATAGCTCAACACAGTCTATTGAAATAAATATCTCAATAAAACAAGTACGTTATGAATTATGACATAATATAAGAATATGCAGTAAAAATGTCTACTTTAAAACTCCCGACGGTGTGTTTAATAAAAGTTTAAAAAGGATACCCATGTACACTCTTCCATTAAATCAAGTAAAACACCAGCAATGTCAAATTCAGCACACCTCTGCTCCTCACTTCTATATAATGAAGACAATCTTTCACTGTATCAAGTTTGGTCGGCAGAGGTCCAGAGTCCCGACTCCATTACAAATCCAGTCATTTACAGGCTGCTCTGTGAAGACGCACTTCTGGCGTCAGTGTGAAATTTACTTGAGCTAATTCCCATCTCCGCCCCTCTGGTTCTGCTCTCAGAGCAGAACTTAAAATGGCATCCATGTCACAGTCCGGCCCATTAATCCCTCTTCAGATATTTATACAGCAGAACCAAGGCTTCTCTACACCTCCTTTCACTGAGACTGAAGAGATTGAGAGCCACGGTCATCCTCTTCAGATGAGTCCTGTTGGCCTTCCCTGTGCATATTCTAGAGATTCTGTCCTCGTGATGAGATGAGAAACAAGGCGCTACATTCCGAATGTGGTCACTGGCCATTGTAAAAGTACTGGTAATACAACGTCTTTCTCAAGCCTTTGGGAATTTTTAGGGAAGATTTGGAAATGGCATATAAATCAGTTTATTGAGTACAAGTACACTGAATATTTTGAATTGTTCTCTGTTCTTGATAGAGAAGGTTGTTTAAACTTTAAAAATAAATGAAGTTTAAAGATAAATAAAGCTTATTACAAAGTCATGGTGTTTTATAATAAGTAAATGTATAATTACCCAAAGTTAGTCTGAAACTCACCCTGACTGGTCTGTATAAATCCCAGGCATTGGCTCTGATGTCACTTGCATGTACACTCCATTGCCTTCTCTGAGCTGTGTATTAAGGCTACCAGACTCACTGGGAATACATTTAGGAACCTATCTCACTGAACGGGTGAGACTCACTTTAGCCAAGCGATAAGAGTGTCTAAAGCAACAGGCACAGCTGTGTGCGCGTGCGTATGTGTGTGCCTGTGTGCGTGTGCGTGCGTATGTGTGAGTATGTGTACGTGTGTGCGTGCGTGCGTGCGTGCATGCATGCTTTCTCTGTCCTCACCTTACATAACCGCCATGCTTCAGGCTCAGGCCCGGGTGGGAACATAAACCAGGTTTACTGGAGTGGAGAAGCTGCCTTATCAAAATATCTTTGCCTACACCCAATTTTTACAATGAAACTGTGCTACAGTGCTGAATAACAGGTGCTTGTCCTGAGGAAACCAAAAACCAGAAAAGCCAGAGCCAATGGGAGGGGACTGGGAAATGCTTCCGAGAATCTGGGAACAGGTGGCTGAGATACACTCCTGATAAATTACGGGAAATAAAGCAAACAGCAAACCAGGAATAAATGAACGATTGCAGCGCTGAAATAGTTCACGTACAAACAGTATAATCTTGGCGTGTGGGGTCAAATGACCTCCCCAGCCCAGTCGGGATGTGGCTCGTTTGGGAGCGGCTGCTCGCACAGTTCACAGGACCGGGGTTCAGGGCGTTGAGCCATCAGCCCTGGCGTGACAAGGATCCCCCCCCCCCCCCAGACACCAGACTCCATTGGTCTGTGCCGTTACATAACCAGGCATTCCACAGGCAGGGAACCCAGCCCCTCCCCTCCCGTCCCGTCCCCCACACTCCATACTGCATCCAGCTGCTGCTATTGTCTCCTCCCCTCCCCTCTTCCTGTCATCGGATCATCTTTCTGCTCTGTTCATTCCAGCGCTTTCCCCTCATCCATCTTCCTCACTCTCAGACAGACTCTTCCTCTCGTACCACTCCACAGCTCTCTGGCTGCGTCCCAATAGTCTCTCCTCATTTCCTACCGTCGTCTCCTTCTCCTCATCGATCGCATCCAATTTCAGAAGGAAATGAGGATAGGAGACAAGTCGGAGTAGAAGAAAGCGAGCAGCACAGCGGTGCGGTGGGAAGAAACGGGAGACTGCGCACACCTGCGGTGACGATGATGAATGAAGACATCGATACGAGCCGTACGCTGAGAAGCGCCGCTTAACTGTAGAACCGAACTTCAACAACGATGATCGGCACGCAATAAATTATGAATTCATGAAGTTCTGTCTTAGTTCTATTCTATCTTGATGTATTTCAGGATTCAAATAAGGACCGCTGTTTTAAACACGGAATCCTTATTTCTTTATCCACTTTATTCGGTTTGCAGTGCAATGCAACAAAATAAATACAATTGTATGCGTTTCATGTTTCGCATTTGTTCCAAAATATGTTTAGTCTTTCCTCATACATTTATTTCATGCATTTATTACTTGGCAAGTAATGTATAGGGGCGATTATAACCCATCAAGTCCTCGATTTACCGATTGTCACTGCTACGGCGCTGATCAATACGATCTGCACATGTCAGTTTCACAGTTTTGTATGCTGTACCATGACCATGGAACATTCATTTAGAACTAAAAACCCTTTTCCCGATTTCCCTCGTTCTCTACCCGTTGTCTCCTCCCATCGTCTACTTCTGACGTATTGTGAGGTAGACGAGAAGTAGACGAAGCTAGGAAACGAGGAAAAAGTATTGGGACTCAGCCTCTCTCTCTCTCCCCTTCTCTTTCCTCTACCCACCCGTCGCTCCTGCCCCCCCCCTTCCTCTCTACCTCTACACCTCTCGCTCTCCTTCTTTCCCCCCCCCTCTCTCTCTCCCTCTTACCCAGGTTCTCCAGGTCCTTGCGGGTGACGAACTTGTAGTCGTCGTAGACGGTGCTCTCAGGACTCTCCTCCAGCTCCTCCGTCAGGTTATCCAGGAAGGAGCACCAGCGAGGGGCAGGGCCTAGTGCCTGGGGTGGGGGAGTAGACAGGTAAATTACTTCATATATAATAATATGCGTATTGCGCTGGGTGTGTATTGCACTAGGTATTGCGCTGGGGCGTTTTTATGATTTGAGGACAATGGGGGCTTAGCCCGGAGCCTTTTTTGTGGGCGGTCCGAGGGGTGTTCTCCCCTGGCAGAATATATATATATATATATATTTTTTTTTTTCATTAAAAAAAATAAATAAAAACATTTCAACAGCTAAATGCATCAGTTTAGTGCACTTTGAGAAGAACATTGTGATGATAGATCTACTAAGTATTTTGTATCTAAGTAGTCATCTCTCCATCATCTGCTCTTCTATTTTGCAGCATCTGTGTTTCTCTCTCTCTCTCTCTCTCTCTCTCTCTCTCTCTCTCTCTCTCTCTCTCTCTCTCTCTCTCTCTCTCTCTCTCTCTCTCTCATCCTCTCCTCTGCTCCTGTTACGGTCTCTCCACACTCCTCTCAAGTTGCTGCCTCTGTCTGGTCTCTCTCTCACATCCTCTCTTCTCCTCCCATCCTGTTGCAGTGTCTGTGTCTAGTCTGTCTCTGTCTCTCTCCACCTCTCACATACCACCAGTCTCCATAGAATACACATCGGTATTATACAGCTGCATCTTTTCCCTGTAAAGTGTAGGCCTACTTCCAAATATATTCACAGTTCATACACACAGGACAAGACACTCAAATAATCTGCACCTTCCCATTTTCCACAACACACATCCACGGTTCTCAATCAAAATGAGGATCAAGTCTATGGAATAATTACATTCACATCTCTCAATAACTTCAAATATAGGCCAAATGACCTGTGTGGTGAACCAAACTGCTTGATAGGATCCCTCAGTAGCACGCAGGCACGCATGCACATGCTGGAAGTGTGTAGTATGACACTTCCTTTCATTCCTGATCATTTCTCAGCAGTTGGTCATGTTTCACGGTTCGGACGTTAGCTTGCTCTCGATAGCTAAATTAGTTGGATTAATAGCAAATTTAGCTAGCTAGCTAGTTACATTCACAACAACTAGGCAGAAACAAAATGCTATTGCAAAGCCGCTTAATTATCTACCGTACTGTACAGTTAGCTAGCCATCACATTTAGCCAGATAACTAGCTTAATTGATTAATTTGGACAAGCTGTATCAAATATCTAGGTGTTTATTACTGTGCTGGGTGTTTGTGCAGTCACGCTCAGAATTTGGCGAGGGTGGGAATCTTTTCCTCAGGGATGTAATTTGTCGGATGCTTACAAAATTCCCTGATGTCCATTTTTAATGCACTAAAGTGAGTGACGTTAACGTTAGTGATGTTCAATCAACGTGATTATTCATAGTGAACACGGTACAACAGGCTAACGTCACTGTTTATAGATTTAAATGAATGTTTTAGATGCAAATTGTGGAAACAATTGTTAAAATGCACCAATGAATGTGAATGTGATTTTTCACACTCAGCGGAAAAAAAGGACCAAAAGGGTTTGGGGTTGGAGTCAAAACATTCGGGGCATAAGCCCAGGAAGCCATCCCCTAACAACGCCGATGGTATTTCACTTGAATAATTTCATAAAGCACTTTTAAAGATGGAACAGAGGAGGGAGAGGAGAGATGAGGAGGGAGGAGAAGAGCAGAGAGGAGGGACAGGAGAAGGGGAGAGGGTGAGGGAGGAAGTGAGTTGGGGCGACAGGGGAAGGGAGGGCACAGGAAGGCGTAATATCAAAAGCAAATCTCTCCTACACTTCCTCAGACAAAACCAAAAGCAGCTGGAACACAGATCAAACTGATTTAGGATCTCAGAATTCAGACACCATCACGACTCACAAACTCACAGCCACGACTGCGCCTCACAAATACACATATACTTGCACAGGGCTCCAGATGGCGACTGAAATGGTCCTAAAAATATATATTTGGCGACCGTTTTGCAGTACACTCTGAAAATGGCGTGTCTGATATGTGTCTGAAATGCTTGTGTCCTCCACAGGTTCGCCACAAGGCTGTGTCCTCTCTCCCCTTCTGTACATCTTGTACACTAATGATTGCCTCAGTCAGTATGAAAATAGGCACATACTGAAATTTGCCGATGACTTTGTCATTGTTAGTCTACTGGGAGAGCAGGACACATGTCATGGCCCTGTGGTAGATGTTGTGAAATGGTGTGATGCTTCCTTTTTGCAACTACATGTTTCTAAAACTAAAGACATGACAACTGATTTTAGTCACAAATCCCATTCTACTCACTCAACCACTATTAAGGGCCAAGTGATTGAGTGTGTTAATAATTATAAATACTTGGGCACTGTTATTGACATAAGCGGTCCTTTGCTCAGAATGCTGATGCACTTTGTGAAGAGTCAACAACGGATGTACTGTTTGAGAAAGCTCAGGTCTTTCAATGTCTAAGTCCCTGATGACAATGTTTTACAGATCCTTTATTGAATCTGTACTTTGTTTTTCAATGATATGTTGGTACTCAAATTTAAATGTTAGAAATGGGACTGCGCTGAATTGTATTGTATTGTTGAACAGTGCAGCAAAGTGACAGGAGTAAAGCAGACTTGTTTGTCTGAGCTGTTAGACAGACAGGCCCTGCATAAAGCTCGATCCATCCTTTTGGACTGTGACCATCCTTTGTACTTGGAATTCAAAATCTTTCCCTCTGGTTCCCGGTTCAGGCCACCAGAAATCAAGACAAACGGATACAAGCACTCGTTCATTCCCTCAGCCATCAACCTACTCAACAGACTGATAAATTGTATTTATTTATGAATCTTACAAATTGTGCCTTTGCACTTCTTTTATTTATTATTTATTTATGTGTTTATTAATGAATGTATGTATGCATGCATGTATTTTAGGTGTATACCATGTTGTATTGTACTTGACGACGATGACGACGATGACGACAACGACCATCACGGCTGCTACTACTAGGTCGCCAGTGACGATCGCAAGTTATTATTAACAGATAATAATAATTGCTTTAATGTTAGCTGAGACAGCCCGGGCTTGTACAACCAACACTGAACTCCACCTATCATCAGAGCATTATGGCCGAAAAATACACAAAATGTACGTGAACACGACTTGATAAGCGTGTACACGTATCACCGGTCCTGTCTATTGAGAGAAACGGATGGGAGCGGTGTTGAAACGGCAAAAGCGGTGAAATGAACTCATACAGTAACTTTACCGTTATCATTTGAACACTTATTGAATTAACCAGATTAACAGTGCCTTGGTTGTTGTAACGTATTGTACACTAGTCAGTTAATGAGACAGCAAACGAGTTTGGCTATGGCAAAGCAAAAGACTTCTGGTTACACCTTCTCATTCGGAGTGTTTTAGTTATTGGACCTGCTCGTTCGAATCCTGGTGAGGATGCGACGACAGCAGCCGATTCAGACTCGGACAACATCAGCGTAGCGAGTGGCAGAGCGTTTGAGAGTGAGTTTTGGAGAATCTTAACAAGCATCATCACCCAGCCGCACACAGTAAGCTACCATAGCCAGCAAGACATTTTAAAACATGGTTGCAGGAGTTTCCATGGTTAAAGCAGCAGCATGTTATATCACCCATGCGAATTGCAAAAACAGCCAAACAACCGCTGTTGTGTTACAAAATCCATTGGGAACGCGTACTAATGCCCATAGACTTTGATAACGCCCATGCTGGTGAATGCCAACATTCAAATTATGACTGCATAAATGAATAATTTAACTAATTGCCAATTAAAAATGATCACTGCCAGACATGAAAACGAAATCTTTCAAGGCACGGAAAGTATTTCACTGTCTCATCGTTTGCTGTGCGACGAAGGCTGCCTACAGTCGAATGCTGGTATGGCTAAATCTCAAGCGGCTTTCTTTATTCTTTCACATTTTATTTTTATTTTCTATTTTTGTTTATTTTATCTGTTTATTCCCATTTTTCTCTCCAAATGTAGTATGCAATTCTACCCTATTTTTCATGTCAACTATCCCCTCCCTCGTATGACAACTCGTTGCCGTAATCCCGAGAACGGTAGTGAGCGCTACAACACCTCCTCCAAGCCAGCACCCGCCTAAGCCGAAGCCTGTCACCGTAACAGACAGGACCACTGAAATATGCAGCGACCTCATTCAGCTTTTATCCCTCCCCCCTCCCTCGGGCAGACAGCCAATTACCTACCGCCCCTAGTGGAATCAAACCCTGGTCTCAGTGGGCAGCATCAGAATTATTTCACGTTATTAATTACCCCAAATGCCACATTGAAGGAGCAGCAGGTCCTTTAGTGCTGAAATCGGCTGCCATAGTTAATACTTGCTAATAAACCGGCCCCAGTTGTGCCAGCAAAACTGAAGTGTGAACACGCCTCTTCGCTCATCACTCCAGTGGTTTTAATGCCTTGCAGTCACAGCTGTGTTATGACCAATTATTTACTAACAAGGAATCGGACCGATGCCACAACTTTAAAATGCTCAGTTGGAGGCCATAAACAAAATCGTGAGAGCTGAATTACGGACTAGCGATATTTACATTTAAAAAATGTTGCCTACTGCTGCTTTAAGGCATGACAAGGAGAAACATGCAATACACCCTGCATTTTGCACACAAGCAGGCACATTTAGGATTTTGTTTTTATATGAATTGCCTCAAAAACTTGATTTGGCTCCTAAATTTTTTGACTTTGGGGTACATTTCTTGGGTACATGTTTTGCCTGGAGCCTTGCTGCATGCCTCACAAATGGAGAGACACTACCCACCACACAAATAGACACTATTGCGCCACATAAAAAAGCAGCCAGTGGGACAGAGTGGATACATACAAGGTCACATTAAACAGGATGGGAATGCCAACAGCCCCAGAACAGGATAAACACACAGATGAGCTGTGGTCTGTTCCTGTGTGTCAGCTCTCTCTCTACACAGCCCACATTTCTCGAGATGTGTGTATGATGTGTGCAAAAGTGCAGAGGTGCGGGAACTTAGTTTTGTTTTGACTTAGGGTTGCTGAAATATGAAACCAAAATATATAACGTTATAATAATGGTTGAATAGTATTGTTTTGAGTAGTACTTGTCCTGACCAGCTTTTTTACCCACTGCTTTTACACAGACATGGCAACAACAACAAAAAGTTACACCACTGAAAGGCATCACCCAAAAAAATGCTTCTACTTTCAAATTGGATTCGTTTTATGAGTAAAACAGGAAAGAAAATACAGAAAACCTGTTAGAACTAACTTACGTCACCATTTGGTATTATGATTTTTTTTATTTTACCCCGTTTTCTCCCAATTTGGTAGCCAATTACCCATGTGCTTAGTTCAATCCCCTACCCTTATAGTTTGCTGCCGTAGTCCTGTGACCGGCAGTGACAAGGGCGTAGCGCTGCCTCCTCCGAGACACCACTCGTCGTGTCGTCGACTGTAATTCCGGTACCCCAGAACCACTCCTGTGCGCAGCGAACTGTGTGTGTCAGCTTCCCTCCCCCCTCCCTGGGGCGGACAGCCAGTTGCCGCCCCTGGTGGCACTCCCGGCCAGAGCTGACTCTGGCGAGACGGGGAGGTATTATGATTTTTAACAGACCAAAATAGTGCCCTCACCTAACTGCAATTTTGACACTAACTCCTGCAACGACTCATTGACAAATGGGCCGGAATCACCATTGAAAGGCCTCAGAACCCTCTGTGTGCTGCGTTGGGTGCCACATAGGAGCATATGAATGGGCTGATTAAGACAGCAAAGTGCTCCATTTAATGGAATGATTGTGCTGTGCCTCTGCGGTAGCGGCGATGAGGACGTGATGACGCTGCCATTCGGTGTTTTGTGTTTTTGTTGCAGGCTTTTCGAAGAATTCGCTAATTCGTTTTTTGATACATTTTGAATAAAAATGTAAAAGCTCAATCAATTAATTACACGGAACTGTGGAAAATTTATTACTTCTTCTAGTCATTTCTTGATAGCTAGCTAGCTAACTCGCTTGCTTGCGTTGCTAGCTAAATTGATAGGTGTGCAAAAAAAATTAATCTATCAGGTGATTGGTTGATCAAATGTTTTAAATTAACTTTCTTAAACTTATGTTCAACACCTCCCGCAGTTTCACGCCGATTATGACAAGCTGACACAAATGCACACTAATTTCTGTCTTTATTCGAAATATGATATACTTATACTATATTTAAAAAACTGTTCATGACAGCGGGTGCTGCAGCACCCCCACTTCCCGCGCGTATGTAAATGTGCATGCTGTCACTTTCCACTGATAGTGTGCATCTGTGCTTTGATGTCTGTGTGTGGGGTGTGCGTATGTATGTATGTGTGTATGTGTGTGTGTATGTATGTGTCTGTGTACATGTATGTATGTATGTATGTATGCATGTATGTATGTATGCATGCATCTGTACTGAGTGTGTTTGTGTGTGTTCATCTCTACTCTCTCTGCACTAACAGTATGTGTGTGCATCTCTGCTCTCTCTGCACTAACAGTGTGTGCGTCTGTGTGCTTGAGTGTGTGTGTTTCTGTGTGTGGGTAGGTGTGTGTGCGCGTTGCTTGCTCTAAACTAACTGTGTGTGTGCATCTGTGCCCTATCTGCACTACCAGTGTGTGCGTTCCTGGAAGCGCATTCAATGTATCCACTCTGTTCAATTGGCAGGTTTCCTCTCTCTCGGTCTCCCAGCGCAGCCTGTCTCTGCTCCTCTCCCCGCCACCCACAGCCTGCTCCGCTCGGCTATCTCCCCAAATCAATCAGTGCTCATTAAGAGACCAATCACACGGCCGCGTTTGCACCGCCACGTCTCCCTCTGTCAACAGCGGCTGTGCACACAGATGGAGAGAGCGGCGTTCTTCCTGGAACTGAAGGGTCAGGGAGCGCGTGTGACACCATAGACCGGGGGCAAGCCTGGCCCTAGGGAGCCGCAAGGTATGCCGCTGCTTTTCGTTTTAACCTTAAAGTCAGCAAGCAATCCAGACCCATGAGTATTCACCTGCTTTAGCTGATCAAATAAGTGCTGGGTAACAGCGAAAGCCAGCACACCTGCAGCCCTCCAGGACCAGGGCTGGTCACCCCTGCTGTGGACAGAGCAGATCAAAACTCACCGGCACGTAGAACGTGTTCATCTTGGGATCCTCGTTGGCTGTGAAGAGCATTCCTGTTAGGGGGGACATCAGATTCTGGGATCAGCATCAGTATGGGCTGGCAGTGTAGTGTAATGGTTAGGGAGCTGGGCTTGTAACTCTGAGGTTGCAGGTTCAATTCCCAGGTGGGGCACTGCTGTTGTACCCTGGAGCAAGGTACTTAACCTGAATTGCTTCAGTAAAATATCCAGCTGTATAAATGGATTGAATGAAAAGAAATGTAAACTGTGTAAGTCGCTCTGGATAAGAGCGTCTGCTAAATGCCTAAAATGTAATGTAAATGTATCCACAAGGACAGTCACAGGGTCCCTCCTCTCCCTCAAAGAGCAGCCAGCAACCCACAGCCCACACAGGTGAGCGGGGAGCGCTCGACCGCAGCATGACCGCATCCGGAGGCTGCCGCAAGCCTCAACCCCATGTGGTCCATTGAGCGGTGCATGCAACCGTGAAATTCATTTTTCTATTCTGTTTAGCCTAGTTTGCTCCTTGGGTGGGAAAAAAACCCATTGCTCTGCTCTTAACTTCTTTTCAGTCTATGGAGGTTTCACAGAATATTACAGAAAACCGCACAAATAATTGTATGAATTTGTTAATTATACATTCCAAAAGGGCACAGCCTTTAAAAGCAAAATTACAGCCTGAAAGAGCATCTTTAACAGTTTAACTGAAGACACGGTCTTTTTGAAAACGGTTTCAATTTAGCTTAATTGTTCAGTGAAAAGCAACTGAATGACAGGCCCTAGCATTTCGTGTAATTAAGAGAGACTTGAGAATCGGCAATCTTAGCTGCAGTGCCTTATGATCTGCCAGAACTGATGGCGGGCAGTACTGCACTTGTGCTGCCACCTGCTGGTGAGGGAGGGGAACTCCGACACATGGGCCCTGTGGAGAGGAAGGCCACACACAGTAGTGACTGAGATAGTGCCAACGCATAATTAAACTGCACTTCTGATGATCACACTCAAGCCGGCCTTCTGAGAAGCTGAGCTCTCTAACCACAGACAGCTAATGTGACAGCAGGTTTCTGTGTGGTGCCAGTGGACTTGCATTTGGCAGAGATGCTCTCAGATAGATCATAGAGGGCCTGTGTTTACCCCTGCTGTGGAGCTGGGCCCAGGCCAATGGGAGCCGGAGCCAAAGCTGCTGTTTGACTATGTGTCTCAGCACGGCTATCGGAGGTGGCTGAAGCCCTGGGCAGTCCATGTGCGCAGTCCATGTGTGCACTCTGGGTGTGCGTGCGGTCTGGGTGTGCGGTCTGGGCGTGCAGCTGAAAGTGCAGGAATGGAGGGTGTAGCATAGAGGAATAGGACCTGCCCCTAAGCACCAATGATGTACAAGGAGGGTTAAAAAGAGGGGCATGCGTGCGCGCTCACACAAGCACACGCACACGCACAGGTCCATCTCACCTGAGCCAGGGTACACACACACATCATTGACGTCAGTCTGGGGCTCAATAGAGGAAAACACTTTGCCCTGAAATGGGAAAGAGGGGGAAAAATTGGTCCAGTTCACCCTAGTTTAACTGTACGGGCTGTGCTAACACTGCTAAAGCCGACACTGCTAACCAAGGCACATGTGAAACACGGAAAGACTTTGATAAACAGCAACAGAAAAGAGCAAGACGTGGACATTCAGTGCTGCCAGTGCAGCTGTTGAAATCCCCACTCCTCCAAACAGTTAGGACATAATCCAAGTTTAATGTCTAACTGCATACTACACTTTATATGTTCGTGACAGCGAAAAGTCGTTTCAGTTTTGTAAAGCTGGGGAGAATGGAGGATGGACTGATCTTTCAAAGACAGAATGTGACATGAATGTGAATTCTGTATGTGAATTCTGTATTCTGTATGTCCCAAAGACACACACAGAGATAGGGAAAACAACTAAAACACAGCTTCAGAGACAGACAGACAGACACGCACTCACCGTGTCTCGGTTCCAGATCTTGATGATCTTTGAGTCAGCAGATAGGACGAGGTCCAGTTGGTTCTGGAAATTCAGGGACTTGATGGGCAGGCCGTAATAATGATCTTTCACCAGCAGGGGGCTACTGGAGCGCAAATCATACAGCAATACCTAAACAGAGGAAAGGCAGTTAGGAACCATATGCAATCCCCAGGCCATTATCTGACATGGGCATCTGAATTTTATTCCCTGAACCTGATATCAATTAATCGGTCTGTACTCGCAGATGCATTAGGGACATCAGTGGAAAATAGTTCAAGGTAAATTCCGCACTGATATCAGGAAGAAACAGCCTGCCTGGTCAAGCACAGAGACACAGACCCTTGGCATGTCCAAGTCCAGGCTTGGCGCAGTGCTGAATACTCTCTATAGCAGGGGTGTCTAATCTTATCCAAGGGTCGGTGTAGGCGCATGCTTTTGTTCTAGTCCAGCACTAACACACATAATCAAGGTATTGATTGAACACCATGATTAGTTGAGCAGTTGAATCAGTTGATTTAGTACTAGGCTAGAATTTTACATTACATTTTAAGCATTTTGCAGATGCTCTTATCCAGAGTGACTTACCATTTACATTCCTTTACATAAAATGATTTTTTACAGAACATTTAACTGAAGCAATTCAGGTAAAGTAACTTGTTCAAGGTTCTCTAACCATTATACTAGACTGCCACCCTAAAAGAAGAACAAGAAGGGCGGTCTAACACACCGTATCTTGGCTGGTCCAATACGAGTGTGGCTGCCTATCAGGGACTCAGTTCGAAACCTGTCTCTGCCAGACCAGCCCTGGTCGTTAGCCCCGATCGGGGGTGGCATTTGGCTGTCCGTCCCAGGGTGAGGGTGAGCCAGCTCGAGTTCACCGTGAAGCACGTACGGGTGCCTCCAGAACGTGGGTGGGCAAATTCCGTCTCGAAGGAAGCGGAGTTCACTGCCCTCTGAGAATTCGCTTGCCTCGTAGAGATGGGCGGCGGACTCATGTAGGGAGGGTAAATCGAAACAAATAGAGGGTATGATTGGCCACTAAATTGGGAGAAAAACAGGAAAAAATCTGAAAAACCCCCACAGTGGCCTTTCTTGAATGCGTGTGGAGACCCCTGTTCTAGAAGGTAGGTAAATGAAGTGCTGAATGGCCTGTTCTCATGATTATGATTTCTTATGTTCTTAGGGGGGGGGGCGGCACGGTGGTGCAGTGGGTAGCACTGTCGCCTCACAGCAAGAAGGTCTCGGGTTCGAATCCAGGCCGGGGGCCTTTCTGTGCGGAGTTTGCATGTTCTCCCCGTGTCCGCGTGGGTTTCCTCCGGGTACTCCGGTTTCCTCCCACAGTCCAAAGACATGCACGTTAGGCTAATTGGAGAGTCTAAATTGCCCGTAGGTATGGGTGTGTGAGTGAATGGTGTGTGTGCCCTGTGATGGATTGGCGACCTGTCCAGGGTGTATTCCTGCCTCTCGCCCGGAACGCATGCTGGGATAGGCTCCAGCACCCCCCCCGCGACCCTGACCAGGAATAAGCGGCTTAGACAATGGATGGATGGATGGATGTTCTTAGGGATCCAGCTGTATAAATAGATTGTATGTAAAGAAATGTAAACTGTAAGTTGCTCTGGATAAGAGCGTCTGCTAAATGCCTACAAATGTTTTTTTTAAAAATTAAAAATGTTATGGCAGCAGTCCTACAAGAAAGGCACCCCGGCCGGATCTCTCTCAGCTCTGACCTGTCCAGTGCTCGTCCCCACAGCCATGTTCAGAGTCCCGTTAAACTTCAGAGCACTGATGGACGGCAGGCCATCCACCCTGGAGAGGCAGGACACAGAACGGACAGAGTCAGCAACGGGCAGGACATCCCAGGACCCACACACCTGAGACTACAGCCAAAATAAAGGAAACGGGTGGTTCAACACAAGCCACCCAAACAGCCTCAATCTGCCTTGGCATAGATTCTACAAATGTCTGGAACTTTATTGGAGGGATGCAACAACATTCTTCCACAAGAAATTCCATCATTTGGTGTTTTGTTGATGGTGGTGGAAAAAGCCGTCTCGGGTGCCACTCCATCTCCCATAATTGGAGTTGAGATCTGGTGACTGAGGTGGCCTATGGTTTACAGAATATGGTTTACATCGTTTTCATGCACATCAAATCATTCAGTGACCACTCGTGTCCTGTGGATAGGGGCAGTGTTATCCTGCAAGAAAGCACTCCCATCAGGATAAAAATGCTTCATCATAGGATGAAGGTGATCACTCAGAATGGCTTTGCATTCATTGGCATTTACCCTGCGCTTAAGGGGTTGAGTGGACCTAAACTATGCCAGGAAAATACACCCCATACAATAACAGAGCCACCAGAACCCTTAATTTACTTAAGTGTTTCCTTTGATTTGACAGTTGTCTTTGTGTTTGAGGCTACTGAATAACATAGGGCATTTTACAGATGATTTTATCCAAAGCAACTTACAGTAGTGAATGCATACATTTTTCTGTATATGTGGTCCCAATGGGGATGGAACCCATGACCTAAACGTTGTTAGCGCCATGCTCTACCTACTGAGCCACACAGAACCTGCAGATGCATGTGCTTGAGGCTATTGGAGATGTATGTGTTTGAGGCTACTAAAGCTGTACAGCTGTTGCAGCATGCTTTACCCGTTAGTGTGTGACACTGCTACACGGTGGCCTTTAATGTTGCCCTGACATTGCCAGAGCAGTACTCACTCAGTCCCCTCTGTTATGCTGCTCAACGCGCAGTCCAGAATCCCCACCCGGCCCCGGGTTCGAGGATCCCAGCATTCCACCTTCCCCTGAAAGAAGACACAGACACAGACACAGACACAGACACAGACACGGGATCAGACGGGAAGCTGCAGGATCCAGGGGACCAATCGCAGCTTACAGACACAGCACACCTACCTCTGCTGTACCTGTAGCAAACAGCTGATGGACAGGGTTGATGTCACACACATTGTTCTCCCTGTAAACAGCAGACAGGATCGTCAGAGACAGGCCCCACCAGAGGAGGAACAGGTTCCCCCAAACGTGGATACACACAGACACACAAACACAGGTACACAGGTACTACCTAGGGCACAGACTCAAACACAGGGTAAATAGTACACACACTGTGGCGCACCAATAGACACACACACACACACACACACACACACAGAGTGGGGAAGAAAAACAATGAACAAAGAGTATAATCTGTGGTACAAGAAGACGCACACAGTTATACCAACAATGCACATTGTGTCCTTAATATCACAGAATACAGACAAGTGGACATACCAACAGACCGACCGACTGACAGACGCGCACGCACGCACACACGAGTGATACACATGCGCTGAGGTGCTGATACTCACACGGCATCCGTCTGTAGGGAGTTGAGGAAGCGGCCTTGCTCCAGATTCAGCCTGTAGACCTCTGAGCTGAGAGAGACACAGGACTTTCAGAGAGCCCCAGCACAACAATGCAAACACACACCATGAGAGCTTAATACTGTGCCCTTCAATTCATTCTTCATACTTAAACAGGAAAAGATATCGTGTTGAGAACAAGGCCAATTAAAGTAGATACAGACGGTTATATTGTAAGAGGATTATCCAAACGAGCACTCTAAGACTCATTTGCATAATTGTGGATGATTAAATCTTTGTCATTACTGGAAGAAAAGGAAAAAAACTTTTATGGGCAATTAACTATGCGAACCATCTTTTCTGACAGTGATAATGGAGACCTGATCACTTATTGAAGTTGTTTGAGCCTTTCACACATACCAAAACAAGGCAGATTGAAACCTTTGCAATGAAATGAAACAGTTTATCAGTGTTGAAAACAGCCAAGCAGCTAAATGCACTGCAACAAAAGAACGCTCGCATGCACCAAGTTTAATAAGCCCATGGGAGTGTGCGCTTTTGTTGGAGTGGATTTAGCTGCTTGGCAATTTTAAATACTCTAATACACCGCATTGTTGCACTGAAAAGTTTGCTCCCCTGTTGTTTTAAATATATATATTTGACGCAGTCCCGTTGGCAGTTGTACACCCCACACTTGTATTTCTCAATGCAAAACTAAAAAACAATATCAATATCTGAGAAACGCTGCCACACTATATGTGAAATTTGGAAAACATTTTAATTCAGGTACAATGACATGCCTCTGAAGTTTAATGTTGTTAATGAGGCCAACGTGGACCTTAAGCAGATACCCTGATGTACTTCCACTTTCCAACACATATAATGCAATTACCGTTGCATTGGAAATTTGTACAAATAAATAAGAACACATGTATTTCTATGGGTAGTATCCACAACGGCCCAGATCCTCAACGATCGAACGTTATTTAGGACTACAATATGAGAATATAAGTGAACAAATTCTTATAGGATCAAGAATGGTATTTTAACATCAAATCTTGAACTTGGTTGATTAAAACCAAGTGTTTTGTTTTTTTTAAGCAACATTTACTTCAATAAGTTCAATTTGCTAACGGTCACTTACAATAAATGCACATTATTCCACTTATATGTAACTGTTATGTGTTCAGATGCTTATAGTGTAACTTGCCAACACAAGTAACAATCTACAAACTAAATATGTTCTTGCAGCGTAATCCTGGCGGCCACTAGTGGTTGCATTAAAAAACTGCAATGAAAAGCTGAAAATGGATACAATGTTGCAGTTTGCCAAGTCATGATGACATCAGTCAAAAAAAGCATTTAGAAAATAACTGAGACTCTTGGGGGGCAGGATTCCAGAACTTCTGGGAATTCCTCAAGACATAGGTAGTGTTCTGGCTCTTACCTGGCCCCCACAAAGTACAGATCACAGGACGGGTAGTGGTAGGAGAAGTCTCGCCCGAACTTGGGGATTCGTGTTTTGTAGTAGTGTCCATGCTGGGAGTGGAACTCTACATAGCGATCGCAGTGCAGGAACACCAACTATGAATAAGAACACACGTGCCCCCAAAAAATGCATGTAGGCACACAGGCACACAGACACACAGACACAGACACACAGACACACGAGAGAGACAGGTCAGCGGGCACATAGATGTACAAGACACATGCAAATTGTTCCCACAGGTCATCACCAAAAAAACGAAAATGGAATTACTCATATGTACAGGATTAATCTTCCATGTAAACCTACACAATTAGACAATGAAATACTAATTTGGTGTTCTTTAATAGCAGGCAAGATCACAGGTAATTTTAGAGTGAAACTGCAGGTTGTCCGGACACCTGGGGAGGGTCAGACCCTCACCTTGGAGTAGTCATCAGACAGGATGTCAAACGCCACCACTGCAGAGAGATAAACACACAGAGGGTTACACTATGTGACCGTGACAGACCATCGGATGCACTTCATAAACTCAATCATTGTGGGACAAGAACAACATAACACAAAGCTGACCAAACAAACAGCTTCATGTTTAATATCCAAGGGACGCGTCTCGAGTGGAGTTTCGTGGAGTGGCTTCTGTATCAGCTGGATCAAGAGCCCAAAAGGATTGCATTTGTTGCGTTGCCCGAGCTCTGGAGCATAGGGCTGTGTCAATGTATCAATACAGTGGAGTATCGGGATACTCGGGATTGTGCTGTCTCGCAATACATGCATTATCTTTTCTCATGTGCGCACATTAAACATTAGGGGTGTGTCCAAAATATTGCCATGGAAATATATCACTATTCACTTCTGGACAATCCACGTATTGGATACAGTGACACCTGTATCAATATTTCATTTATACCCCCAAATATATATTTGTTTATGATACAATATATAGACGTGTAGAGCTCTTTGGGCTCCAGATTTTGTGCTTTTTTGATCATCTTTGGCCACTGCTTCTGTGATATAATGTGTAGTTGACAATAAATTACTGTTCTTTTCAAACAACCTGAGGGGAGTGTGTTTTTGAAAAAAAGGTTCTAAAGTGGAGAACAGTGCCGGTGAATGGGAGGGGGGTCATGCAGCAGTTAAAAATTAATCACAGGATTACTCCAACACCCATGTGAGCTTTAATTAGAGAGGTCAACAGAGCGTGACTGTGAACACGCGACACCATCGCTGAGAACACGTAATCCTGTTCCTGTGTGGTACCACTACGAGCCTCAAATGCACTGAAGAACCACCGATAGCCCCAAAACAGGATGTATGCCTCCACGAAGCTCCTAAATATGCTACGCACCTCCCCATACAATAACCACTGTGAGCCTACAGATAGGATTCCTCTCCAGAGAAGAACCATTTAGAGCTGACACACAAATTATATTAAAAAACTGTCCAATAAAGAGCCACTAAGAGTTAGAAGATGGCATGAAAGGGAGCCTCCCAAAGGGAAACAACAACCACTAGAACAGACATACCTACTCTGACACAAGTAGAAACACTAGTACTTTGTTTCCATTGGCCCTACCCAGTTACACCTGATCTCAACTGTGCTAGTGAGGTGTACAGCATGCACATCAAGCATGGTAAAGCCTGTTCACCTGCCAAAACACGTCTATACATCGGTTCCCGGTTAGGTAAACCTCAGATACCCCATTATAAGCTAGCAGACTGGGGTTCCTCTGCGTTTTTCTCTGAAAACTGGAGGCAGAAGTTGACACTTACCATCAGAATCCAGACATCTTTCAAACTTCAGGGATAACTGGTATGTGTCGTAGCATCTAATCCTGGGTTTGTAGGTGCCTAAAAATGTTACAGGGAACAATGTTTTTTATCTATTTAACAATATCGCCCTGGTTATGCAGTGACAATACAGCAAACGTGTAAAAGCTCATTTGTCTTGCACAAATCCCAAATACACGGAGGACCTCATCACCCAAACGTTTATTTAGCCCCTCACCTGCTGCCAGAATGTATTGTCCATCCCGGGACACCTTTATAGAAGTGCAGACTGTAGGCATGTCGAAATCCTGGATAAGTTCGATCCTGCGCTGAACGTCTGAGGAACAGATTGAGGCATAGGTGGTGAGCCAAGACACGAACCCAAGCAACCAATACGACTCATTATCATCCGACTTATTTATCAACAATACTCACCGACATCTTTCTTTTGCAAAGCTCTTTTCTTCCTGTCCGAAAGCCACTAGCAACCAGAAATTAAAATGTTTGGAGATTAGTTCAGCAGAAAGACAAGTTAAGCTATAGACTAGCTGGCCATCTTAACCATATTATATATACCCAAATCCCCCGGTGTCAGAGAAGGATCCGACTCCACTTGTACTATACACACTAGAAATAGCTAAAGATTTCTGAAACAAACGCCACAACTGCATAGTTAGCTTGATAGCTAGCTTTGTGATGCTGACCACAGTTGCCTTTTCTGAAAATATAATGTAACGTTAATGTCAAGACGTTTTTAATGATAGGAAATGCCAATAGTATACCGTCGTCAACTACTTTCTTTCGGTAAAATATAATTATGCCAGCTATCAAACTGCATCTAGCTCAACTTAAACTAGGTAGCCTACTAACCTTTGAATGAGTAGGCTATCGTTAGTACTAGTAGTGAGCTAGCTACTATTAGCAAATAACCTGGTTAGCTAGTGAATTACCTCTGGTAGAGATTTTCCGTGGCTTAAATTATATATCTTCACGTCATTCACGCTGGATATCTGCATTTTTACTACTAGCCGAACCTCTCATTCATAATACAGAGTCAAATAGCTTTAGATGTCGCTAATAACCCAGCTATGCTTTTTGGTCTCACTCCACGTTGTTTCACTGCAGCGTTGCTGTAGAACACAACCTGGCATGAGTCAAGTAACAACCGGAAAAACGTCCACCCAATAGTGGGTTCCGTGTAGAAGTGCGGACCCGTACGATAAGGTTCCTATGCATGCTAATTTCGGACTTTGCCTTCGTGAAAAGAAACGTAACATTTTTGTAAAATGAAGGTTTACATTTTACTCCTTGTGTATATGCAAGTTATCAATCGTACGTATTAAATAAAAACACAATAAAAAAGAAAACGCTGAACAAGCAGCTGTAAGTGATTATTTATATGATCCACAACATACATTGCGGTTTTTTCTTTTTCATTTTCCCCGATCCTCCCATGTTGCATTTACAGTATAACGCAGGTGGGTTGGATTTTACAGCCCCTGTCTACGAAGCGTAATTGTTGATGTAATTGGTATAGGACGTGTTTGTTATGAAAATATTGTTATAGTTGCAACTTCTAGGACAATTCTTCTAGTTGTCAACTGGAAGTTCAATAACGATGGTCTATAAGTTGATCTGCCATTACTTTATAAGTGTATCAATGAACAGAGGCTAATAGCAAATCATATTATATGCACTGATCTCTTGCGCCAACAATGATTGATCATACCATGTATTAATGCACATCTTGTAAGTCGCTCTGGATAAGAGCGTCTGCTAAATGCTTAAAATGAAATGGAATGTAAATATAGCAGCATACTGTACTAAATTTGAAGAAAATAAAATAGTTAATTAAATGTTCATAAGTTAGATACACATATTTTAAATGTGTTTGTATGCGGTGCCTGTTCGCTCTAAATTATGGAACGATGTTCACGCCTTAAGGCGTACATTGTCCACATACTCCACTGCATACTTTTTGTCTCTCTGGATGTTCAAAAGCTATATCCACTAGGGGGCAGATCAGAGCCGAAACAAAGTTGCACAACGAGCAGGGCCAACCAAGGACGTGTTGGGAGGTAAAACCGAGCTTCATTGGGGAATTGGAGACCCACGGGACGAATGTGAGTGAATGGTTGGATCTGCGTGTGGATGTGTATTGAATGATTAAAACTGTGTGAATGTGAATGGTGGCAGACAAGTAGGGGAGAGAGGGGGAGGAGGAATGAACATTGTTTTATGCATGTATGGCTGGTGGAAAGTGGGAGAAGGCTCCCGGCAGAAATAAAGAATAACTTTTTGCCAAGTGAACACGGAGGTGAAGAGGTGAGACCGTGAGGAGCGGCTGCCAGGTGCCCGGAGGGATGGGACAGTCTGTTTGCCAGAGGAGGTAGAGCGGAGGGGTCTGGCTGGGGTGTAGGGTGTGATGAGTGTCTGGAGGTAAGGGGGAGCAGTTCCTCTAGCTGCTTCATAAGCCAGCACCAGTGATTTGAATCTGATGCGTGCTGCGATGGGGAGCCAGTGCAGAGAGGAGAGTAGAGGGGTGACATGGGTTGATTGAATATCAGCCGTGCGGCAGCATTCTGGACTCAGAGGTTGCTGGTTCAATTCCCAGGTGGGGCACTGCTGTTGTACCCTTAAGCAAGGTACTTAACCTGAATTGTTTCAGTAAAAATATCCAGCTGTGTAAATGGATTGTATGTCAATTGGAAGGAATGTCAATTGTGTAAGTCGCTCTGGATAAGGGCGTTTGCTAAATAGCTAAAATGTAAATGTTAAATGTAGTTGCAGTGGCTTGATGGCACAGGCCAGTAGACTTGCCAGCAAGGAATTTCAGTAGCCCTGACGTGAGATCACCAGGGCCTGGACCAGGAGTTGTGTGGCCTCTTTGGTGAGGAACGGTCGGATCCTCCAGATGTTATGGAGGGAGAATTAGCAGGTTCGGGTGATTGCTGCAATGTGGCCTGAGAAGCACAGCTGTTGTCCGGGGTCACTCCAAGACTCCTGGCAGACTGGGACGGAGACACTCTGGAGCCTTCCACAGTGCATCAATCATCGGGGAGCCCTTTGCTGGGAGGAAGAGCAGCTCAGTCTTCCCCAGGTTCAGCTTCAGGTGGTGGGTGGAAGTCCAGGCAGAGATGTCAGCCAGGCATGCAGAGATCTGCGCCAGGACCTGGGTCTCAGAAGGAGATAAGGAGAGAAAGAGTTGAGTGTTGTTAGCATAACAGTGATAAGAAAAACCATGAGCAGAGATGACAGAACCAAGTGACAGTGTACAGGAGAATAGGACAGGGCCTAGCACTGAGCCCTGCGGAACTCCAATGGAGAAGGTGTGGGGAGAGGAGAGGGAACCTCTCCAGGCCACCTGGTAGGATCAGTCAGCCAGGTATTACTTGAACCATGTCAGTGCAGATCCAGAGATTCCCATTTCGATGAGAGATGAGAGCAGGAGATCCTGCAGGTGGTCCATGGTATCAAATGCAGCTGACAGGTTGAGGAGGAGGAGGACGGAGCTAAGAGATTGGGACTTAGCCATTTGTAGAGCCTCAGTAAGTAAGTAAAAGTAAAATGTTATTTATATAGCGCCTTTCATACATTTAAATGCAGCTCAAAGCGCTTTACAACAGGGAATTCATTACAACACTAGCATAGGCATCACACTGTTACAGTACAATACTAACCATCTCCACACTGTTCACTAACCATCTTCACATTGTTACATTACAATACTACCATCACTAATCATTACAACACTAGCATAAGCATCACACTGTTACATTTCAACACTAACCATCTCCACACAAATCAGTGACCGCGAGCAGAGCAGTCTCTGTGGAGTGGCTTGCCTTGAACCCAGATTGGTTAGGATCTAGTAGGTCGTTCTGTAGGAGATGAGCAGACAGTTGTTTATAGACAGCCCGCTTTAGAATGTCTTTGCGTCTTCGCGAGCGTCCTCCCGAAACTAGAACCTCCAACAGCTTGCCATAGGCTACCAGACATCCCGGTTTTTCCGGACCCATCATCCACCAAATCTAGAGCCCTTGGCTTTATGTTAAAACGGTTTGCCATGCCAGACACCCCCCGCATGTGTCCCGGTTTTATGTTCTGAAAAATCTGGTCATACTGTAATCCACATAAAAAATGAATGAATGTGGCACGTTTCTGTTAAAACTACGGAACTAACGGAACAGAAAATATATTTGGCTAAATAGAGAGAATTTCAGAGAAGTTACTTAACATGCTAAATTAATGTGAAGGCAGTATAGCCTAATGGTTAGGGACAGGGTTTATAACGTAGAGGTTTCATCAACGTTTCCAAGGTGGGATACTGCCGGTTTACCCTTGAGCCAGGTGCTTATGTAGCGGGTGAGCTCTGGTACGTGAGCGCCCGCTGCGAAGTGACGTGGATAAGAGTACGATTAGTTCCCGGAGTTAGAGACTTGAGTCTTTAGCTCCGCGAGCTTAATCGCTCTCTTGTCGCGTCGGAGATCCCCCTCGGGTCGAAACTCGCTGCAGGGCACAACCAAGACCGGTTACACTTAACCTGCATTGCTTCGATAAATATCCAGCTGTAGAATGTCACAAAAGTAAGCTGTGTAATGCAGTGTTCACACCAGCGACGAAAATACATTTAATAGTACGGGACTGTATGCTCTTGATAAATGCGTGCACTAAACTGTAAAGAACTGTAAAAACTAGAATGAGAGAAACATACTCTCCGTCGCTACACCAGGATACATTTAATGGTCTAATATACTATCTCCTGTTTAGTTTAGTTTATTTGATATTTCACTTAAAAAATACAATACATGGTTACATCCCGATGTACATGTTATAGTGGATATTCCCTAGAGGATATAGCTTTTAAACATTCAGACAGACAAAAAGTACGCAGTGGAGTTATGTGAACAATGCTACTGGCGCGGCGTACCCGTACGCGCACGCGTACGCGTGATCAAGTTTAAGCCCTTATTTGCGGAGTGCCGTCCACACGCGTGCGTCAGTGTCGGCAGAGAACTGATGGAGGAGCGTTGTGCTATGAGATTTTAAGAACCCAACTTTACGCCGGTGGGCATCAAAAGGAGATTGCGCTCTGACTTCTATCCACCTGCAATAATTCCAACAGACCTGCACATGAATGGAAACAAGATAAGCATGGATAATTTCACTAGAAGGTAAAAGTTTCCAATGTATTGCACGTGTGTTCCTTTAGATTAATTATGGCAATAGCTGCTGTAACCTAAAGACTATTTGTGGTTAGGTCATTGTATTTACAGTAACGAGTCAATGTTTATACAGTAATCCAGTTAAGTGGAGGTATTAGCAAATTGTTTAGTAGAAATTGCTTGATTAAGTGAAGTGAGCTGACCGTGGGAGACAGGTATACGGTTCCTCTCATTACTTTATAATCGACCGATTAAATTATGTCCAGTTCCATTACGTCAGTTTTCTGTAGTTATATATTTACAATAACCTCTAAGTTGTTTTAAATTATTCCTTTCTTATGAAAACTATCAATATCATAATTCAATGCACCCCTTCATGAGAGCGTCATATAGGATTTTTGAGAGATTTCTCTGAAATAAGTTTAGTGAAAACTAGGCATTTATTAATTTATGACTAATCAGGGAAATGTTTTTTTAAAGCAAGTTTAAAGAAGTGCTGTAATATAAGATAAACTATTCATATCTTCAAGTTTCCACAGATAATCATATGGAAAGGCCCAGCCAGAAACCTGAACAATATCTCCAATATCTCAACTATTCAAGAAAATTACAATGAAGCCAGAGATCTGTAAAATGGTGTCCACAACAAAACCTTTGCTGTTTATTTCTCAGGCATTAAAAGAAGTGTGTGACCATAAGGCAGAGTGGGGGCAAAACGAGGGGAAGCAGGGGCCATCATGACAGAGTTCTGGTTGATCTCGATCCCGCTTGACAAGACCAGCCTGCAGTCTCTGGAGAAGATGAACCGTGTCGTTTCCAAGACCAGAATGGCCTCCAGCTTCAGGTTCCCCATCCCAGAGCTGAAGGTACTGTACCGCATGGCCCACTTTCATCACATCATAAGCAATATAGGGTTTTAGCAGACACTCCATCTGCACTCCCAGAGAAAAGGTACCCTGTTGTACCTAATAAAGTACAAATGCTTGTCAATGTGGCAGTACCCCTGCAGCGGTACTGAATTGTACCTTTAGTCAGTATAACATAATAGTACCCTTGCGAGAAAAATAATTTTGCTTGCAGTACAAGCCTCATTTTGATTCCAGTGTGACTGCCAGTGTGAAGAAGGATTCATTACCCTACCATGGTACATGTCCGTACCTTTCCTCAATTTGCACCCTTTTCACTGGGAAAAGGTACAAACCATATCATGAAGGATCTTGTGTGTACCTCTGAAGGTACAATTAACTGCAGCAAATGCATCTTTACTCTGAGGAACAAAAGTGTACCCTGATTGTACCTTTATTTTTGAGAGTGTGGGTGCAGGATCAGGCCAGGGTCAGAGAACAGCACTGTCTGCACAGTAGGGACACAGATGTGGCCGTGTACGGCGGGCTCCGTGAGAAACAGGGTGTTTGGTTGCCTTCACTAATGAAGTGGCATCCTCAAGTTTCATACCTCAAGCAGCGGTTTGGAGCCTTTTAGGAGACACTTCCTCCGGTATCCTAACCGAAGCGCTCAGGTCACAGACACTTCACTGTAATTGTATTGGCAAGTCGGCAAATGGGCATCGGGTTGAGTTTAAAGGAAAAAGAATGAAAAAGCTCAGTAAAGGTTTAAAATAGTCAGGTGCAATTGTTAGCTGGAAAATGATGAGATTTCTAAACTTTATCTATAATAAGATTGAGGGTTTTAAATGTACTCTACAGGAGCATGACAGAGAGGTAGAGAGAGAAAGAAAGAGGGAGGAGGCTTTGGAGGCATTCAGTATTCTCTTTTATCTTTTTTAGGACTTATGTAACAAAAACATAACATACAGTATACATACAAAAAAACGTTGCTTTTATTTTCAGTCTTAGAGCAGCAAGAAACTGTGATTCATTAAACCCCTATACGTTTCCGGTGGTGCCTGGGTAGAATCTCAGACATTTTTATTGCCTTATTTGGATGTAGACTAATCATCATACTGTTTGAGCTGAAACACTGCCTGGGGCTAGACTGTACAAGTACCAGTGCACAGGTGAACAGGTGTTCCAATGTTCCGGCAGGTGGGTACACTGGACATCCTGCTGAGCGTTTCTGATGAGCTCACCAGGCTTGATGTCTACACAGAGGGGTAAGACCATGTTGATTTGTGATGAAACACTGTACCTGGATTTGTGGTGTGTGCCTGTGTAGAACGGTTTAGAACCTGTGGCCTAAAGAGCTCTTTAAATAAAGTTTATTGTTATTATAATTATTACTTGAGATACCCAAGGCAGTTTAATTTCTTTTTTAATTTTAAAAAAGCACTTTATTAAACAACAAAGTAAAGAGAAGTGCTACCTATAATATGCAAATTATCAAAAAACAAAACCAGATTGCAAAAAAATAAAAAAAATAATGCATGAAGGTTTGGTTCTTCAGAAGCCGACCCACAGATCAAATACAGACACAGAGGTGCACGCAGCTGAGCAGGTGACTGTCAGGTATTGGCTCCACCCATAATAATCTGTGAAGATTGGAACAAATTGGCTATTTCATACAGAGAAGTGTGTGCACTCAGGCTAAACCGACTTTACCATAGATGGAAAATACCATAGAGTGTATGTAGATAGATGGGCAGTAATATAGTGTAGGGTTGCAGCATCCAGTCATTAGTAATTGATGATGTGGGGGTTACACGATGGGTTTGTTTTTTCCATGGGGCACTTAAGATTCTTTTGCTGGAAGGAGAGAGGAGAGGTGGAAGGAGAGAGGAGATGAGAGGAGAGAGAGAGAAGGCTGATGTCAGGTCAGGGTCCATTATAGGCTTGGTTTCCTCATTAGAAGGATGCAGGGTTAGACAGTCAGTCTCCAGTGAGTTACAGGAGTCCGCAGGTATCTGGTGTATGTATTGGGTTCTCTTGTGGGTACTGGCACGCTGTCATTTTGTGCTTTGTTTGTGCGCACATGGTTGTGTGCCAATCAGCAGTTTTAAGTTCCTATGGTTCTGCCTGCATCACAACCCCTCCCTCTTATCGCAGTGTGATTCGGAAGATATCCCAGAGTATGTCGGAGGTGATGGAACATTCCAAGGACAAAGTGCAGGAGAACACGCTGGCCAACGGAGGTGAGACCTGCCAGCACAGGTCCTTCAACCCCAAAGACCCCCGGCTTGGGACCTCACAGTACATTAAAACAAACAATAATCTGACAAAGTCAGAACCCACATATGTATCAGTTGAGCTCCATGTCCATATCCACTTTGAGCACAAACGGAACCTTGACTGGCCAGTTTAGATGCAGGATGCCGTTACATTACAGTGACATCACAGACATTATGGTGTGCACGGCCATTACGGCTCACCAATCAGAGACAGCTTCAGGTTCCTAAGCCTGTCTCCCTCCCTGCTCTGATAAACTTTGGCAAGCTTTATGATGGCATGTATGCTACTGTGGGCGACAATGGTGACTGTAAAGAGCCTACATCTGTGCTCTAGGGGTGTGTGAGTACAGTGTGTGCGTTACATGCATGGCTGACCTTTATTATGGGCAGAGAAAACTGGTGGTCCAGTGACATCTTGTGTGGCCTTTTTCCCCCCGTCAGAATCGGAGACGCAGAAGAAAATTGCCAAGTCACCCTACAAAGCGTACTTCCAGGCCCTGCTGGGTACCTTGGCTTATGTGACACTTACTTTACTTGCACGTGTGTGCAGAGGATTTGTGTGTCTATTGAATTAAGTCTTGTGAATTAAGTGTGTCTTTGTTGTAAAGCATTTTATGATTACGAGTATAACAGTGTATTTTAATGTGTTGTGTGGTATTGCTGTGTGTGTGTGTGTGTGTGTGTGTGTGTGTGTGTGTGTGTGTGTGTGTGTGTGTGTGCTCTGTGGGATTGTGGGATTGTGTGGCATGCTGTGTTGTTCTCCACTGACACTGTGCTCCTCCTACCAGTGGATCTAGCCAGTTATGTGACATGCTTCCAATGGGACAGAGCCAAGTACTCCACCGCCCTGCCCCTGAAGACCCTGACAGAGGTCATCTCCAAGGTAACCCTCTCTTCCTGATCTGACACCTGCACACCAAGGACTTAACTAGCAAATATAGCTAGATATCACCTTTCACTGTGAGTACTGCTTAGGGTGAGGGGAAATTTGGACCCGTTCGGTGTTTGAGTGCAGACAGTTTTAAAAATGTTATTGTAAATAGTTTGTGTGTGTATGTGTGTGCGTGTGTGTGCCCATGTGTGGGCACATGTATGTGTGTGTGTGTGTGTGTGTGTGTGTGTGTGTGTGTGTGTGTTCGTGTGGTTGTATCTCAGCAAGTATTCCAGACAGAGACAGAACTGAAGTCTCGATCTGCGGCCTACAGTAACGTGAAGGCCAGCCTGGAGGGTGTAGAACGCAGGATAGAGTGAGTGTCCCCTTCTCCCTCCCCTCTTTGATCTCTGATCCCTGTTCCCTGTTTCATATTCCAGATAAGTTCATATGCATGCATTTCAGTGACTTATGTGTTCTCTGTTCTGGGTTCAATGGTCTATTGTGACATTCTGTGATGTGTTCTGTGTTCTATATTCTATTTTGCATTCTCTGTTCTTGTGTCGGTTCAATGTTTTAATTGTGGCATTCTATCATATAGATTCTATAATGCATTCTGTGTTCTCTGTTCCGGGTTCCAAATTCTCCTTGTGACATTTTTCCATTACTGTATTCTGTATTTTTCTGATACTAACCACCACTATTACTCTGAAAAACTTTTAGTCTCTGATAAGAACATTTTCTAATTATAATACATTAATAATTACAATGCCATAAATAGTGCCTTCCATTGCCCTATAAATGCTTACCAGAAAGGACTGTCCTTTCACGTCCTGGTTGGTTTGCATATCGATTATATTCATGGTCAGGTGGAATGTGCCATAGCAACGTTAAACGGTTGTCATGGCAGCATGGTAACCGTGACTGCATCCTCTCCCCCAGGGGAAACCTCCAGATCCGCGTGTTGAGAGACGTCGTGAAGAAGGAGGATCTGGTGCTGGGCTCTGAGTACCTGACTACTCTGCTGGTGGTGGTGCCCAGGTAAGCTGTGGCCAGAGTGTGTTAGTCACTCAGTATCTCTAAGGCATGGCTGGCCTGATCGGGACCAGCAGGAACAGTGGCTGGCAGGAAGCCCCAGCCCCAAAGCTGCTAAGCCCCAGCAGCAAACACTCATCCTCAAAGAACAGGGAGAAGAAATGATTTATAGGTGATTCATGATTTACAGGTGGCAGGCAATTAGGAGCTCAGGCAAAAATGAAAACCTGCATATCATGACAGGCCCAGAGTTAGGCAGCCTCAATCTAAACACTTGTCACTCCACTACTCATCACACTTCACTGGCTCCCTATAGCCAATCACTAGTGCTGGCATTCCAGGCCGTGAGGGGTACTGGTTCCTCCTGCCTCCAGACATTGATAACACCATACACCCCAGCTAGACCGCTCGGCCTCTTCGGGCCAAATGGCTGTCCTGTCCCTACGGGTGCCTGGCAGTCGCTTCTTGCAGCCTCATTGACACATTCCACACTTGGTCAGGACTGGAGAATCGCTGGCCATCTTTCACGAGAGACTGAAAACCCATCTCAATCTGAACAAGGCATGCACCAAAACAGGATAGCATTACTCTCAATGTCTGTCTGTCTGTCTGTCTGTCTGTCTGTCTGTCTGCGTGCTGTCCTGACAGGGAGAAATACGCGCAGTGGGAGAGGACCTACGAGTCTCTGGCAGAGTTTGTGGTGCCTCGGTCCAGCAGGTACCTACTCTTTATTCCACTTCCAATCCATAGCTCCCTTCCTCAGGTCTTCTTCTTCTGGCGTATGTCCTTAGACCTTCAGCTCCATTGAGGCAAGCCAGTCCAGCGTGTCATCATCCAGGTCCTTTAGACCACGATCGCCATTCGGTAGCCGGTGTTTGGGGCAGCTGCTTATTATATGTTCCAGAGTTTGTGATGGGTCCCCGCATTCGCAGTGGGCACTGTATTCCTCAGATCTACCATCACTCAACTGGATCATCCACCTCAAGATGATAATGGAGGGGCCCCCGGATGGCTCAACCAGTAAAGGCACGCCCCTGGAGTGCAGGTTGCCCACTGTGGCCTGGGTTCGATTCCCCCGGCTGTGCCAGTCCAGCTCTGGACGGGACTCCCATTCAGGGGCAGCGATTGGCTGTCCGCCCCAGAGGGAGGGGGGAGGGAAGCTGGCATGAGCTTGCCGCATGTACAGAAATCTTCTCTGGACGTATCGGAATCACAGTCAGTGCCTGGGCGAGTATCGTCTCGAAGGAGGCGATTCGCCGGTCCCAGAGTAGTGGCTGGTCCCGTAGCTGCATGTGGCGGGCTTGTTGAAGGGGGACAGTTGGATCAATAGAGGGTACAATTGGGCACCAAATTGGGAGAAAAACAGGGGAAAAAACTGAAACAAATTAAAACAAAGCAAACAAAGCGCTTTTACAGTGAAGGGGGGAAACTTTGCAATGAACTGCATGGTACCTTTAAAGACCACAGTGAGTCAGGACCCGTCCACCCGTACAGAATGTTCAGGCCCTACTGGATCGTAACCGGGCCTCTTGGAACAGTTGGGTCCGATTGGCACACACAGACAGGTCACTCTGGACATACACAACACGGTGATAGAGATGGGCACGCGTAACCGTTTCCTCTGTGTCCAAGGGTCAGGCTCCCCAGCAGTGTAAGGTTACCGCTGGAAAGGAAAAGTGAGCGTGACCAAAGGCCCTGGCAGGCATAGTGCCAGCAATTGTGGCTGCTGATTCCTCTCCTCTCTCTATCACATGGCCTGAAGCTACCGCTGCCTCAGAAGAGCCAGTTATTTAGTTTATTTTTGTTTAAGTTTTAGTTTTAGTTTTAGTTTTAGTTTTAGTTTTAGTTTTAGTTTATTTTTGACTTAATGTTTGTTTTGTTTTTGTCTTTTTTTAGTTTAGTTTAGTCTAGTGTGGTGTAGTCTAGTTCAATTTGGTTTACTTTACTATTTATGCAGAAATATAACAATAAAATTTTTTAAAAAGCACAATAAGACATGTACAGGAAGTGGAAAGAAACCCTCAAGGGGGCTTGTAAATACCCTGCCCATATCAAATTAAGAATGTAAATGTATCTGCATACAGCGCAACTTGTTATAGCAAAATCCAATAGTGACCATTAACAAGGGAAATTGATTCATTACTAGAAAATAAGGAAAGAGAAAAAGAAAAGAAAAAGTCTTATGGGCTTTTTCAGTCACATTCCTGTATAATTACATACTGTATATAGCATGTATCATTCCTGTAATTAAACAATACAGTTTAACTTAATTGTTTAATTTAATTTAATTGAAGTTCCATTAACCTCAATGATCCCACACTCTGTGTATTCAATACTTGATTTTAATTTGAATACTTGTATTTCAAATCTCCTGACATTACAAATGAAATCCCTTTATGGAAAAATAAGTGCCTCTAATCTAATGTTATCTAATTGATGCTTAGAAAATATGAATGTCTGAACAGTCATCTCATTCTGGGGGCTCTATCCAAGTCACCTACCCCCTTTGTAAAAATGCACATTACAGTTTGTTTTTATACTCTGATGCAGATTTGTTTTGAACAGCTTGGTTCTGGAAGACTCTCACCAAATATGATATTAATGTTGAAGTGATGTTGACAGGATTTTATCTCTGCTTCAGGAAGATACTGGATGAGTCAGAAGGAGGGCTTTTCACTGTCACCCTCTTCAAGAAGTCTGTCAGCAACTTCAAGGCCAAAGCCAGACAGAACAAGTAAGATCGTACATGAATGAATGATCCTGGGAACTTTCAGAGCTTTTCAAATGCAAGACTAACGCCTTGGGTTTACCAGGGAACAGTCTTGTAAAATTTTGTAACGAAAAATGTATTGATGTTGAGTGCTTGGCCTATGGATTCAAATAATAAAAAGTACAGACACCTATGCAAGTTCATCTTTGTTTCCAAGGGAACCATTTTTGTGCAAGTGTAGGCCAAAAGAGAGTCTTCTCTGGCTCGGACACTCAGTTGTGCTCTGTAGTGGACAGTTAGCAGTGGACAATCAGTTGAGTTAGCGCAACTCAGTTATGGCTGCATAAACCTTTCGAGAGCTTAAAGCTAGGGTTCTATCTGACATTTTTATCAAAAAGATGTTATTAGAGACCCCCGGGTGGCTCAACCGGTAAAGGCACTTGTCCGGAGTGCAGGTTGCCCACTGCGGCTGGGGTTCAATTCCTGGCTGCGTCAGTCCAGCTCTGGGAGTCCTGTTCAGGGGTGGCGATTGGCTGTCCGCCCCAGGGTGAGGGGGGAGGAAAGCAGCACGATCTTGCCGCATGCACAGAAAGGTTCCCTGTGGCTGTGTATCAAAATCATAGGCAAGCTCCGTCTCGAAGGAAGAGGTTCATCACTGCTGGTCCTACGGTAGTGGCTGGTCCCATAGTTGTAGGTGGCAGGATTGTGGGGGTAGGGAAATTGAGTCAGTAGAGGGCACAATTGAAAAAAAGTGAAAAATTTGTGAGAAGAAATACAGTCAAATCTGATTTTTTTATGTTATTTTTATTGTTATGTTATTAACATGGAAATGCTTCCTGTACTTTGCTACACATTTGAATTGACCAAAATTAAAACATGTCAAAAGTAACATAGACACTATACAAATCAATGATATTTGATAGGGGAACATCTCAAAACTATACTGCCTGCATATAGAGCACAATGATTGTAATATCTTGCTTTCTCTTCTCAGTGTTTAACTACACAGGCGATCAGTATTCTTGGTAAAACAGGTCTAATTCATAGATTTGAAAGCTCCCCTCACTCACTCACTCACTCAGTGACCAAATTCTGCCACAGGTTCACAGTGCGAGAGTTCAGCTTTGAGGAGTCAGAGAAGCAGGGACAGGAAATGACCCGGCTCAACACCAACAAGAAGGAGCAGTATGTGAGTGGACAGGAATCCCACATTAACTCTGTCCTTGATCTTCAGTGCCCTGTTGCCCAGGAAAGCTCTTCACTGACAGGAAGTACCTTACCTGAGGGCTAGCAGAAATCCTGCCGAACCTTTCCTGTGTGTGTGTGTGTGTCCTCTAGTGTATCTGCTGAGGCAAAGGACAGCACAGATTCTATAGACTAACCAGATGGCCAGCTCTATATTATTATCACTGAAAGTTGTGTCTCTCTACCGTTGTAGCTGAGACATTACAATTTGGTGCATCTTGTGAATATTCATGACGGGCTGTGACAAATGACCATACTGGTGGCAGTGGATGCTCTGATCTTGGGCACACATCTTCATAAATATTCACAAACTGTAACACAGCACCGGAAAACTCCTGTTCCCAACTTGGAACCTCTCAGAGCAGGGCCCTTCAACCCTGGTCCTGGAGGGCGGAGGGTGTGATGGTTTTCATTGCTACTCGGCCCTTAATTGATCAATTATAGCAGCTGATCGCACAGTTAACTCACCTCACCTGGTTTCTTGGGTCTGACCGGGATGATGATTTTAAGGTGAAAACTAAAACCAGCACACCCTGTGGCCCTCTGGGACCAAGGTTGAAGAGCCCAGTCTTAGAGAAAGGAAGTAGCGAGGATGGAAGGAACGTAGGAGCTAGGTATCTGATTACTATAGACCAGGTGATTTCACTAATTAGCCCACTTCTTCAACCAAGGGAGGGACCTAATGAAATCACCTGGTGATTTCATTGGTTGCCCAAAACCTGCAACCAAGGAGGGACCGATGGAAATAGCTTGACACCCTGCTATAGAGTATCTGTGGTGACGCACCTGTGTTTTTCCTGCTTTCAGGGCACCTTTGTGAGGTGGCTCAAGGTGAACTTCAGTGAGGTCTTCGTTGCCTGGATCCACCTGAAGGCGCTCCAGGTGTTTGTGGAATCTGTGATGCGGTGAGTCTGAGCCCGTGACTGTGACAGGAACACTGACACTAGCTGGTCAGGTGCGCTAACCCGTGATCTCTGATTGGTCAGGTACGGTCTCCCCGTGAACTTCCAGACTGTTCTTCTGCAGCCGGACAGGAAGCGGGGCAAGAAAGTGAGAAATCTGCTGGACTCCCTGTACGAACACTTGGACAGTGCTGCTGCCGCCAGCACACCTGATGTGAGACACTTCTCGATTAGCGTTACCACTGGTAATATGTGCGCTGTATGGAAGGGATTATGTACTGTGGATGTTGAAAATAACAACACAACAGGGTGCGGAGCAGTAGCGCAGCCAGGAATTCATTTCGGGGGGGGGATTGATTAAATACATATGGAAACTAATTGTTGATCTGGGGGGTTGGGCTGTGCGAACACATTTTTGAACGGGGGAGGCTGTGAGAATGAATTGTTCAGCAGGAGATTACCAGTTCGGAACTGTTATAAAACATTTCAGGGGAGTTTTAAATCCAAAATCTCCCTGGCTACGGTAGTGATGCAGAGGGGTCTTATCACGCTGAAGTGCTGTTATTTTCAACAACCGACTTGTCTACAGTGCATTATCCCGCTTATACCACGGCTACTTGCCAAAGGAATTAATACACAATTGGTTAATTAAGTTTATTCACAAAATTGTGAACTGGACTACTTCCATTTAATTAAGTGTATTTTCATTGTTGTGAGCCTAATGTTAGATTCAGTGGTGGGCACCTTTTTTTACATTGAAAAATTTTACAATCATAACACGTCCGATATAAAAAAATAATGTACCCCCATGACCAATCGGAATCGAGCATTTAACCAAGGCATGGTATAAACATGCTCAACTTTTCCTGGAATAATCCAAGTTCAGTATGGCTAAAACAAATACTTAAATTATTTGAACCTCAAGTCATATCAATAACATTTTGCCAAAAGTTTATTACTTGTTAATTTGTTTTCTCTGAGCAATTATATTAGTAAGGTAATTATATAAATGTCCCATTTTTTTGAGCATACATTATAACACCACCTGTATTATTTCTTTTATACAGCCTTTTTAGCTCATTTTAATCAAGGGTGTGAATAATTTTGAGTTGATATGGCTTAAAGAATAGTTAAATTACTTGAACCCATACTAAACTATATATCTGCACAAAATATGTTAAGGAATTGCCAGATGTATTACCCAGCAATAAGTTTTGAATTTTGTATTATTTAACATTTGAGGGTTAGCCAAAAAGGATGGTTGGTGCAAAAACTGGCAACTTGATAATCACAAAAATAACTTAAAAATAGGCTTAGGACACAGTTCTCCTCATTACCCCTTTCTTCCTCTGGAGCCATAGGTTGTGCACTTTTAAAGCTTTGTGGTGCTCTGTCGTCCCCTGTCTGTCAGGTGGGGTTGGACATCCCAGGGATGAACACGGCCCTCCAAGAGTACTATTCTTACATCTTCTACAAAATTGATGTCAACCTGATGAACAGCTAGGGGACACACCGGACCATCCAGCCCCCAGATACTCCTTCTGACACCCACAAATCAACTCTCCACCCAGACAGAGCAGAACAACATTAATTAAACTGAGACATGAGAAGTTGTGCTTCGTCATGGTTCAGAAAACACTACCATATATTTACAAAAACATTAAATGGTAGGTAATGCTTGTGTGTGTATATATATACATATATATATATATATATAGAGGCATTGCATTTGTACAGCAGGAGTAAGCCGTTTTTGCTGAAATATTTATCAGGGATAAAAAGGAAAACTGTCAACTTACATGTAGAAAACAAACTGCACATTTCTTCTCAAACAAACTCCCACCCACACAAGTTGCCCTCTTCCAGTTCTGAGAAAGCAACATACTGAAGACTGCATTGTGGGTTTGGGACTATAAACACCAAGATGCTTATTTTTACCTGCTTTCGATTTTAATCTAGTGAAAGCTTCTGCTTCTGTCTGGCTGTTCAGACTGAAATCACAAACACAGAGTGGAGAAACCGACCGCACCAGGGACAGACACTGTAAATAAAGGGAACACAATCCAATTGCAATAAAATGACATTTTCTACTTCTTTCTTGTTTGGAAATGTGCCTGATGTTCCAACAGTAGAGTCCCAGGGCTGAAGGACCCCTTAGAACAGAATTTGTCATCTGGGCGGGCCCGTATGTAGAAAGCATCTCAGGGTAAGAGTACTGATCTAGGATCAGTTTGGCCTACGCGACGAGGGCTGTACAATTTGGTCGCGATGGAAAAGCAACACTACCACAACTTTAAATGAAGAGACCAGGAATTGGCTGCAGGCTGCTATGGATTATTTAGCCAGTTCTGTTAATCGAGCTCATGAGCATCTCACAGAGGCATACACTCAACAAAATGCCTTCAGGAAATCTGTTAAACCAGAAAAAGGGGATTTCAACAAACAGAATGCCTACAGCATCTCCATTTTAGCTCTCAGCTTTGATAAGAAAAGCAGGAAACTAATATTAATTACAAGGGTACCCCGTGACCATTGTTTTAGAACTTCTGACCAACACACTTCCTCCACACACACGCATGCACTTCCTGCCCGTGTCTGTGACTGTTGACCACATTCTATTCAGTAACACATTTACACTATGGTGCACATTTAAGGGAAGAGTAGCTGGAGATAGCTCCATAGTTACCACTTACTCTGGCTTAATTTGTAGCAGCCGTTGTGGCTCCTCGGTGCCATCTGAGCCAAGATGGCAGCGCATAGGTCTTTACTTATGACAGTGAAAAAAATGTTGGTTTGGTAATCCTCAGTAAACCACAACTTTCCATACATGGAAACTACACCATTGATAACAACAAAAAGCAAAATTATGAGGGGGTTTTTTCTTCCAAAAACATTTTATTCCAACAATCAAAATTAAGAGCTGGGTATGAAAAATAATATACAAGACAAACACCTATTTTTATTACCACCACCCTTAGCAAAAGCAAACATGACATGGACTTGTCCTCCTTGGCTAAATTACAGCAGGATACGGCTGGACAGGGAATATCGATCGATATCTTTGATCAGTCCAAATTCACATTATCTGATCTATGCCTTTGGGGAGCAAGGCGGGTTTGGGGTGGGCGGAGAGACTCCAGCCGGGTTTTTGAAAGCTCTTCACGGCATGACCCCTTTTCGACCAAACCTTTCCGGTCCAACGGTCACATTCGGCCACAATTCAACCGCTCCGTTGGAACCACATGCCTGGGGACAGGCTGCGTTGAAGTCCCGCCCCCTGACACATCAGGCCCCGCCTCCCCAATCTCCAGGCAGACAGAGACGAATAAAGCTGTGCAAGTGCGTGTTTTTCTTCTGAAGTCTTAAAATAAAAAGTAAAATGAAAAAAATAATCAAAAGCAAAAACCCTAGAGCGTCCTGGTTTCCCATCATCCACAGGAGAGGAGAATCAGGGGGGGCTAAACTTCACCGGAGAGGGGGTCGGGTCCCCGGATTCACAACTCGTCTTTCTCCAGGTCGTCCAGCTCCACGTCGCTCAGGTCGATGTCATCCTCCACCGGCAGCTGAGCGAGTGAGCGAGCGAGTGAGTGAAAGGAGGAGAGAAAGAATACAAGAGCAAGTGGGGGTAGAGATAGCAAGTGAGAGGATAAGAGAAAGAGAACAGAGAGTGAGACAGAAAGAAGGATATCCAGGTGAGCCATGACTAACACACAGGGCCCTCTGGTCACACTGAGATTAGCTTTTTGTAGTGATGCGTCGTAATATAATCATTCATTATTTATGTAGTATAGCATGATGATACAGAGTATCGTAATCCTGTAAAGCCTTGGGCCGCACATTGGCAGGACACATTATTAAAATATTAATTCAGTCATTAGTTAATCGAAACCCTCCACAATGCCCACCTCTCCATCCTTGCCATTCCAGGCCTCCACGGTGTAGATTTTGGGCAGCGCCCCTCCCCCGACCGTTGCGGTGGAGCCACGGCCAACCGAGAGGTCTCTGAAAAGGGGAGACACAGGGGGCCCGTCACTCTCCTCCATCAGAAAACATTAGTCACCCTCCTCCATCAGAAAACATTAGAGACATCACTGAAACAGCCCGTGGGGTTCATTCAGGCTCCAAGCGAACATAACATAAGCCATTTAGCACAACGGTTTTAACCAGAGCGACTTACAGTAATGAATGCACACGTTTTTTAGTATATGTGGTCCCAATGGGAACCAAACCCACAACCTAAGAGTTGTCTGCATCTCAGTGGTTAGTGAGCTAGTGTTTAACTCTGAGGCTACTCGCATCTTACACACACACTCTACTTTAACTTTAAGAGCCTCTTTCCTCACCTTTTTTTAATGTGATCAACTTTTCCACCCCCCCCCCCCACCCCACCCCACCCCACCACCACAAAAATAAGACAGGGTGGGATGTAGACAAGACAATGGTAGCTCATTACAATCTGAGTTCACATATCATTTGCCGTGCAACTTCAGACATGGGAATGGAGGTTTTTCGGAACTCTGAAGCGGTCGTAAGTTTGAAAGTGACATCAAAATACACCAATTTAAAGAATTTAAGTCTTTTCTTCACGATCGAGCTAGTGAGTTAGCAAGAAAGATGGATGTAGCTTATTTGCGGTCAGGAATATTTGACTACTTTCCACAACTTTTCCAAGGCTCTCAAGGACAAATATATCCTCAATGGTTTTCAAGGTCCGTTGGAACCCTGCAATGCAAACCCTTCAGTACACAGTGAGAACAGAGAGGCGCAGGGGGGCTGGAGTACCTGAGGAACTCGTGAATGCCCGTCTCGCTAAAGGAGCCCTTGAGCAGGGCGAACTTCATCTTGCGGGCGTTGATGGCCGCCATGGCGGGGTAGCCGAACCCGCCGATGCCCAGAGACGACTCCAGATCCATCTGAGCGCCCCCCTCCGTCCACAGCCACCTGCAGAGGCACAGAAACACTGAGTAGGTACACACACACGCACACACACAAACACCAGACACAACTCTGCATGCACTACTAACCCCAACAGCACCCCCAACCCCCTGAGTAATGCACTACTGACCCCCACATCTTCTTCTTGTACTTCTCGGCCATTTTCATCATCACCTCCAGGTAGGCATTCCTCCCAGACGCACCTGTTAACGGGAAACAGAAACATGAGCACAGACACCTTCGCAGAAATCACACTAGGCTTAGTAGTGCAGTGCAGTGCGAATGGTGTGTAGTGTGGTGCAGTGCAGTGCGAATGGTGTGTAGTGTGGTGCAGTGCAGTGCGAATGGTGTGTAGTGTGATGCAGTGCAGTGCGAATGGTGTGTAGTGTGGTGCAGTGCAGTGTGAATGGTGTGTAGTGTGGTGCAGTGCGAATGGTGTGTAGTGTGGTGCAGTGCAGTGTGAATGGTGTGTAGTGTGGTGCAGTGCAGTGCGAATGGTGTGTAGTGTGATGCAGTGCAGTGCGAATGGTGTGTAGTGTGGTGCAGTGCAGTGCGATGGGTTTCACAGCCCTGCAGGGGACCAGGTTCACACTGCAGTGTGGAAGACCCGAGTGGGGCAGTCATACCTGTGTCCAGGATGTGAGGCAGCACAGAGATGATACAGAGCTGGTAGTCTTCACAGGTCTTCTTCAGGAGGTCTTGGTTAAGGATCTGGAGACACATGCACGGCCAGGGTCAGAGTTTCAGATGGAGATGTCTAGTTTGGTACCCACCGACGAGCAACAACCCCAAACCCCAAAACCACAGACGAGCCATTTCATTCCAAAGCTCAAATCCAC
Organism: Aldrovandia affinis; assembly: GCA_029706075.1. Lineage (NCBI taxonomy): Eukaryota > Metazoa > Chordata > Actinopteri > Notacanthiformes > Halosauridae > Aldrovandia > Aldrovandia affinis. Next base: position 769,370 of record JAINUG010000203.1, on the reverse strand, counting down.
ATAGGGGCCGTTTCACCCCTGTACACCAAACCCACAGGAGAGCCATCGCTCCCTGGACCCCACATGCCCTGGTGTGTCTCACCTCCAGCAGCTCTGGGGGGGGTGAGTTGGAAGAGAAGAGGTCCAGGGCCCGGGCCACGATTTCAGAGCGAGACCGCCCCCCCTCGTAGTCTGCCGGCTCTTCGCCCTTCTGGAAGATCTTAATGGTGGGGAATCCACGGACCTGTAAGGCGGCAATGTAGCGTGACAGTTAGGGAACTGCGTGTGCGACTAAGAGTTTGCAGGTTCAAATCCCAGGTGGGGCAGTGCCGTTATGCCCTTGAGCAAGGTACTTAACCTGAATTGCTTTCTAAACAGAACACCCAATGATGAGGACAGGCTGTCCAGCACATCTAGGCTTGTCACAGTGTGGAAAAATGTAGCCTGTGCGTCCCTCTGCTAATCTAACACAATGCCACAGCCCTTCAAATGGCTGACATACGCCCTGTATCAAGATCGACAATAATCAACCGTGGAAGCCATCCTGTGTTTACAGTTTGCAACTTCAGCCATTTCATCAGTGATTCTCAGATTGTACTCTTTAGAAACAGGCAGAAGCAAACTGCAAAATGCCCTCCAAAATCAGGGGTGGAATGTGAATAAATGTCACTCTGGGGACTCATAAGCAGGATCGTCACATGCATCCCACTCACAAAGCGTCACGTTAGAGTCAGTCTTTGATTGAACAGTACAGGAGGGACAGGCTCTGACAGCAAGTTTAATATAAGCGCACACTGCATTCTGGTTCAGATCACTCACATGGGAACGCTGATCAGAATTAGTTTTAGGGCCAGCAGGGAAAAAAAGCAGAAAGAACTATTGGTTTCATTTGATTTTAGGTTGCATTCCCAGCTGTGAAGAGCTTTGAGCAAACTATGTATGAAGCACTACATGAAGTTTATTATCATCACCATCATTGGTACATCAGGTGGTTCTGTGTGGCTCAGTTGGTAGAGCACGGCGTTGGCAACGCTTAGGTTGTGGGTTCAATCCGCACTGGAACCACATATACTGAAAAATGTATGCATTCACTACTGTAAGTCACTTTGGATAAAAGCGTCCGCTAAATGGCGCATATATATATATCATGTACATCATCATCATTGTCCTCCGACAACGTTGGGAAGTGTGTTCACTGCCACAGCCACTGATCTGTATGACAAGTCAACGACCCTAAACCCCTAACAGTGTCTGACCTGGGAGTTTAGAGTGTTTGGACTGAGGTCTGTGTGGTCAGGGGCAGTGTTAATCAGTCAAACATCACTGTGTTCAGAAGAGTGATGTCTTCACTTCATAAAAGGACAAAAAGCGTCTGCTAAATGGCATATAATAATATAATTCACCGCTGTGCTCAGTGAAAATGACGATCCATCACACATCTGTGAGTGGCAGTGCTGAGCCAATGGTGTTAATCCTTCAACGTCAGCGGCTGTTACGATCTGTGTTCGCTGAGTAGAGTTCATCCATCGCGCCTCACCGTGATCTGCGGCTGTGCTAATCCTCGACACCTTGCCGTGTTTCAGCGGTCGTGTTAAATTTGCCTGCGTTCAGCGGCAACGTCGATCTCTCTCTGGTCACTGTGTTCAGTCACAGGGTTTAACGGGCACGCGCTGCTCACCCCGTAGCGGCTGGCCACGCCCTGGTGTACGGTGGCGTCCACGGCTCCCAGACGGATCTTGCCCTTGGTCTGCTCCTTCACGTCCGTGGCGGCCGCCGCCCACTCCGGCTCCAGACTGTGGACAGACGCGCGCGGCACAATGACTCCATCATCCGCGATCCAATTATTACACCATCCACGCGATTAGCAAAAAACTACCAAGCGCCTTTCGCCATACATACATATACAGTTAGGCATTTTACAGGAGCAGTGCAGGTAAAGTACCTAGCTCAAGGGTATAGCAGTGCCGCCTGTGATTTGAGCCTGTGACCTCTGAGTTACAAGCCCAGTTCCTTCTGCCAACCTATACGGATGAGCAGCATGCGCATAGGCAGACTATTCGCATTAAGAATGCTTTGAGTTATGCTACGGCTAAAGAAACCATGCAATGCAACGGAGCCGTCACGGTCCAGTGAGCTTACTTCTTGCAGTGGCCACACCAGGGGGCGAAGAACTCCACCAGCCACACCTCTTCGCCATTCAGGACCAAGTTGTCGGAGTTGTCGTCCGTCAGCTCCACCACGTCTTTCTTGCTTCCTCCACCACTGCCGCCACCGCCGCTGCCGCTCTGAAGACGCAGGGGGGAACATGGTCACACAATGCTACACTATGCTACACTCTTGCGCCAATGCTATGCCACCTGCAATGGCACAGGGGACCCTGAAGCACTCATCAGAAACTTTCGCCCACAAGCCAATGACTGTTTTCCACATTATAGGCCACAAAGGGTACTACAGGAGAGCTAGCACGGATTGGAGAAGCACATCTCTCGGCACCTGCCGAGTAGGACATTGTCGACAAAGAAAGCAGCTCAGACTCAAACTAATGGTGACCGGGCTATAGGGCTCAGCCTGCACTTACTGGCAGAGTTACACAGTAGCCCCCAAATCATGGCTTTTTAAAAATCTATTGTAGTTCAAAGCATTGAGTGAACTCGGTTTGGAACTTCAGTTCTTCCACGGTTGGACCGTGACCACACACCCCTGGTCGACAGATGACCGTGTGTGTGCAGGGAATGATATAGAATGGGGCATGGGTGGAAGCTTACCTGTCTGCTTTGGTCAGAGCCTCCAGCCTTCCCACTCATCCTGTCCTTGACCAGAGAGCGCAGGGCATTCATGGCCCCGTCAACGATGGCCTGGGTGCTGCGAGCACCTAAGAGAGTGAGACATGAAGTTGTCATCAACACAGAACAGAGACAGGAAGTGGTCATCAATACAGGAATTGGTCAACACAGAACATAGACAGAAAGGGGTCATCAACGCGGAACCGAGACAGCAAGGAGTCAACAACACAAAGCCGAGATAGGAAACGGTTATGAACACAGAACAGAGACGGGAAAAGGTCATTAACACAGAACAGAGACAGGAAGTGGTCATGAACATGGCAGAGACAGGAAGTTGTCATCAACACAGAGCACAGACCGGAACGGGTCATCAACACAAGGCAGAGAGAGAAGTGTCAAATGTACAATCAGGCAAACAAAGATGACTTCAAATCAGAACGGAGAAAAGAGGCGCGTCAAACAGGAGACAGAGACAAAAACAAAGAGAAGCAAAATCTATTTTGCGCCACAAAATAAATTGTAAAGGCTACCAATACAACACCAATCACAACTGAAGAGGAACTGCTTAGATCTAGTTTTGCTCTGTGTAACCGTTTTTTGAAAGGGCACACAACTCTTGTTTACGGTTACACAGCACACCATCTCCACACTACCTTGGTAATCCTCAGGCTTGTTCTTATTGACTCCGAAGACCTTGAGGGTGGGGAAGCCACGGATGCCATACTGAGAACCCAGTGACTTGTGCTGGTCAGCGTCCACCGCTCCCACCTTCACCACACCCTGAGAGATAATGATAACATTGACATATTGGGGTTATCTCAAAGTTCTGCTCATGTCTACGTTATGACAAGAGCTCAACCGATACCGATTGTGAAGTGTCCACCAAGAAGACATGTTCCATTCCTGAACAATAACTTCTACATCCTCTGAAAAATCCTTTATATTTTCCAAATTAATTTCTAAATGAATGGTCAAATAAACATGAATCAACTTAAATTAAAATCACATAATGAGTGAGCAGACAAGTACATACAATCATGACAAATGTATAGTCACCTCAATCATATAACTGCCCATCATGGAAAAGCTCAAATCAAAGACACAAACCATTACTCACAGACATTGAACGTTTTAACATCTTGCATCCTGAATGACAGAGTTTCAGCTGTAAAGTTCACAGCTTCTTCAAATCATTTTGCTAGTGCAGGTTAAAGCCCTGCTAGCACCTGGTGTTCTCACAACCTTGCTGTGAAACTGGAAGAACTCTTCATGCTAATTCAGTGTTTGTTTTCAACAGCTGTTATTTGGCAGGCTACCACTCAAACGATATTTTTTTCACTTTCCACGATTTTATCAAATTTTAAGGATGCATTTAAGGTTGTTAAACTACTACCTTTACTTTTTTAACTGCAATACTCAAATTCTTGTGACACAGAGCTACTTTGATGATTGAATAGAATAGGTAAACTGTGAGGGCAGTGGAATGTTTGACCACTTTCTATGACTTTTTCCTGTAACTTTACAGGACTTTCAAGGACTGAACCAAGCCTGATCTAGCTTGAGTTTACCTTTAAGGCAGTGGCAACCTTCTTCCAGTCAGCCGTCAGTCGCTGGCAGTGACCACACCTGCAGAAACAAACTCTCTCCGTTCACTATCAGCACAGAACATTTAATCACATCGCTAGCAGCAAACAGCAATAAAGTTATAACAGGCAACACAACTGCAGACCAGGTTAACCAGGAGCAGCTCTTAACTAAACAAACAGTCATTGTTTAACTCTAATGAAACAATGAGGAAATAGACAGTCCTTGGAGCTGGTGACATGCAAATAGATTGTGGATCCAATGTCCTAGAACAAACGCTATATCCACATATGCATTTTTAACAATATACAAAAACATAGGTTAGGCACTGTCAAACAGTCTAAAACCAGCCGTTATAGGGCTACTACCACCATACACCTACTGGCATCTTATTGTCAAACCTCTCAAATCATGCAATCAGGAACACTGATCGCAACATCATTTAGTTCTTTGCTGTATAGGAACATTCATAGTTGGGGACATTTTAGTGATTGTACAAGGGTTTAGATTGTATTTTTTGCAACGGGTCACCACTATTAAATAGGCTGTAAATCGATGCCACGCCACATTTACTGGGGTCACGTCAGAGTCCTGTGCGTTTCACCAGCATGGTGATGAGAAAGCCCGTAATTCATAAAGGGCACTGTGGTGGAGTATGAATGCTGGTCTAAGATCAGTTTAGCCATTGATCTCACAATGGATAAGGTTAAGATTATGTACAGGGAAACCCTGTTCCCTAGATCAGCACTCCTAGAGACGCTTTATGAACACAAAGCCCTCTGACCGCAGAGCTGAAAGACTCACCAAGGTGCGTAAAACTCTATAAGCCACAGGCTGTCGCTCTGTACAACCTCACGGTTGAAGTTTGACGGGTTGAGTTCCACCACATCGTCAGTTGAGGAGTAGAAGCCCTGCGCCGCGAGTAGCAGCGTACACGCTACTGTACCGGCTGGACACCAGGCAAGGAAAAAAACATAAGAATGAGTTAGCTAGAGGAAAATAGTGGAAAATTCCAAAGGTATGGAGCGCACCGACAGTGATATAGCGCACAGGATTCAATATATATATATAAGCATGAACATTCAACTTAAGACTTTGGCCAAGGTTGTATCTTGTTTCTTACTCTCTAAGAGAAATATTTAATGTTCTCGGTCTTAAGAGAAGACATGACATCCGAGACGTTGTCCAATGTTAGCTGCCGTCATAAATATCTGGCTATATTAGCTAACGTTAGGGGACTACCGCCCAACTTCAACAAGGGTGAAACCCAAGCTAGTAGCTAGCCAACTAATAGTTAGGATATTGCATCCACGTTTGTTGTACAGGTAGCAAACTGGTCACATATCCAGCCGGCATCACTATTTAACTTCTTCAGAGTTGCCTAGCTAACAATCCATCTACCTAACGTTACCTAACAATCAGCTAACGTTACACGACTCGATGGTTAGCAACGTAGTTGGCCAGTATAGCTAGCGAATTATGTATCGTCTAACGTTATTATTTTTTAACTTATGAATGACTCGTCTGGAACGTCTACACAATCCCAAGGCCACACAAAGCTAACTGGCAAATATTTGGAAGGTGATGCTACAGAAATTGGTAGCTAACGTTAGCGAACAGTAACTAAACAGCGAGCTATAAAACTCTTTCTGCAAATAACCGTTTCAAATATGTACGTAATGTAAATCAGAAACATCAATTTTAGAAGTCTTACCTAATAAACACTTCATTCTCGCTGCTGATTTCCGACAGCTTTCTTTGCTCCAGAACCGACACCGTTACTGAGTACCAGCAGAACCTCGACACATGCAGCGGACACAGTCGCTAAAGGAATACCAAACCTTGCCGTGGCTTGCGCCGATTGGCCGCGACTCCGCAGCACCGCGACGTGTCCAATAGCAGCCCGACGTGTAGCTCTACGCCAGCTGAGTGGCGTGGAAGTCTGTCAGTGGAAGACGGGAGAGCGGGGAGGGAAGAAGGCGAGGGAGAGGTTATGAGAGATGGAATCGTGTAACATTTGCCAGGGTTACGGTGTTATAATCATTTTGAGTCAAGCAATATTGTAGAATGATGAACAGATATTCGACTGTAGTAATTCCAACGCGGCAGTAATATGGTTTCCACTAGCTAGTTCACTACTTACAGATGTTCTTGACATGCTTTGGTACTTTTGTATATCACAGATCAACGTGCACAGATCAATTTGCACACTCTTCTGGATGTCACATTGGGATATGGTTAAAAAAACATTTGTCTTTACTCTACCAGAGCTCCTGAGATGCACTTTTCGTATACACTCCCAACATAAATCTACAATAGCATCAGGTGTATTTTGCAACTAATGCTTGCCAGATGACAGAATGTACTCTCAGGTGACAGCATTACCATCACTTTGCTAGGACTGAGTGAACGTCCAGAGCTTAGCCTCAACTTGGTCATGGCCGACTGCCGCAAGCAAATCATTTCTAGTTTATAATAATGTGGCAAAGTCAGTGTGCTGTGGTGCGTTTTTTCTTCGTCTGGCAAGCAAGCTATTCCGTTTCTTGCCACACTATATTTAAGTGCTCACTTCATAGAGTGCTACTTAAAAATGTATTACAGCCCATATCTGTCCCATATCCATATCTGTTGCTGTGTAAACAATGAACTTGAATCTTTAAATTCTAACCCATCAGGATAGATTTGTCTTTATGCTTGTATCTAAAGGTCTGTATCTGTTTCTGGATTTCATGCCAAATTCTGCTCTTATTTATTTACTTAGACCAATCATTTACAATCCAACATTTTAACTAAAGTTCTTTATAAACTCACGAATGACAGCTGAAGATTATCCTAATGTCCCTATATAAAACATTTAACTGTGGTCGACGAGTGAACTGGCGTTGGGGCTTACAGAAAATTAGCTAAATGAGTGAGGGTAATTGGTGGGAACAAAAACCTGTATAGACATTGGCCCTCCAAGAATAGTTGCCCACCAGCCGTAGACTGTTGCAGAGTCAGGTGCAATCGACGACAGAATCTGTCGCCACCTAGTGATTAATTACTGTTATGACAAAAACAGGTTAATTAAATAGCAATGTTAACAGCCAAATATATTGTATTGAAAGTTGTTATTTTTAATGGTGATACTTGCTCCTCCACCATCTTATTATTTGTATTGTCCCTTTACATTGTATCAAGTTGCAATCTATGAGAAATATTAATTGTGTTTGTCACATTAATTGTGTTAATTCCTGTCTTTTAATTGTGAAAGACAGGAAAGCTTTAAAGCTTTGACGCAAACAGAATGCCAGTTTTTCAGTCACTTTATTAACACAATTGGATGCTTAAAATATTGAACTTATGATACAATTTTTCCAACATTTAGCCAAGGTATTCTATAATAAGAGATAACCTTTTAAAAAATATTATTTCAGTGTGTCTGGAATTTCTGATACATTATTTATTTTCTCTTAATAATACACAAAAAGTCTGAATCACCATTTGGCAAATCATATTCCGTTACAAGTAAATATGAATGTATTATTGACACATTATTGTGAATGCTGCTGAATAAAACGGATGCATTTGTGCCAATTGCCATTATCACTCCATGAATAGTGCAATTGCGCATAATTAGTACTAATAAAATGACTAATTAAAAGAAGGTATCATAATGGGGGCGTTAATGGCTGACAGGTGTCTTCATGAGGGGACTGAAGTGCATTTATTTTTGGAATGATAAATATCGCTTATTATCCTACATTAAACCACAAATATGCATCCCCTCCCTCAAAGGTATACGGTTTTAAAAATAATCTCTAAATAGAAAAGGTACTGGTTTACTCATTAGGCAATACAAACTGTAGTAATTTATAGTATAGTAAATATTTTCTCTCAAAGGGGAATTGTGGTTCGCCCAAATGCCCGTAGCAGCTTCATCCAGTGGCTTTGTTAGTATGTACCTGCAATTACGCTGCAATTTCTTCATAGGGTCAATAGAGGGAGTCATACCATCATAATAGCGATTGGCAGGGAAATTATTTTCTCACGCAGGATTACATTACATAATTGACATTCTCGTCAAACGTCCTTATCCAGGGCGAGTCACCGAATTTGAACAATGAACAATATATACAGCCAGAAATGTATGCAATAATTCAGATGTGCCTTTCTGTCCTTAACGAGAGTACTAGAGCAGCTTTCCAGCCAGCATTCAAATCGGCAACATTTTGGTTGAAAGTTCAATTTCAACTCTATGCCACACTACAACTCAGTCTACGTATGCGTTTCTTTCTTAAAAAACATTACATTTCATATTAAAAACATTTATTTTATACGTGACGTTGTGTAGGCCTATTTAATCTATAGCTACATCGTCGAACATTCCTTTGCAAAAATATAACTTGCTAATGACTCGTACGTAATGACTGTAGTCACGTCATGATTTCGCTTCTTTATGCGTGTCCCCTCATCCTTTGCCATCGATTGTAATGCGTCCGCACACGTGTTCCAAATGGTTTTGTCTGTTCTTCGTAGATGTCAGCACAGCCATTTTCCATGCTGACGAGGTGGTGATTTATTAAAATGATTTACTGAATGTCGCAGCCCCCACCCCCATGTCTCCCATGCTTGCACACCCTTTCTCTCGGTCAGCTACTTAAATGTTCATGAATGGCTGCAGGGATTCATGGTTGTTGTGACGCGCGCTTTGCACAGCTGGATAAATACAGTTACAGGTCAAGCAACGCAGTCCAAAAACTTTCTGCTTCAAGCTGGCAACTTGGCACTTTAATACTCCCCCTACTGAGACATCCTGGTAGAGACAAAGAGAATAACTAGAGCCACCGAGACGGGAGACCTGTTACTGAACTGTGCCGTTCTCCATGGGAAGGCGAAGAGCGGCGTGCCAAGTGCGCGCCCCTATCGCATCCTACAAAAGAGCCGTAAAACCATGATCCATGACTTTTGTTTGTTGCTGAAAGATTTACGCAATTTAATTTTCTTTTCTGTCAGCACGAAATATTGTGTTTGTTCTTAAGTGGACACGAGACATCTTTTTGTCTCCGTGGGTTGTTGCTGTTTCGTGGACGGAGCCACAAAAGTTGTATTTTTTATTTTAAAAACGGCAAGAAAAGACGACTGTCATTCAGTGGGACTCTTTACAATTAAAGCCTCGTTTATTTGTGAACACATACGATAAATGCTCTGAAAGCCCTGTTAACCGATCAAATAAAAGATGTGGGGATTGCCAAAGCCACGTTACGCGAACTGCAACGCATCGGAATCCAGCGAGGAGACCGAGCTTTTTGTGAACATCGGAGGAGTGAGGCAAGTACTGCACGGAGACGTGCTAAACCGCTTTCCAGAGACCAGGCTGGCCGAGCTCGTTAACTGTGCCTCCCGGAATGTTGATACCGTTTCCTCCCTCTGCGATGACTACGACCCAGGGAAAGGCGAGTTTTACTTTGATCGGGACCCGGACGCTTTTAAATGTATCATTGAGCTTTACTATTTTGGCGAGATTCACATGAAACGTGGTATCTGTCCTATTTGCTTCATCAAGGAGATGGAATTCTGGAAAATCGACATAAGTTTCCTGGATGAGTGCTGCAAGAGTAACCTGACCGAGAAGGAGGAAGAGCTGGCAGAGATAGCGGACAAAGTAAAGCTTATTCTTGATGATATGGATGGCGAACCCACGGCCAACCGCTGGGAGAGGTGGCAAAAGTTCCTGTGGAAGTTAATGGAGAAACCGGAATCCTCCCTGCCTGCACGCACCATTGCCATTGTGTCTTTCTTCTTCATTCTCATCTCCTCCGTGGTGATGTGCATGGGAACGATCCCCGACCTGCAGGTGGAGGACGCCGAAGGGAATCGGGTGGAGCACCCGACGCTGGATTCGATTGAGACCGCTTGTATCGGTTGGTTCACCGTGGAGTACTTTTTGCGCCTGATCTCCTCACCGAACAAAGTGCACTTCGCCCTGTCCTTTATGAACATCATTGACTTCATGGCTATCATGCCATTTTACGTGGTGCTAACCCTCACGTACCTGGGAACGGCCGTGATGGAGCTGGCCAACGTGCAGCAGGCAGTGCAGGCGCTGCGCATCATGCGCATCGCCCGCATCTTCAAGCTGGCACGACACTCCTCCGGGCTGCAGACTCTCACTTTCGCGCTCAAGAGCAGCTTCAAGGAGCTGGGTCTACTGCTTATGTATATGGGCGTGGGGATCTTCGTGTTCTCGGCACTGGGCTACACCATGGAGCAGAGCCACCCCGAGACCCTGTTTAAGAGCATCCCACAGTCTTTCTGGTGGGCTATCATCACCATGACAACAGTAGGGTACGGGGACATCTACCCCAAGACCACCCTAGGTCGATGTAATGCCGCTATAAGCTTTCTTTGTGGGGTCATAGCCATTGCTCTACCGATCCACCCTATCATCAACAACTTCGTCATCTACTACAATAAGCAAAGGGTGCTGGAGACCGCGGCTAAGCACGAGCTGGAGCTCATGGAGTTGCAGTCCAACGAGGGCGCTGCGAGGAAAGCGTCTGAGAAGTCGCGAACATCGAGCTGCAGTGGGGTCTGGGACAACACCATGCGAGCCTCGCTCAGTGACACCTATATCCCGCTCCTGGCAGACTCACACAGGACGCGGTTTCAGAGTGTTAAATAAAGGGGGGGTCATCAGTTACAATGAAACTATTAAGACTTAACATTGCTAGCATTGCTACAGCTAATGTGTGTGGGATCAAAGACATTCCAGTCGCTTCTTTTTCCTTCCTCTGCGCCAAATTCCATTTCAGGCACAGCTAGTTTAATTACATTTGTTTAACTATCTGTTCACGATGGAGAAAATGACCATGGAGATACGATACTTCTATTTCCTTTGGCCAGCCCGCAGATCTGATATTTAAAGTGTAACAATTGTTCCTTGTTGAGGTGTTTATTTGATAATTGTTCAATAAAGTGCATGCATAAGAATCACTGCAGTGCGCGTAAAGGGCCATGCATGTATTGAAGGAAAGCAAGAAAATGGCTGTGCTGGAAAACTACACAGCGGCTTTGTGATAAATTACTTTTATGACACAAATATTGACACCTAATAACACCAAACACTAAGTATTGAGGTTAAATATTTAGAAAGAGCGTCACTATTTTCATGACTACTTAAAATACATAGGCTACCCGGTATCATATAATATAACTTTGTACGACATAACTATAACTACTAAGTTCTGTTTATAAAATAAAGTTCTAATGGTACAATATCAATTTCTATGCACATATTGGCTATTTTAAGTTAAATACCGGTTTCGGTGATCAAATTTACGCATGCCACGTTATATAAAATATTGACTTCTGTCCTGAGATCTGGTTGATGTCGATGTGACTTCATTTGTTCAAAACCCTGTGGCGTTTGATCGAGATAAATTCATTTGGGACTCATACTGTGCTCGGTTTCAAAACTATTAGCTATATTAAAAATACAAAAAATATTTACATTTGATTGTAAAAATGACAATAAGTAGGCTTACATAACAACTACAATTTAAAATCATGAAACATCATGCATGTCTACACATCAAAATTGATCAAATCACTAATATTTCGTTTGCGGTTTTCATGGGGAAAATACAGATTCAAACTGCACATTTGTGTGGGATCTTTGACTCTCTTGTGTGCGCTCTTTCAAACAAGAGTGTCCTGTCTAAATTCGAATGCACAGTTGTTATGCACTGCGGCATCAGTGATTTCTCCGTTTATTTAATCTTTATCTTTTGAGGGGGTTAAACTATCTATGAAAGGGCATTCATATTCATAAATTAATGTTACAGAAAAGATAGCTCCATGTACTACTTTTAATAAACCGTCCTATTAATAAACAATTTCCCGCCCATTACGAACGAAACTGAAAGTATTGCACTTGTGTGCACGAGATGATGGGCTATGGACGTAGGTCTGTCCAATCAGCACCACTAGCAAGCAGTCTCGCTCGGGAAGACTCCCGGTGGAGTGCGAGTAGCCGTAGCGCTGAACATTAAGAAAGGCTTTAAGAAAGGTTTCTGCGTCTTTTCCTTTTTAGAAAAATTCTCCCGCTTAAACTCCAGCGTCGCGTATTCACCACGTCTTCAAACCATCACCATTATGGTCTGAATCTTTAAATCGGGAAACTATTCATTTAATTAACTATATTACCTTTCGTTAGGTAGGTAATATAGAAAAAGTACATATTAATTTGTCATATAATTAATTAATTAATAATCATATAAATTAAAAAGTAGGCCTACATATTAATTTGTGACTAAAATATTATACATTTAACAGTAGAGTTCACTACGAACCTCAGTGTTATAGTCTCGCTTTTATTATTCGTGGGTTTCCACTAAATTTCCAGAAAAATTGTAATGCTGTAGACTTCAAAGGAGGTTTACACTTTTAAAGCATGCACTACCTTATATATGAGTGGAATATTGGCACTGGAACTCGCTCAACACCTGTATTGAACACAGTCGATTTGTATGTGAGTGCACATTAGAGTTGCTCTTCTATCTGGGATTAAATATGAATCCCAGATGACCTTTACTTTGATGAATATGTCATTGCCCATTGTGTCCACACATTTATCCCATTTGCTTACAAGTAGGCCTATCCATGTTTTTAATCTGTAGCCTACTGATCACAGACGTTTTACCGGATTCTCCACGGTAATTTTAATCTCCCAACCCATAATATGGTATTATTTCCCTATTGATGTCTATAGGACAATGAACACAAAATATATATACAGCAGAAGTGAATGTAGAATAGTACCACTTTACCGACAGACTCGTGATTAATGCACGCAAACTCCACGAGTTATGGGGCTAAGTAGTGCGCCTCAGTGGGAGCCGGTGAACAAACTTCCAGGAGCCGCAGGACACATTCGCAGCTAACGGTGTTTAACTACATCGACTGCAGCGAAACGCTCAGCATGCCCGCTCATGTCTGACATTTCCGGCCATTAACAGAAGGATCGCTGCTGCTCCTCATTCTCTCCCTTCTCGTGCGCATTCGAGGTCCCGTATACTGTCACTGATGCTCAGCAGACCTCACGCCTGTCGAGACCGCATGCGCTGGCCTTTGAGGCGAGTGACAGCGGCAGATATCGTTTCAGTCCCTCGCACGGTCTCAAACAGCCCACAGCCCGCAGTGAAGTGGAGGAAGTCATAGCTGGCGTGTTCGGACTTTTAAACGAGCACGTACAGGTCTTCGAGGGAAATTGTACGCTAAGGAAATACACATAATCTCTAGTCTGAAAGATAACGTAAGCACTTGCGCTTTATATGCACACATATGTATATATCCAAGCGAATATAATTACAATCAACACAATATGCTTCAAAATATGGGGCGTAACACAAATGCATACACGAACAATGCATTGATACGGAATCCCTATTTTTATAGGAAAGCTTGTGTCCATCACAAGTCAAAGGCAATAAGCAAGAGGAAACCTCACTGATGTGGCACCCAATTGACTTAAATAGACCATAAAGAAGTGCACAAAAACAGTCCAGTCACGCAGTACTTTCTTACATGACCAACGTTTTGGCACACCTTGCCTTCGTCAGGATGAAAGTGGTATTAAATATACCAATTAAAGAAAGGGAACTGAGTGTGCAACTCACTTCTTTATTTCCAATATGTGTTCTCCGTTAGTCTGCACCTCGTCAATTTGGATGTGTGCCCTCTCTTCTCTACACCTAATTAACTTAATAAAGAAGAACAAAGGAGGGCTTCATCAAAGCATCGATACATAAAAGATATAGCCTAGCGGTTTATAACATGTTTACTGGGGTTGTTTGTGGCTTCCTTCGTCTAAAGTCTGTCCTTAGTCAAGGGGCAAGGCTATGATCGGCACTATAATGCTTATATTCAATTAATTATAATTTAAAATGTCCCGTTAAGAATTTCCCATGGCTATGCGGCTTCACACTATTCTATTCAGCCAGCAATAGCGGTTTTATTTTTATCACGCAGTGGGGAGAGGCACGTGTCTCCATCAGCGTTCCCTTCAATTGTGAAAACAAAAAGAGTCTTAAATCCTTCCAACGCTTTACCTTATAACCGTATCTATCAGAGGCTACATTGATTACCCTTCAAGTGAAGGCACCGATCATTCCCCCATAGAAGATTTTGACAAATGGCCACTCCTCGGTCCTACTTTCTCTGGAGGACCTTTCGGCTATCTTAGAGGTAGCCTCCCATGTAAACTTCATAGCCTTACAGACACTTTGATGTGAGATAAATCCTCCTGGATGTTTTTTTTCCTAATAAACCAATGATCCGTTATTCTTCGGACGAATCGTGATCTCCTGTAGGTGGGGCTCCAATTGGAGGGGCGATTAAAGCCAACTCAACTACTGACCTATGACATAATGCTAGCTAAAACTTGGTAGAACCAATCAAATTGCAGGAAAAATCTCACAAACCGTCATTTTTGTTCGTTTAAAAACGGATTTTCCATAAAATTCACTTTGCTTTCACATGCTTAAAACACAAAGTAAAACACAGAGCATATGGTCTGATTCCATTGGGGACTGGGGACTGGGGACTCCAGATATTGGGGGTGTATGTGTGTGTGTGTGTGTGTGTGTGCGTGTGCGTGCATGTGTGCATGTGGGCATTTGAGCCTGTGCCTGTGATTAATTTTCTTTCAATATGGTGTTTAAAGGCTGTAAGTGAAATGAACACTATTTGTCAATGGGAGGTATTATATTACACTGTAATTGTAGAGCTCCCTTCTCGGTTTATAAACGGCTTGCTGTGTAATAGCATGTATATGGTACTGTTTAAGCATGTACTTTGATACACCTATGTTTGCATTAAACTTACAGTGTGTTTTATTTTTATCATTAATATATTTTGATTTATTGTTAACATCATAATTTTTTCCCCTGGATAAACCTCCATAGTCTGGTTGCTGTAGTACTATCCTCCTCACAACACACACACACATACACACACATAGAAGCACACACACACACACACCGTTCACACACACACACACACACACACACACACACACACACACACACACAAACACATAGAAGCACACACATACACATGCTCACAATGAATTATCATAATACTTGTAATGTGTTGCCTAAAGGGATGGGAACAAAATGCAGGAAAATTGAATGTGCATTCACACACTGCATTAACATACTAGTCTTTCAACTATACCAGCTCATTCCGCTGGCCATGCTTTAGATGCAGAACCCCTGAGACCTGAGACCAGGGCAAAAGCACAGTAATGGCCTTGAATGCAACATCGTTTTGAAGATTATGTAGTTAAACTAACTTGTCTGCCCAAGACTCCCCGCACTTGACTGCCCGAGTCAAACTTGCTTCGTTTTGGCACAGAATGCAGGCATTATTTCACCAACCGTCGTGAAGATGCTAGCAGGTCCTGGTTCAAGTTTTATGTCGTCTCCCTCTACACAGGCTTTCTCATAGGCATAGGTGTACAGTTCTGGCCAGTCTGTTTGAAGCACGTTTTCAGGTTTGATTAGGCTTCACACAACCACCGCATCTACATGGTAAATAATTCACTGTGTCTCATTGACTGCTGTCAATCTCGTCATGAGGAGCAGCTGAGAGAGAAAGGGAGAGCCATGAATCTCTTATTTTTCTGTCTCCTCTCTGATTTTTCTCTTCCCTTCTCTCTTTCAGCTTTCTCTCTCTCTTTCTCTCTCTCTCTCAGTTTCAAAAGCACTTTACAAAATGTATACAAAATCAAATATCATTCAAAACCAAAAGTTAAATGATGCTTTTATTCCAAGATTATATTGATTAGATAACTTGCAAGATAATATTCTTGCTTCAATGCTTTGGGTACAATTTTCTCAAATTTGAACAGATTTAGCCTATGATTCATATAGAAATATCTGTGTTGTTGTGCATGCCAAGTTGTTTGGATTTTGATCTTGTGTTTTTTGCCATTGGTGCTTTTCTCCCTTAGTTAATTGTCCCAGTGGGTTTTTTCTCTAGCTAGAGCTTGTTGTTGCTCAGAAGAGCTTTATGCTGGTAGGAGTGAGGATCAGCTTGATTATTTTCCAAAGCGGAGCAGAAGAGGGAAAAATGCAGGGGTTGGGGGTGATGGGCTGAATTAGTAATTTGCCATCTTTATGACAGAGCAGGCCCTTTGTGACCTGCCCCTCCCCCATCCACCCTCACAATATTTATGGCATAATCAAAAGCCCCATTTCAGACTTAGATAAGTGAAACTTGTGGTGTGTTCACAAAGTGAAGTATAGAAGACCATACATTTTTTCCCAATTTATGGACAGTGCCCAGGTCTGACAGTAGTGCTCTTGCAGTGCAGGTTAGATCAAATAAGTTGCGTAGAGGAAAGTTCAATTTTTCTGCTGTTGTGTGGAGTATGGCAAGTAGCTGTAGTCTGTTCCAGTTTTGTGTCCTTTTACACTGTTGTTATTTTCTGAACATGTATCAAATTCATGTGAGCATGAACTCATGAGCATCCCATGCACAATATTTTCAAAGGGTGCCAAATTTGTAAAAAAAAAAAAAAGTACAACTTTTAAAGAAAGCATAGGCAAATATACTTCTCTTGCAAATGTTTTTTTTAGGGTGTACAGGGTTAAATAACAATTTTACTCTTACAGAGGAAATTATGTTCTGAACGATCTGGGTAATAATTAAACTACACAATACCTTCCCAAGGTTGCAGCCTGCACAAATTACTTGATATTTATCAGGGCCAATTTTGTCTGCACTGTTGAATACAGCAGTAATAATGCCTTAGTCACCAGGCTTTTAGGATTACATTGAACAGGCCGTGTAGAGTCTCCTGCAGCTTAAGGCTGCTTTGGCCATTCTGCATCTTGGTACCCATGTGGTCGGTCCTGCAAGCTTTTCTGTTTTTTATGCTGTGACCTTTTTAGAGTGGTTGGATTGTTCGAATGGTTGTGGTTATCTTTGACGGCTGTTTATTTTACTTGTTGATTTATTTCAGCCAATATAATTAGTCTCTTTTCATTTATAGCTCTTCAAATAATCATTTGGGTTCTATGATATTCGTGTTATTTGGTTGATTCTTTCCCCCCACACCATAGGTTTTTTCCAGTTTTTCTCCCAATTTAGTGGCCAATTATATCCTCCATTTATTTCAATTTGCCCTCCCCACATAAACTCACTGCCCGTCTCTATGAGGCAAGCTAATTCTCAGAGAGCAGCGAACTTCCACTTCCTTCAAGACATAATTCGCCCACCCACATGGTGACACCCACTGGAGACACCCTTACGCGCTTCTCAGCGAGTTCCGGCTCCCCCTCCTCCCTCCGCCTGAGGCGGAGAGCCAAACACCGCCCCCGATCGGGACTCCCCACTAGGGCTGGTCTAGTACAGTTGGGTTTCGAACCATAGGTTATTTTTTACATTCAGTCATTTTCATTCTCTCTATCTCTCTCATTTTGTGGTAGACATGACAAATGTGTGGAAAGGCTAGTATCATGTGAGAGTTGGTGTGCTCATCTGGTTCACTCCGACATAATTAACTCATTTATAAAGGTAACTGCACTACAGGCAGCCCATAGTTTTAATTCCTTACCCCGCCCCGAGTGAAAGACAGGTTTTCCCTGATGATCCCTTGTTACATTTAAGGATTTTTTTCTCCCATTGTCATTGTCAGAAGACAGCAGTGCAACCCTTTGTTTTTCCTAAGCTGGACTTAGTGTAGACTGCATTCATTCATTATGTGTGTCTGTCTGTCTGTCTGTTTCATTGCCAGCCCCTCTGTCTCATTTTCATGGCCAGCAAACAGAGACAGTAATGTAATAATAATGATAATAATAATGATGATACTGGGGCCATAAATAGATATGGGGAGGCTCCCAGACATAATAATGGCTGTGAATTTTATTTTATTATATTAAATGGATGGATGTAACATAGGGGGAATAGGCAGGATGAGATGTCTAAAATAAAAGCATAAGAGCACTTAAAAACACATATGATAAAATTGTACAAAACAAAATAGTGCAATAGTATACCTCTCCTCCAGTGTCTCTTTCCAGCCTTACACCCCCTTCCTGGTCTGCTCTTGTCCTGTCTCCCTCAGCTCCACGCTAGCCTGTGTCATTTCTGAAGCACCATGGGAACACAGAGAACTTCTCAAAGCCTGGTAAATTACAGCGTGTGAAACTCTCAATTAGGGTTTTCAGTCCTACAATGGTAATTAAGGCTGGTGTGGAATCGGCATGGGCAAAATGTATGTGTATGTGTGTTTGTGTGTGTGTGTATGTGTGTGTGTATGTGTATGTGTGTTTGTGTGTGTGTGTGTGTGTGTGTGTGTGTGTGGATGTGTGTGCATAAATGCGTGTTTGTGTGTGTGTATGTGTATGTGTCCTCAGAAGTGAGGAGCAGTGAGGCTCTGAGGAAGATCAGTCCTGCCCTGACAGCTCTGTCCCCTGCCCTGCCCTGAACAAGGCTTCTGTTCCACTCCCATATCTCCTCACGCTGAGCTCCATTTCACTCAACAATACCATCCATCCATCCATCCATCCATTGTCTAAGCCGCTTATTCCTGGTCAGGGTCGCGGGGGGGGGTGCTGGAGCCTATCCCAGCATGCGTTCCGGGCGAGAGGCAGGAATACACCCTGGACAGGTCGCCAATCCATCACAGGGCACACACACCATTCACTCACACACTCATACCTACGGGCAATTTAGACTCTCCAATTAGCCTAACGTGCATGTCTTTGGACTGTGGGAGGAAACCGGAGTACCCGGAGGAAACCCACGCGGACACGGGGAGAACATGCAAACTCCGCACAGAAAGGCCCCCGGCCTGGATTCGAACCCGAGACCTTCTTGCTGTGAGGCGACAGTGCTATCCACTGCACCACCGTGCCGCCTCAACAATACCATTGCTCTTATTTTCTTATACTATTGCAACCACCACCAATTTGGGAGGGGGATCTTGCATTCAATAGGCTGCCCAGCTACTCTGAGATACATGCCTTGGACATGCTTGTTAGGGCATGCCTAGGACATACTTGGGATGTACCCAGAAACCCTGAACCAGCATAGACCACATGGGTTTCTTGCAGTGAAGGTTAGCATATGCATCTTCCAGCCTCTATCACTGTGCAGGCTAACAGCTAAGCCACCACAGTTACTGCACAGGAGGACTGCAGGTCACAGGTGGACCAGAGGGGGGCACCAGAGAGCAAATGGAGGACGCCTATCCTCCACTCACGACTGGAATGGTCTGGATTCAATCCAGGCTTGTAGGACACATCACTGCACTACGGGCAGGTGCCTTAGCCAGTGCACCACTCCAGAGCACCTGGTTAAGGCACTTGCTCTATGTACCATAATTCAAGAATCCACTCCTATCAACCATCCACTCCTACGATTTATTGATGAAAGAAAATAACCTCTGAAATAACCAATTTTGAACATGTTGTCCACATACAGGGACTTTGCGTGAGAGGCATTTAGAGTACATGCTCCTGTACATAGCCAATCAGCATTTAAGGCCCCCATTTCTGAGTTCTGGCCCTGAATTCATCCAACTTGCTGCACTGCGTCGTCTACAATATTATTCTGATAAAATATTTATAATAAACATGAATCACTATCATGAAAAAACAAACAAGACTTGCAGGGCATGCTAAAATAAAATAGCCTTCGATGTGTTTTTCTTTGTTCGCTTGAATACTGTACATGTTGGCATGTGGATAATTGGATGCGAATGAAATGAATGTAGAATGGGCACTTTGGGATGCAGTGGGAAGGGAAGGGCATTAGCTGACTAGTAGGCAACGTCTCGTGTTTTTCTTTTGCCTGATTGCGCCTGCTGGCTGTTTGGTGGCGGACGCCCATGACTGATGGAACTCTGTGTTTAAAACCACGATCTTCCCCAGCGGCCTAGTGAGACGCCACTGTCACTCTTCTGGCTCCTCCCTGTTTCCCCCTCCTTCACCATTCCCCACGGGGCATAACAATATTACAGTGAGTTCAGCACCTTGTTTGTTCACACTCTCGAAAAGGCGGAGGCCCGTCCTGGAGACACATTAGTTCCGCCACGTGGCAGAGCATCGCCCCGGTGCCATTCGCCGTCGACCCACCGCGACCCGTCGTTGTTCCTGACAAGCTTTAAACAAGCACTGTGATGATGCCGCCGTGAGAGCCGGACCCGCCGAGCTTTGTGAAGGGAACCAAAGCTGTAATTACAGCTGTAACGCACTGCTGAACAGCCAGAGTGCAAGTGGTGCTAATGACACATTGTTCTTCATGACAGCGTCTGTAATATTCTTTACAAAGAAAAACACACATCGTTATCATCGACATGGATTATTCCAGAATGCAGATGCAGCGGAGTTCGGAGACTTCAGTGAGCACGTGAACATCGGCTACCGAATGTGACGTAACCCACCCTCGAGGTTCAAGGTTCGATTAATTCCTTTGGCTGAGGACTTCGATCTTTAACTCAGAGTTAATGCTCTGTACCGCAGCCGACCTACCCCCGTTACACAGAGATCCGTTTTAGAGTCTGTGGTGCCTCACACTCCTGGAGCAGAAAAACATGACCTGTCCCCCAATATTCAAAACAATCATATCTGCCCCCCGATCATTTTTAGATATAAAACATTCCCTTTCATTATGTTCCCCCCAATATTTAATGCATGGTTACACCGTTGGGTAGACCCCACTCAGTCTAAGAGTGCCTGTCCTTTACTGTCTGCTAATTTCACTGGATTTTCACTGTTTTGTCATTCCCACGTACTAGACTTTAACCTCGGGACTCCCCCCTAATCTAATTTTGTAATGGGAACAATGATCAAGCTCCTAGACCCAGACCACATCGGTACAAGACAGATCTTTGACTGTGAGGTACTGCTGTAAACAGTTAAGTTCAAGAGAAAGCAGTAAGACAGAGAGAGAGAGAGAGAGAGAGAGAGAGAGAGAGAGAGAGAGAGAGAGAGAGAGAGAGAGAGAGAGAGAAAGAAGAGAGGTCCATTACTCTCCCTTTCTATCGCAGCTCATTTTCAGGATGGATCTGTTGGTGGATATGTGCGTGGACGGAGAGACTGCACCATCCATAAAAGCGATCCACTTTCTCGCCCCTTTTCTCCTCAGACCCGTTTGTGAGCTGGTCTATTTATACGCTCTTCACCGAGCCCCGCTCTCAGACGAGAGACGGGTAGTAATTTCTCTCCGAAGCCTGACTGCGGCCGGGCCTGCTGATGGCACTTCCTGTCTGATTCTATTCCCAGTTTCACTGCTCCCATATAATGCGTTGCACTTAAAGGATCGCGTTCGTGCCACTGCCCCGGCACAGCAGGAGGTCAGCGACGTTCGTGATGAAAGAGAGGCGGGTGGTAGAGTGGTAGGAGGGATGAGCGGATGGAGGAGAAGGAGGATGCTAAAAAAAAGGGTGCAGGATCCCCACTACAAGTCCCTTAGAGGAAAGCACAGACATGCATGAAATGCATGCATCCAATATATCATTTTAAGGAGGGATGCATGAGTTTTAATGTCATTATGCACACTCAATTTAAAAAAATGGCTGAATTCACCTTTTCACCCCTTTTGGCTCCTTAATATGCATTTCCCACTGCGAGTGCTATTTGTATTTCTTTGTCGTTATCAAGAAGCAAGGTACACATGGCATTTCTATGTATGACAGGCTGTACAGCACCTTATTTATCTACTACATCATCATTTGAGCACCCACTTCATCCGGACTTCATTTGTGAATCCATGTTAACTGCGAGAGTGCACAGTGCAGTTGCAATAGCTCATATGGCTGAAGATATTGTTGTATACCAAGTAACTACTTGCTATGTGACAGTGATTGACAACGGAGATGGACCTATGATCTGTGGCGTCTTCTTTGTTTCTCTGCACAATTTTCTCTCATTCAAGAAACAATCCCACAATCCCATTAGTAAGGTGATAATTAGGGTCATGATATTGTGATGACCCGGTATGCCATCCACCAGGTTACATGCTGGTTTGGCATACTTCATACCTGGATACCTTTTACAAAACATATATATTATATACCTATACCTACACCAGAGGTTTTCAGCCTAGGTCCTGCTGGGGGCCCACTGTGTGTGCTGGTTTCCATTCCAACCATAATGGCAATTGCTAAATAACGATCTGGTAATTGTTTTTAGTTAGACACTTTTAATGTCCAATAAGGGATGATTTACCCTCTTAATGCTACATTATGTCAGAAACAGATAGAATGAGTATTCTATATTAATTTAAGGACTTTCAATCAGGCAGCTATCAGACAATTATTGCTTTCATTTCCTGTAATATCCTGGGGAAAAGTTTTGAAAGAAGTTACATTTTTAATTTATTTAAATGATAGACCTACAACTAAAATCTGTGAAGTCATAAATGCTGAAAGTGTGGACACTTGGTCATTGAAATTAAATATTTTTTGAGGGGGAAATTAACAGTTCAAAGCAGACAAAGAAAATGGGTAACAAGGCAAATCTGCGTGTGGTAAAATCTGAAGAGTTCATAGGCAAAAAAGGATAAGTGCCATTCCTGCCAAAACTAAACCAACCAAGGCGTGATTGACATTACAGTGTGGTCTTTGCGATTTCCAAATCGTTTTGTTGCAAAACTTGATATATCTCATGCTTTATGTACAGTTATTCAACGTTTTGTTGCAGAAACCATGCTCTCTTGTTAGCACAAACCGAGATATCCACTACTGTATTCTATCCTTTAAAAGACACAACTCAACGTATTAAATTTGCACAACCGTGCAGTACGATTGAGAACAGGGACCTATGAAGCGAAAGAGATTGGTCCTTTCACCATAATATCAGGGCAGAGAGCAAACGCAGTCCCCCACTACCAGAAATTATGCTGTTGAGATTCCCACATTTGGGAAATTTGCAGTGGTCAGCACAACCACAGTGTAGAATGAGTTCTCTCTTCACAGAGAGAACATGTGAAGTCTATTGACCAGTCAGGATTTGGAGAGTTTGAGTGTTTTGGATTGTGTTTTGTGTTTTTACCTGGATTGTTTGAGGACCCCCCTTTGTGTACCGACTACTGGACTGGACTACGGAACTGACCTGGATTTAGAATTGGATTTTGGACAACGACGACAAGTAGGATTGTGGACTTTGTGTTTGTGGATACCCCGAATACCCTGCCCTTTGTTTTGTGTTTTGTGTCAAGATTATTGTTTTGGTTATAATACTGCCTCCTCCGGGTTATTTAACCTGCCTACGCCCTTTGCAAGGTCCGTGCGTGTCGCCCAACCCCTAGGGACACCACAATATCTATTTTTAAATGTAGATTTGTGAAAATCTTACATCAATTTAGGATCACCCTTTTTGGAATTGGTAAGTTATACCAAGAAAGCACAATAAAAAATCTTGATTGACTGAAAATGACTAAATTGATTCATCTGTTTCAGCACAAAACTATGGAACCTAAACGCATGCTTTCAACAACCTTGAAAGCATGAAAGAATGAAAACCAGCATACACAGTGGGCCCCCAGGACTGAGGCTGAATGCCCTTGAACTACACTATTTCATGGACTGAGCTGGGCGAGGAGATAATGTCAGTGGAAGAGCTTCCATCGCGCTCTGCATCCTTACAGAGAACGCTAGGGAAGTAGAGAGACATATGAACATTCACTCTGCCGTTGAGCCCATTCAGAAAAAGGTTATTCGGAAGAAGTGATGTTAATTCCACTGGTTTGATGAGTGTTCATTTTTCACTTCTTGGCTGCATACAGTGGAAGATTGAGGGGAAATCCACAGAATGCTGTTTGCTTCAGGTCACAGAAATCACTGCTGGTCACGCGTTTACCATTTGCTTGGGACGGATACGAGTAAGTGTATCCGTTACTGTAAATTGCCCCTGTGTATCACCTATCACCATGCAGAGTGCATTTATTAAAAATTATATTCAAGCTGTGTGTATAGAACCTCCTGTATTGGTGAGCGTATATGTATGTCTTTTTGAGAATAGTGGTTTTCTAATCTGAATGATTGAGTTCCCATCAGTGGTGGGCCGTCAGGGCCTGCAAGGCCTTCTCTGCTGGCCTAAAAAATATCTGAATCACAGACTGATGTTAATTATATTTTGTCCACGAATACTTATTAAATAATTCAAAATGGTCTGTCCGCTTCCTTTCATAGCTTTTCCCCTGGTTGCGCTGCTTCCAGACATGTATTTTCATATTAAAGCATTTAACCAATCACATTTCAGCCATCATTTGTTGCCAGGGTCAAAGAAATCTGCCTGGAGGCCTTCACAATCAGTTCTGCGGGCCCTGTAGCATAAAATAAGTGTCGATCAAACTGTTGCTTCAACCAATCAGATTTTGGGTTGGCGACACCAAGGCCTTCTAGCAGGCGTACGGTAACGTCAGCGTATTCACACCCTTTGATTGAATAGTCAGAGAGTGTACTAGCCAGAGCTAGCGAGCTGACATTTTCAGCCCTAAAGCGAATTAAAACTTATGCCAGAAATACGACAGGGCAGGCTCGACTTTCAGCATTAGCTTCGATGGCGATAGAAAAGGACTTCTTGATGGAACTGAAACGCACGGATAATCTGTATGACAGAGTAATTGAATTCTTTTTGAGGAAAGAAAGGAGGATGGATTTTGTGTACAAATAATAAGGATTTTTGGTGAGTAAAATGTTGCTATTTTCCTAAATAATATTGCAATTTTATGAGGTTATTATTGATGCTTTTTTATGTGTGTCAAGGAGACTTGTGCACCCCGGGTTTGTTTCTTCAGTAAAGGCATTTATTCTGGCTACACGAGTTATCTATCTGCGATGCAATGGCTCTTTATACTGCATTTCTGCATAATAAGATAGTTTTTATAGCCATAAAATAGTTATTGAGGGGTGGATTGATTCAGACGGAGCACTACTGCAGGCCTAGGTGTGAAATGCACGGCCCGCCACTGGTTCCCATGTATGTTTGTTTGAGAGTGATAGATCATTTTTATGAAACTCATATGTTTTTTTATGTTGTGGATTTTTCCCCT
Source organism: Aldrovandia affinis (assembly GCA_029706075.1). Classification (NCBI taxonomy): domain Eukaryota; kingdom Metazoa; phylum Chordata; class Actinopteri; order Notacanthiformes; family Halosauridae; genus Aldrovandia; species Aldrovandia affinis. The sequence goes on along the minus strand of JAINUG010000203.1, from coordinate 743,976 downwards.
CTCCACTGACATTGAACTGCTCTAATTACGTACATATGAAGGAGAATTATAACATAATAGCCATTGGACATTTTCTCATTGGCAGCCAATCTGGCGTCAAACAAGTCATTTATTCTGCTGTAAAATTAGTTGGAAGAATGTCATTAACTCTGAGAGCCAAGAACTCTGTAGAGTGGAAGCTTGAACCCTGCATTGTCAAAGACCTGAAGATCAACAGCCATTACAATGCAGTTTATTTTGTTTGAGCTGAGGACCTCACCTTCTCACACACACACACACACACACACACACACACAGGCATATACCCATGGATACTTACACACTTACACATATACACAGGGATACTCACACACTCACATATTCCCAAACACATAAGCAAATGGAAAGTCACACACACTCACAAACAAATATACTTGTACACTCATATATTCACATGCACACTCACTCATACAATTGGTGGTGGTTGAGGTGAATTGCCCATATCGTTGTAAAGCGCTTTGAGTTCCTTGGAAAAAAAGCGCTATATAAATCCAATCTTCATTCATTCATTCATTCATTCATTCATTTATTCATACACGCACACGTACACACACACACACACACACACACACACACAACACAAACACACATACTCACACATAAACACATGGACAGTCACACACACACACACACACACACACAAAACACTCAAGCACACGCTCACATAATTTCAAACACACACCCACACATGCATACTTACACAGTCAACTTACAGTCAACTCCAAAATGATTCATACCCTCTATAAAGATGAGGAAAAGTAGTATAAAAATAAACAGCACAGGCACAGCACAATGAACTTTATTGCATACTCAGTAATTTAACCTTATACACACAGACACTCAGGAGCACATAAACTGTCACGCGCGGACACACACACTCACACACATAGACATTCATATGGACTCACACTAACACACACTCGCACATATCCACATGGCACCCATGAACACCACCACACACACATACACACACACACACACGCACCGCCCACACCTGCATATCAACTCACACATTCAAACAGAGAGCTTCAATCTCTGCGTCTTTGATTTATTCGCAGGTTTAATCGACTGAATATCAAAGCTGTGTGTCTATCACAGCATCTCCGACATCAGTCAGTGCTCATCTACCTTCTGGGCCTGTCTCATCTGCACCAGCAAACCTTTATGGATAGCCTCGGTTCGTGACCTCTGCTGACAAACGCATAAATAAACGGACAGCCCACAAGGCAGAGATGGTTTCCCAAAGGGCGTATTTCACGGGTCGAGTCATTTTCTAATAGCCCTGTCAGCGCAGAGCCAAGAAATCAGTGGGCGTCTAATTAGGAACATTGGCAGAGAGAAACGGAGACCCCACACAGACAGAATGGAGGGGAAAATCGAGTTATTTATTTATTTATTGCTAAAATATATCCATCTTTCACCAGGATGGCTGAATACGCGGTCTCTGTGGTTCAGATAAGGATATTTACATTGCATTTGCATTTCAGCTTCATCGGCTTCAGAGGGAAACGCTGGAGAGAGAGAGAGAGAGAGAGAGAGAGAGAGAGAGAGAGGAGAGCGAGAGGAGAGAGAGGGAAAAGTTTAAAAGTGTAAAGTGACGGGAGGAATGTCCCAGAGAACAGGATAAATGTGAAACGCTCTCAGAGCAATTAAGGCTTTACCCCCACAGGCATTGGTCACATGAGGCAACCCGACAATCAAGTAAACAATGCTGAGTTATGATTCCTGCACAGCCACTGATTTAAATTGCCTATAAAAGGCAGGCTTCCTAAGACCAACTACATTTATAGAGCTATTTTCATACATTATGTTCAGAGTACTAGCCAAACAAAAGAACAACAATGTAACAATGAAACAAAAATAAAATAAATAATAAAAATAAAATAGTAAATGTAGAAAAAAATGTAACAAGTAACAAGATTTCTCTCTCTCTTTTCCCAGGTGAAAAAGTAGTATACCTTATGATATTTCAAGCCCATTTCAAGTATATTTAAGTGTACCCTTGATGTTTCCTCAACCACTTTTAACACACTTTAAGTGTATAATATTTTTTTACCTGGGTTGCCAATTCAAGTGGATGGACCAAGTGGATGGACATTGCTTACAGACACACATAAACATGACAAACTGCATTTTATAAAATGATAACTTATTCCTCTATGAAACATTTTTTTCTAAACCTTCCTCTACTGCAAATGCACCTGACAATGTTGCTATCCAGTTCTGATGGTCTATAGCATACTCCTACATTAAGGTCCTTCTCATTATCCTCCAATAATTGAATCTATCTGTCATTGCTAGGATTTATTGGGTCAATTTCTGCACTTGCCAACACATTTATATATATTTTTTCTTTTTACAGAGGACTACCCTCCAACCGTTAGTACTGTCCTTTCTGGTTTGTTTATACCCAACTATACTGTGTGCAAGGGTATAGAGGTCAGTTGGAAATTGGGTGAGACACAAATGTTCAAAGCGAATTTATCTTGCACGGACACATCAGTTTAGCCAACCAGTTAGTTTGCCACCTAGCTTGCAAAAAATCTGGCCAAGCTCGTATTCTTTTAGCAATATATACCAACATTCTGCTGGCAGGACAGAAATGATGCCCCTGAATTGGATTAAATCCCCCCAAAACCTATGCATATGACTGAATGCAGCTCTGTTCCCTATAGCTAGCATAGTCATAGCCCCCATAAATCAGAAGAGTCTTCTATTCTGAAAATGCATTTACTTATTAATCACCAGGGGTGGAGAGGGTTCTCCTGAGGCCTGATGGGGAGGGGTAAATCCCCCCTCCCTGGGTAACACAGCGGTCAATCATAGGAGCACACATGGCCCTGGTGCAGTCAGGTTTTTAAGGACCCTGGGGTGATGGACGTGTTTAAGAGGAATTGATTGGCTACTGAAGTCACCTCCTCTAGAGCCTTCTTTATCTCGCTGGTGATCACCTGGAGGCAAAGAAAGAGGAATAAACATTGTGCCTGTGGAAGACTCAATCAGCAAACTGCCTGCTTGAAATGGCCATTATATCCTTCTGACAAGATTTTCACATGGTGACTCTTTGTGCGATTCCACCTGGGAGAGAGAAACAGGTAACAGTCAGAACTAAGACCTGAGAAGTCGCATTCATGTAAGGAATTAGTACTGAGCAGCGCAAGTACTGATCCGATCATTTAACAAATGTTTTGCCAGATGGACATTTGACAGATACTGCATTCATAATATACTGCTAATAAGAATAGTAAAAAAGAATCGAGTACTTAAAATGTTTTAAAACCTTTGGGACAAACTATTACAAACCCTCACTATGAACTAAGTGCCCAACAGCCCAACTGCTGTAAGAAGACTGGGCAGAAGTGAATGTAATACAGAGTGCACTGTGCTGGTAGTGTTGGGTGTGACTACTCACCAGGGCTGTGATGACATTTTCCTTATCCTCAATCTCTCTTTTCATCATACAGATCCTTTGTTCATACTGTCAGTAAATTGTGATCTTTTTAATGTATATTTGTGCACATTGAGAATATTCACTCATGAATTAGCTAAAGCTAAATGAGAACACACAAACAGAAATGCACATGCACATGCATACACACACCACACAAACACACAGAGACATACACATATGCACAATGCACACACATACATTTACAGAAATGCACACACACATACACACACACACACATTCAGAAATGCACATACACACACACACACACACACACACACACACACACACACACATCACACAAACGCACAGAGACACACACATATGCACAATGCACACAAATAAATGTACAGACATGCACACACACACCACATTCAGAAATGCACACATACACACACATACATAAATGCACACACACACACACACACACACACACACACACATAGGTCAATATTTTTAGCCAATGGATGTGCTTGATTAAACCTTGAGAATGACTAACTGGGTTTAGTTACATAATCAATACATAATCATCACATAGCCCTATTAGTCATAAAACCATTTCTAATTGCCTGTTCAAAATGCAAACACAAAGCCCAGAGATGACACATTCGCATTTTTTTGTATCACAACTACTATTAGTATTTTTGAGATGCCAGTAAACATCCTGATGACTGTTATGATTCATAAGGTGTTTCGTTGATGAGAACATAAAGAGGTCGCGTTTGTGTGTTTAGAAGCCTGAGCCCTTAGGGAACAGGTGTTCTGATTATTGTAGCTTGATGTGACATAGTCATAAACGACAGAAGAGCATGATTCAATGTGCTGATTCTGCTAATGGAACATTTAGTTGTTTAATTTAAACCAAATGAATGCTAATGTCTATGGGCCACCTGTTGTGGCCTGACAGCTGCCTCTGTCTTGAGAAAATTCAGCTTCCTCAGATCCCTCTCCTCCTTTTATTCTTTATCCTCAACACCCTCTCCCTCTCTTTCGTTCCCTCCCCCCTCCCTCCCCTCCTCCTAATTATTATCCTCAACACCCCTCTCTCTCTCTCTCTTAGAGTAATCAAAGTTAACGAAGACCTGCAACAGCCCAGCCGCAGTCCTGGGGGGGTTTGCACAGATAAAGAGTTAAGGGTGGCGGTATCCCATAATCCTTTGCTGCATTGCTTTCCAATCCATGCAGTGATCTAGCCTGGCGGTGGACTCCGCTGCATAATCGGTCCACTCCCCCCCTGCCGCCTCACTCCCCCTCCCTTGGCGAGGGGCTGGCAGACAGCTGGTCCCCCTCCCCCGTCCCCAAGCCGTCCCTGCTCCTGCCTCGGCCCTGTCCTCTCCCGGCAAGGGAGGACGCTGTTGTCGGTGCCACAGCCAGGCAGTCTGGAGGATGAATACTGTATGAAGTGACATGGGGAGTCACACGCAGGCTAGTGCTCGCACACCGTGGGCCGCCGCAAGGTGAGGGGTGTCTGTCTGAGGTGTCTGGGGCACGGGAGGGAGGGCGGGTCACGGGGGGGTAAACGACTTTTCCGTGCTCAGCCAGCTCACCGCAAGGTCGGTGCCGAGGTCAGTCTCCCTCCATTTTCACCGTTCCCCATTTGACCGTGACTAATGTAACATGCCGATAAGCTCTCAACATGGCAACACATTAAGCGAAAGGCCAACCAACCAACTCCCCCGTCACACCCACCCGTCCCCTGAGCAACACATTGAGTGAGAGGCAGAGATAATGACCCACCCACCCATCCCCAGATTTGTTGAAATTCCCACAATGCCATTGTTGTCCTCCAGTTGCTCATATCTGGTGTGGTTCTGACAGAACCCCTTTAACAGTTCTCCTGCGGTGGCTGGACAGTGCTGTGGCGGGTTGAATCGAACACGTAACGACCCTCACAGAATGTGAAGCACTGGATGGGTAAGAATGGTAGAGAGATAGGAACAAGCAAGGTTTATGAATGAACCCAAATTAAAGGGTGGCGCTATCATGGGCTGTGATTGTCATGAAATCTGACTGATGGACGTCTCTTTGCAGCGCTGCATGTGCCGAAAAGAAGCCTCACAAAAGCAGATGTCAGAGAGGGGAAACCTATCAATATTCCCTATCGACCCACTGCTTTCTCCACTGCTGGTTAAGAGCCACAAATCAGCTGCCCCCACCTCTCAGGTTAACGCACATGTCCCAGGACTAATCCAGTGTGTGTGTGTGTGTGTGTGTGTGTGTGTGTGTGTTAGTGTGAGAGTCTTTATGTGTGTGCATGTTTAAGTGTGTGTTTGTATGAGAGAGAGTGTATGGGTGTGTGTGCTTGTGTGGGTATCTGTGTGTTTAATTGTATACAAGGGGGAGAGAGGATGTGTATGTGTGTGTATGTTAGTGTGAGTGTATTTATGTGTGTGCATGTTTAAGTGTGTGTTTGTATTAGAGAAAGTATGTGTGCTTGTGTGTGCTTGTGTGGGTGTCTGTGTGCCTAATTGTGTACAGGGGAGAAAGAGATAGAATGTGTTTTAATGTGTTTTGTATGTGTGTCTGCTTGTGTGGGCGCGAGGAAGAAAGGCAGTGTGTGAGTGTTTGTTTGAGTGTGCGTGTGTGTGTATATGTAAGGAAGAGAGTTTGTTTGTGTGTGTGCTTATGTTTGTGGGGTGGGGGGAAGGTCTTATCTCACAGAAACAGGAGGGGGGTATTTATCTGAGGGAGTGTGGGTGGACAGGCAGCGCTGTAGAGCAAACAGGTGCACCTCTGGCCTGAACAGGAATGAAACCCCAGTCCCAGTGTTACCTAGGGCTGTCTGTTTGTGTATTTGTTTGCCTGTACATCTGTCTGTATATATGTGTCTGTATATGTCTGTATATCTATCTGTAAATATATCTGTCTGTCTGTGCATTTGGTGGTCTGTACATATGTATGTATATATGTGTCTGTATATCTGTTTGTACATCTATCTTTCTGTCTGTATATCTGCCTGTCTATATATGTCTCTGTACATCTGTCTTTCTGCATATCTGTCTGTCCATTACTGTCATGCAGTAATTCTTTAGAGTTTCACATTGTTATCTGTCTGTATATATATGTCTGTCCATATATTTGTTTGTCAGTCATCAAGGCTCACATTGCTGTCTGACACATCGATTCATGTTGCTGTCAGTTAGTTGTGGTGCTTCAGGTTGCATTGACTACACATCTATTTGTCTGTTTTTCTGTCTGTCTGTCATGTGGATCCTTATGTTGTCACGTGTAGCTTCACATTACTATCTGTGTGACTGTCTGTCTGTCAGAGAGCTCCACACTGAAGCCTGTTTGATTAGAGGAACAGGAAAGCTGGTGAGTGGGTGGACTCTGTACTGCCTGTGTGCATTGGTGTGACTGTGTATCAGTCTGTCACATGGAGCTTCACAGTGCTGAGGGTCCATCTGTCTGTCTGTGTGTCCGTCCACCCTTGAGTCCACAGTGCAGCCCTCCTTCAATGTGGAACATTAGCATGCCTCGGTGTGGGTGTTGGAGCTCCATTACAGACACGTCAATGAGCCAATGAAAATAAAAAACACAGCACTGCGGGGTGAGTCAACATGCAGGGTGTAAACGGCAGAGACAGACACAGCGTTTGTGTACACGTGAGTGCACATTTATGCGTCTATCCACAACTTTCCTGACCTCTGACCTTTCCCAGATTCCTATGCGCACGATCTGTTAAGGACCTCCTTGACTGCTATGCCAAAAGTATGCCATTTAAATTAATACGTTGCTAGATTTTATGTTTTATCTTTGGCAAGTAATAAAAAACGCTAACAATTAAGGAGCTGTTCCTGTGTTTTATCATAACGGACGAGTGCCCCCAGGATGATGGACATGAGTAAACAATGAGCTTTATTTACCTCTGGTAACTTCAACTCTTAACAACTGGTTTGTTCTGTCAAAAAAAGAAACATTCGGAGGGCGATCCAGGCACATTTTTAAGTGGATTTGGCAGCAGGTTTGGGGTTGATTTAAGTTTAATCTGGTCCATTTCAATTCAGTCAATTCAATGAATTAATTAGGTTAATTGAATAGAACATTTCCAGAACATTACAACCATTTTTGAATTAATGAAATTGTATTTCAGTTTATTTCCTGAACTGAACGAATTGAAATGGAATTGACCTCAAACCCTGGATAACAACACACGATGCAGGCACGCGATCCTGTAGTCACATTACACACACGCGCGCAACATACACACAGGCGCACATATGTTTGCACACACACAAATGTATACACATTCGTAAACGTACAGGTAACTTCAAAAATAAAGGCACCACTTTGGTAATCTGAGGGGGTGCACACTCAAAAGGCCCTGGCCCAGCTGGGCTGGTCGTATCCACAGGTACCACCCCCCAACGGACAATTTGTAGTGTACCCGTTGAAAGGACCCTTCATTTATTAAATTGCTGCCTTTATTTTGGCGTTGACCTGACAAACACATGCTCACACAGACACGCATGCACAAACACTCCCACAAACTGAAACAAACAGCATGTTGCTGTACTTCACATGGTTCTGTGTGGCTTAGTAGGTAGAGCATAGCGTTGGCAACGCTTAGGTTGTGGGTTCAATTCCCACTAGAAGCACAAATACTGAAAAGTGTATGCATTTACTACTGTACGTCGCTTTGGATAAAAGCATCTGCTAAATGGCATATATTACATGGTGGAATCAGAGGAAGCTGAAAAAGCATGCGCTGCAGCCTGTGCAGGGTCTCTTCTCTTCTCAAGCTGTGCCCTGCATCAATGGGAGTCAGAGTGGGGCGAGAAAGCTGTGTGTAGAGAAGGTCACACTGCTCACCAAAGGTCATTCAAGAGTCTACCATCCTAAGCTGCCGAAACTGGAACAGTTGGCTCGCAAGTTCCAAGCGGCAGCTGACATCATGTGTTTTGGAGGAGAGCGCTCTCCCAGATTGATAGCGGGAATACGATTGCATTCCAAAATTGAAAAAGCAAAAAAACGAATAAAAGAACATGTGCCTCAAGTGGGCACACCATCAGAGAGACCTGTACTGGTGAAATCTGGTCAGGTGACTGAGATGGCCATGGCATATAGTTTATATCATTTTCATTCTCATCAAACCATTCAGTGACCACTCCCGTCCTGTGCATTGTCATCCTGGAAGAGACCACTCCTATGCTTCACTATAGGAAGAAGGTGATCTATCACAATGGCTTTCTATTTACTGACATATACCTTGCCCTCTAAGGGCTTGAGTGGACCTAAACCATGCCAGGAAAATGCACCCCACACCATAACAGAGCCGCCAGAACCTTTCATTTACGCAAGTGTTCCCTTTATTTTGGCAGTTACCTGTAGGAGCCATGAGACGTATCTGTGTCTGCGAAGATGATATGAAAAGATGCAACAGGGTTGGTAGGTACACTCTATCCACAAAACGTGCTTTCATAAGAGATTCATAAATAAATAAGTATGCGATTTTTCATGTGCAGAAGAGCAAGACAATGTCTAACAAAAGCTTTAGTTTTGTCAAATAGATATTGGGGAATCCCAGGAATTATTTTTTTACAGAGGTCAAAAAATATTAAAAAGTTGTGATTCCCAGGCCAGATTATCTGGTATCTCGTATTATATTGGTATCTGGTATGAAAGGCATAAATTATGAGGATAGACTTAAGGCACTGAATCTGTATAAATGCACGTTTTGCAAGTCACTCCGGATAAGAGCGTCTGCTAAATGCCTAAAATGTAAATGTAATCTATTCAAGCTTAGAAACGGAGACTTAGGGGGGATTTGCTTTTGATTTGATTGAGGTTTCTAAACTCCTAAAAGGGATTAACAAAGTGAACTACCAAAGATTTTTTAAGATAAATTCAGTTAGCAGAAGTGGCCACAGGTGGAAATTATGCATGGATATTAGGCATTGTCAATGCCTGGAACAGCTTGCCAGGTCAGGTAGTTGAGGCAGAAACATTTTGTGTATTCAGGTCCAGGCTTGATGCAGTACGAGATATTCTTTAAATATTTTATTTAAATTTTTTCAATTATAACATAACACAGTAGCAAACAAACTAGACAAATAAGCAACCCCCCTCCCACAAAAAAACAGTAATGATTAAAAAAAAAAGGAGACAATAAGCAACAATCAACAAACATGTATAGACTGCCAGCATTCCAAAACTGTGCAGAGGTTAACATGCTCTACATTTATACTTTTGACATATCATTTATAGGAGTTGTAGATGATAAAAAATATATACAGTATATATATTTTTACCTATATCAGCCAGTTGGGTGGAATTAAAATAAAATGTTCAGTTGCTCTGTAAGTGGTCAAGGAACGGGCCCCATATTTTGTAATATTTGTCAATTGAGTTTGTCAAGCTGAAGCAAATCTTTTCCATATGTAGCACACAAATAATTTCTGTTAACCAAACTTTAAAACATGGTGGATTGGGTAATTTCCACTCTCTCAAAATCTTTTTTTTTGCCAACCACCATCCCCAACATTATAGTAAGTTGTTCCTCATATGCTCTGCTCCGTAAGCTCTCAGAGTATCCAAACATGGCAGTTTCAGGGTGAGGAGGGATGTCACATTCCAAAGTACTGGATATTTTTTAGATTAGGAAATGATGAGTCTAGATGGGCCGAACAGCCTGTTCTCATCATTAGGTATTCTTATGGTTCTCTGTGGCTCAGTTGAGTAGAGCACAGCGTTGGCAACGCTTAGGTTGTGGGTTCAATCCCCACTGGGGCCACATATACTGAAAATGTATGCATTCACTACTGTAAGTCGCTTTGGATAAAAGCGTCTGCTAAATGGCGTATATATATTATGTTATTATCTGTGTGAATGGTTCCATTCTGATGCAGGCACCTGTAACATGCAACATAAAAAACTGCATCTGCAATGACTGGTTTTAATCTCACTGTACTTGCTGCATGTGCAGAATTTCCACAACGTTCCGCTTGATTTTAATTTCAGATGCAACCCTGAGAGGGACAGGAGCGTGCCAGGAGCACACAGACAGACTGGCATCCGAGTCTGTCGTTCACATGGCTGGGCAAACCACATAGCAACAGCTGAGACAGCAATTGCACCATCTAATAAATCCTGCATAGAGATATGCACGTGGGTGGGGGTGGAGGGGTTGTGCTGCCATTGCTTTAAACACCTTCCCCCTGGCAAACAGAATGCATCATTATGGATTTGAAGTGCTGCAACCTAAAATCCCATTGCACACCCACGCACCTGTGACTTGCTTGTTTGCTCCCCTCGCAGGGCTGTATCATCAACCCTACAATATTCGATAATGTTTGATTTTGAAATCAGTATAATTAATATGCATTTTTGTGTTTTTTTAAACATTTATATATGTATGCCATTTTGCAGACACTTTTATCCAAAGCGACTTACAGTAGTGAATGCATACATTTTTCAGTGTATGTGGTCCCAATGGGAATCAAACCCACAACCTAAGCATTGCTCCTATGCCAGGCACTATCTGCTGAGCCACACAGAACCACAATTCAATGAATTTTTGGATCAGAGTTAAATCATTGCTCTGCAAACGGTAAACCATCCGGCGTCCACCCATCAACCATCCATCTTTTCCCCTAACTATCCTTCCACCTTACACACCAGGCATGTTCATGTTTGCATATGCTCCCCTGGGTGATGCAGGCATCAGTGAGTGTGCGTGAGGGGAATGAGAAATGCACTGATGATGTATATTCTAGAACATGCCAGAACATTCTAGTTGATTCTAATTGATGACATCATAAAGGGCTGCTAATGGCTTCCTCAAAGAACAGTAACATTTCAGAATAGAACACTGTGAACTAGAACTAAAACTCTGAAAAAACTCATTCCTGATAGGGTTAAGAGGACAGCGACACACACACACAATGTTTGAGGCACAGATGTTTTTCACAGGCCAGTGAATGCAATCATTCACCCTGCCTCCTCACCTTCATCCTGTGGGTTGAGGGTTGAAGGCCATGGCAGTCAGGTGAGCTCACCGTCCATCATAATTACTCATCCAATCAGTCCAATCATCATCCATTTGGAGCACATTAAATTGGGATACAGGTTTCCGGGTAGCTAACAGGGAGGCCGATGACAAATTGAATATTACCTACTCTTTTATCACCGTGGCCTCTGGGAACCCTCTCAAATTTACAACGGGCAGATAGCTTCCTGGCCACTCGCCGACACACGCACACACACACACACATACAAAGTTCTCCAAAGTTGTGTCTTGTGTTTGCGCCCTGTTGTTTTCTTCTTCTTTTTGTTTGTTGTGTTGTTTGTTCTTCACCTGCACTACCCTTCCGCCCATTCTGTCTTTCTCTCTGCCTTGTCTGTCACAGCCAGTGATGGGAGTGTTTAATGAGAGCTGGGGTTTTGTTGGGGTTTTTTTCTGATGGGAGGGTGACAAGCCCAGTTTCCTTGGCTGAATTGTCATTCCACCTGACACCACGGGAGCTCAGCTCATCTCCCCGGGCCCGCCACTCGCCCGTCTCTCACCACCGCTGGATTTGTTCTAATTTGGCAGTGGGTGAGCACATCAAAGATGCTTTAGTCACCAGGGCCCATCAGACGGGGTAGTAATAAAAGAAAAAAGAAAGATAACTACACCAGAAACAAGATAGCTCCACTGGAACTTCTGCATGATCAGACCTTTTGGGAAAGACTCCCCCCCTCCTAAAAAGAAAGTTAAATGCAAAAGCACTGCTCAGAAAATAGGGTCCCCGGTTCCTGTACTTGATTTTCTCTGCACAGAGCAAGAGAGAGAGAAAGGGTTTGAAAACCCTTCAGAGGAGAGGACACAGAGGAGAAGGGAGAAGAGAAGGAGGATGCCAGACTGAAGCACCTTGCATCCTCTCTACTTTGTCGCCAAGATGACGGTCTCTGAATATGAATCCCCCGAAATCTTGTGTTTAATCTGAGGAGTCTTCACTTGTCCTGTCGCCCATTGTTTCATGGCTTCCCTGCTAAAGGAAAGATTGATTTGTGGTTCTCTGTAGCTCAGTTGGTAGAGCATAGCGTTAGCAACGCTTCGGTTGTGGGTTCAATCCCCACGGGGGCCACATATACAGAAAAATGTATGCATTCACTAATGTAAGTCGCTTTGGATAAAAGCGTCTGCTAAATGGCGTATATTATTATTATCAACTGACTGGTTTGGCAACTGGCAAATCTGGGAAGCCTGCAGATGAAAAATATGATGTATTTAATACGTTATATGATGTGTATCTCTTGGTTCTGTGGGTACTGAGAGAGATCTTACAGTACAAACAGAAAGAGAGGGGAGAGGAAGAGTGCAGAGGAGGAGAAGAAGTCAGATCCACAGTAGGAGGGGAAGAGGTCAGGGTCTGTATATATAAAGCATCTTAGAGTAGAGCTGATCTAGGATCAGTTTTGCCCTTTCACTCATAATGGATAAGGTTGGGATATGGACAGGGGAAACCTGATCCTAGATCAGCACATCCTACTCGGGTGCTTTAACACAGATGAGGTGCTTTTGCTTCCTAGTTATTCCTGCTTGTCAATCAAGGTCCCAGGTTTAACACAACAGCACTATTTGTTGTCTCTAGAGCCTGCAAGAGTCAGTGCATACATTAAAATGAAACATGTTCTTGTGAAGTGTTATTTGCAGTTATTTATATATTCGCCCATGAATTGTGATGTGTTGCAATATCTATTCTGATCTTGATAATCTATTGAAATAAAATATATTATCAAGATCAGAGTAAATGTTACAACACTACACAATTTATGGACAAATATACAAAATGAATGCGGTTTTCAGATATTGCAATACACTTTAAAAAATACAATGCTGTGAAAGTAATTTATCATTACCTTTTCCAAAAAGCGTTGCTGTATATATCATTACCGCAAGGGTGCAAGTGTTTGATTTTTGTTCTTCACAAACACAGCTAAATGTTGGCAATTACTGATTGTTGGCGAATGTGCTGGAATTGTTACTCAAAGCTAAGGAGAAATGTTGATAGAATCTAGGCCATTGTCTCTGTTCTCTCTGTCCAGACAAACGTCCCCAACTTCTGGTGCGCAGTCCCCGCTCTGTAAGCATCTGCCAGGGGCCTTATGCGCTCGAGTTGGGATGAGGCGGCAGTGTCGCCGGGAGACGCTGGTTGCCACGACGCTCAGATCTCCAACGACCCATGTATCTGAAGAGGAGAGGAGAGGAGCGGAGAGAGAAATGTCAGCCGTGAATGTGATCCACCTTCCTTTTCCGTTCGACATCATTGCACATACTCATCAGCTCTTTACCAAAATAAAAGGAAGTTCAAAAGACTAATGCAGTCTATTTATTGGACTATTTTTCTATGTTTTTTTCTTCCCTCCCCTCTTGTCATAAATTTTGTCTCAGAAAGATCACAGAAAGAGAAAGAGAGGAGAGAGAGAGAGAGGAGTGTGGTTGTGGGAGAGCAAATAGGATGTTAAAAACTTCCACTTGAATGCGATTGATTGGGGGGGGGGTATTGGGGTGTAAAAGTGATCTCTGCTCAGTGAGCTGTGTAGCAATGACACCTTTACATCCGCCGAGGGTCACGTTAATATTCGCAGTGCATTCTGGGAAGTGCATGTCACTGCTCTGACACCTTCTTAACCTCTTCGCTCCAGAGACCAGAATACTTGAGATATAACAGAATAAGTTTTATTTTTAAAGATTTTCATTACTACTTATCAAACACCAAAAGACATCAATCATATAAATCTGTTGGGGGGTTAGAAAATATCAAGTGATCAGTATGGTGGCTAGTTGGACGTTTACCCATTAAAGTATTTTGAAATTATTCTGATATTCACTGCATCAACAAAACATTGAACATTGAACAAAACATTGAACAATTCTATTTCATTATTTCTGGTGCTAAGTACAAACAATCAAGCAAGCATTTATACATTAGCAGGTATATCTCATAAAATACAGGTTTTTGTTCATTCCAAATGTCCAGATTACTGGACAAACTTTTTTCCATCTAAAAATCCTAACTAAATTTAAGTAAGTGATTGATACTGAACAATTATTTGACTTTAAAAAAACACTTCCAGGTAACAGCACACCAATATAAATCGTATGTGTTGAGCAAGCTGTACAAATAGACCTGAGTGCTCTACTGCTGTCTGAGAAGCAGAAATCTCAAATCAAAAATGTCCAGTATACTGGATGGTTGGAAGGAGGAGGTTATTTGAGAATTCTGGGGACGTGGTCTGGTTTCTGTAAATGTAATACGGTTTGGGGAATTCTCTGTGAGAGCCGGAGATCGGCTGAGGGAAATCTCGAGGAGGTGTTGCGGTGCTCCGCTGAGAGGAGAGAACGCGCTCACGTGTCTCATGGGAAAACACAGAGGAAGCCTTTAAGACCATTTGTCTTGTCAATTTGTGTGCGAGGTGGAGGATTGCATGCAAAAAAACAAAACAGAGAGAGAGGTAGGGACAGAAGGTGAGTAGGAGAGGGAGTAAACTTGTGCAAGAAAAGCCACTTTACCTGTGTACCAGTTTAAAATGTCATAACGTTCTTTCCCACACAAAAAACACGTGTCTTTCCAATAAGATCAATTCAGAAATGAACATTACATTTACTATCAGAGCAGTGGTGGCGCTATGGGCCGGGCTTCGGTGCACCCGGGCCCACAAGAGGGAGGGGAGTTCTTGTTATGAATTATTGATATATTGTAGCCTTATAATGTAAACATTTGGTATTTGAAAGAGTAGCACTGGTATATAGTGTGGTGTTGTATCCTACTGTCTGTCTTGCTATGTCCCAGTAGTGCTGTGTACTGCTGTGTGTTAGTAACACTGACTACTCTATGATGTCTATGCGTCTACTGCTGTTGCATGGTGGTGCTCTGTTTGTAAACTAGACTAAAGGCCTTATGGCAGGGTGGCGCCATCTACCTAGAGAGTAACACCGTATTACTGGGTTGCTGGGATGTGTGGCAGTGAGGGGTGCGGGCGGGGTACGTGAGGAGGGGGTTGTTTGTTTTGTGTGGGGGGTCCGGACAGGGTATGTGAGGAGGGGGTTGTGCGTTGTGTGTGGGGGTGAGGCCCCGTGAATAGTTTTGCACCCGGGCCCAATGGGACCTAGCTCCTCCACTGAATCGGAGGAATCTTCCACCTCACTTGCCGCATGCATATTGTCCTGCATTTATTATTAATTTCCTCAGTATTGTTATTCAAAAATAGTAAAAGCAATCTTCTTTCATACGATTGTACGTTTTGGTTAGTGACACTTTATCTGTAAATTCTCTGCAGGATATGCCGGAGTGTTAACCTGTGTCTAAAGAGTCAAAGTATTTCAACTACACATTTGTGATAAGTGTGCTGATAATTGTATCGTTAAAGATGCATAGCGTATTTGTAACGGTAAAGGACATTAGAAAGCACTTTAGCGCAGCGAGCGGAGCGGGCAGTGTGCGGAACGGGCAGTGTGCGGAGCGGGCAGCGCGCGGCGGGTCTGCTCGCCATGTGAGTGATGGAAACAGGACGTCAGGATGGCGCTGATCCCGCTGCACGGCCATTTCTATCGGAACGGTAAGCTCCAGGGAGCCGGGAGAGGCGGAAACCTCTACTCATTACTGTCACTCCCTGTGAAGATGGATCACACAGCGGGGCAGGTGCTTTTAATGAGACAGAGAGAAACAAAGAGAGAGAGAGAGAGCGAGGGAGAGCGAGAGAGATAGAGAAAGAGAGGGAGAGGGAGAGAGACAGTGAGAAAGAGGGAGAGCTCTCTCATCACCTCTCTGAGGTGTTTCTCAGTGTACATTTTACACTGTGGCACCTTTCATCCATGAAGTGGGTCCTAATTAGACTACTCAATTTCACCAGTACTTATTAATTGGTAGTAATTATGCCCATTCATGGCTAATAACCTTAACCACATAATAACAAATAGCTCCTTTGGTATTGTAGGTAAAATAAAACAAATAAAACAGAGTTAGTGAGGCATGATGGATATGTCACATATCATGTGATATGAAAAGTTGCCATGTGATTGGTTGCCCGTTGGGCCAGGTTAAGGATTGTAAGACTGTCCATGCAGACATGTCTCTCGCCTACCATGGCAGTATTCTTTTTTTGGTATAGTATAATATCAATGCAGGCATATTAACCTAGTGATGATAAATGTCCACAAATTATCAGGTAAAAGTACATATGATCAGGCAGGGGAAAACATTTCAGAAATGGGAGCAAATAATCAGACTAGGGTACCAGTGATCATAGGGTGGCAGTGTAGTATAATGGTTAGCGACTTGGGTTCGATTCCCAGCTGGCGAACAGCTGTTGTACCCTTGAGCAAGGTACCCTGAATTGGTTCCAGCTGTATCAATGGATTGTATGTAAAGAAAAATGGCTTTGGATAAGAGCATCTGCTAAATGCTTGTAATGTCATATTAAAATAGGATGGTATGAGTGGTGGACAGATAGGTTTGGGTGTTACAAATGGTCTGACACTGTACAGGTGATCTGATATTTTGAAATAACATGTACAAATAGAGAAATACTCCAGGCAGAACCGTGAGTAATCTCACGTTTGTAAGAGCCATGTTATTCTCAGAGCGGTTTGGACCAGGTTCGATCCGTGTGTGTGATCATGTGACCTTGTGCTACACTGGCCTTTCATGTCTTCTTCTGAGTTATTTCCCTGGAGAGATTGTTTTATCTACACTGAGGGGGTCAAATGGGATTCAAGGATTCAGCTATTCAAAGAAGCTGTATTAGTCTGGCAGGAGGTCTCCAGTGTGTTTGGTGCATTTACACCATTTCATTTCAATTCAATTTCAATTCAGACTCAATTCCATTGGGCTCAATTCCATTCAGTCAGTTCAGGAAATTAATTAAAGGAAAAATCCCCATGGAACATTATGGGGATTTTCTTCAATTAATTTCCTGAATTGACTGGACTGAAATGCACCTGACCCAAACCCTGAAGGACAAACAATGCTAATTATCCCCTCACTTCCCCTCCTCTCCTCACCTCCTCATTGCTTTTAAAATTATATAATATATAATATAATATATAATATATATTAATATATATATCAATATAATTAAATACAAAAATAATGATAAATTATTGGAAAGGGAACAAAATAATATAAAAAGGGACTATGTGAAATGTCAGATAAGTGTTTGGATTCTGTGGCTCTGGTGTCATGTTTCTGACACAGGTGAACATCACAAGGAGAAGGTTTGGTTTCGGGCAACCAGTAAGCAGGAAGCTACAAACCTTGATGGCTAACCGATTCCATTCGGGCTAACCGACTGAAGCTGCGTGCGGCAGAAAGGAAATGGAGAAAATCCAAATCCCCTGTAGCTCTGTCTGACTTCCACACACTCCTGGCTTCCTTCTCCGCTAACCTCTCCTCTGCTAAGTCTGCATTTTTCCTTTCTAAGATTCAATCTTCTGTTTCCAACCCACGTAAACTCTATGCTACGTTCTCCTCTCTCCTCACCCCTCCTCCTCCCCCACCCCCCTCCTCTCTAACCGCCGATGACTTCTCATCCTTCTTTCACGAGAAGGTTGATGTCATTCGCAACTCCTTCCCCCCAACCTCTCCCTCTCTCATCCCGCTACCTCTACCTCCCACCCCTCTGTCCTCCTTCTCACCCCTCCCTGACTCGGACATCCTTCAACTTGTTCTCTCCCACCGTCCCACCACCTGCCCTCTTGATCCCATTCCTTCCCCCCTCTTCCAGTCCATTGCTATGGACATCCTCCCCTTTGTCTCCAATGTCATTAACTCCTCTCTTTCCTCTGGCTCTGTCCCCTCCTCCCTCAAATGCGCTCAGGTTGTCCCCCTCCTCAAAAAACCCTCTCTGAATCCTGCTGTCATCTCTAACTACCGACCGCTCTCTCTCCTTCCATTCCTTTCCAAAACGTTAGAGCGGGCTGTCTATAATCAACTGTCTGCTCATCTCTTACAGAACGACCTGCTTGATCCCAACCAATCTGGGTTCAGAGCAGGCCACTCCACAGAGACTGCTCTCCTTGCGGTCACTGAGGCTCTTCACGGGGCTAAGTCCCGATCCCTTAGCTCCGTCCTCCTCCTCCTCGACCTGTCGGCGGCATTCGACACCGTGGACCACCGGATCCTGCTCTCAGCTCTCGTCGAGATGGGAATCTCTGGATCTGCGTTGACATGGTTTGAGTCTTACCTGGCTGACCGGTCCTACCAGGTGGCCTGGAGAGGATCCCTCTCCTCTCCCCACACCCTCTCTACCGGAGTCCCGCAGGGCTCGGTGCTAGGCCCCGTCCTATTTTCTCTGTACACCAAGTCACTTGGCTCTGTTATTTCTGCTCATGGCTTTTCCTATCACTGTTATGCTGATGACACCCAACTGTTTCTCTCCTTCCCTCCATCTGATACCCAGGTCCCGGCACGGATCTCTGCAGGCCTGGCTGACATCTCCGCATGGATGTCCACCCACCACCTGAAGCTGAACCTGGGGAAGACAGAGCTGCTTTTCCTGATGCGTCAATCACCGTGGAAGGCTCCATAGTGTCTCCGTCCCAGTCTGCCAGGAGTCTTGGGGTAACCCTGGACAACCAGCTGTGCTTCTCGAACCATATTGCAGCGATCACTCGGACCTGCCGTTTCTCCCTCCACAACATCCGGAGGATCCGACCATTCCTCACCCAAGAGGCCACTCAACTCCTGGTCCAGGCCCTGGTGATCTCACGTCTTGACTACTGCAATTCCTTGCTGGCAGGCCTCCCGGCCTGTGCCATCAAGCCACTGCAACTAGTCCAGAATGCTGCTGCTCGCCTGGTGTTCAACCAGCCGAAGTTCACCCACGTCACCCCTCTACTCTCCTCTCTGCACTGGCTCCCCATCGCAGCACGCATCAGATTCAAGTCACTGGTGCTTGCTTTTCAAGCGGCCAGAGGTACTGCTCCCCCATACCTCCAGTCACTCATCACTCCCTACACCCCGCCCAGACCCCTCCGCTCCGCCTCCGCTGGCAAACTGACTGCCCCATCCCTCTGGGCGCCTGGCAGCCGCTCCTCGCGGTCTCGCCTCTTCTCTGTCCTGGTCCCTCGTTGGTGGAACGACCTCCCGCAATCGGTCAGGACTGCGGAATCACTTCCAATCTTCCGCAAGAGACTCAAAACCCACCTCTTCAGACTCCACTACCACTGAACACTGTCCATCTAGTCAATCTGTCATCACCACTGTTGACAAGCTTTTGTAAACCTTAACCTTTTCTTTCCCAGTGTTACAGGTATGATATGCAGACGCCTGCAATGGTGTCTATTGCCGTTTTACTGCACCAATCTTGTGCGCTAACTATGATTGTTCTTACCTTGTATTAATGCACATCTTGTAAGTCGCTCTGGATAAGAGCGTCTGCTAAATGCTTAAAATGTAAATGTAAAAATGTTGATGCACAGTGATTCCAGATCTGCTGACAGGGGGGGAGCTGTGCCTGACATTTGAGGGAATGAGCGAGAAAATCACAGCATATGAATGTTTTGCGTGCTTACACTTGTTTTAATGGGGTTTTTTAAAGCACTGAAATGGTGTTGTATAAGACCAGGGTCAGAGTGAAGAGAAGGGGGGAGTTGGGGTGGGGGCTGAAAATATGTTAATATAATATATATATAGATAGATAGAGAGAGGGGTGGAATGACTTTTCGCTGGAGAGAGAGAGATAGAGTTTGCTTTCATCAGTGACATTAAACATGGTTTTAATTAGCAGAAAATAAACATCTCTGGAACCAGGGGATATTAATAGTCAACGGGGATGTGATGGAAGGAGAAGCGGAGATGTGTGTAATTACCAGCATAAAGAGAGAATATTAAAGAGATAGCAACATACAGGACTGTTCCACAGGATCGGGCATTGCATTTTTCATGAATTTTTCAATGGCTGTTTTTATTTTTATTTCAACCCTCATATGAAATATTAAAGGCAAGGATTTCCTTGCCAAAAGTTCTGCTACCTCCCGTCCCATCAGTACTTGTTCTGCTGCACCCCAAACCTTCTCAACCTCTCTTGCTCTCTCTCTCTTTATATATACAGTGCATTTGGAAAGTATTCAGACCCCTTAACTTTTTCCACATTTTGTTATGTTACAGCCTTATTCAAAAATTGATTAAATTCATTTTTTCCTCATCAATCTACACACAATACCCCATAACGACAAAGCAAAACCAGGTTTTTATAAATGTTTGCTAATTTATTCAACATAAAAAACTGAAATATCACATTTACATAAGTATTCAGACCCTTTGCTATGACACTTGAAATCAAATTCCCTTTGATCATCCTTGAGATGTCTCTAGAACTTGATTGTAGTCCACCTGTGGCAAATTAAATTGATTGTACATGCTTTAGAAAGGCACACACTTGTCTATATAAGGTCCCACTGTTCACAGTGCATGTCAGAGTAAAAACCAAGCCATGAAGTCCTAGGAACTCTCCATAGACCTCCAAGATAGAATTGTGTTGAGGCATAGATCTGGGGAAGGGTATAAAAACATTGCTAAAGCAATGAATGTCCCAGGAGCACAGTGTGCTCCATCATTGTGAAATGGAAGAAGTTTGGAACCACCATAACTCTTCTTAGAGCTGGCCGTCCGGCCAATCTCAGTAACTGGGCAAGAAGGGCCTTGGTCAGGGAGGTGACCAAGAACCCAATGGCCACTCTAAGAGAGCTTCAGAGTTCCTCTGCAGCGATGGGAGAACCTGGCAGAAGGACAACCACCTCTGCAGCACTCCATCAATCAGGCCTTTATGGTAACACTTGGCATTCAGGCCAAAAAGATTATCTGCTGTGATGAGACCAGATAATCTTTTTCCTCATGCTCTTAGAGTCCTTTAAGTGCCATTTGGCAAACTCCAGGTGGGCTGTCATATGCCTTTTACTCAGGAGTGGCTTCTGTCTAGCCACTACCACAAAGGCCTGATATATATATAATCTGTATATATAAATGTATTGCTTCAAGTCAAATTAATTTGAATTCAAAATGGTAATGTATTTGCCGTAATAGTAATGTATAACAGTAGTAATAGTAATGTATAACAAGACAACATGAAATGTTTCCCAGGAGTTTTTTTTAAACTATGTGGCATCACAAGGGGCAGCCTAGGGAAATGGCTGCCTGCCCCTTTAACTCTTGTGAGCCACTAGAACCATCAAAACTATAGCTCCCAGCAGCCTGCAGTTCCACACCTGGCTACCAGCTGAAGCAAATGAGACAATGGGGACTCCTGGCAGCTGACTTCAGTTTGGGACTGATTGTGCCGCATTGAGAGGGGAGAGTGGAAGAGAAGTTGGAGGGCAGCAAGCTGTGCTGCATGCCTCATGCCCTAAGGTTATGATGTATGAGTTGTGATTGTTTTTTGAGAAGGTTCTTTAAGTTGTAAAATTACTGGTGAAGACTATTTAGTGTTTTGGAGAAATCATTTATAAAAATTTGTTTATTTTGGAATCCTGCCTCCTCTCTGCATTTCTTTGCTTGCTTATGCCCTCTGAAAAGGTCCTTGTGTGTCACCCACCCCCAGTGACAGTACAACTAGTTTTTATCCAAAATTTTGCTCCCAATGTTGAATTTCCAATCATATATGTGGGTCCATTCCATCTTTGCAGTATCCTCCTTTAACTTGCTAAAGTACAGACTAGTGCACCTGTCCTTCGAAGCATTCGCTTCTTTACTCTGTCCACTGGCCACGAGCCACAAGAACAGCTTCAAGGCATTTTGGCATTGATTCTACAAGTGTCTGAATGCAACACCATTCTTCTACAAGAAATTCTATGAATTGTTTTGTTTTTTTGATGGTGGTTTAAAACGCTGTCTCTGCCATTATTCTAGAATCAACCAAAAGTGTTCAACTGGGTTGACACCTGGTAACTGAGATGGCCATGACGTATCGTTTTCATGCTCATCAAACCATTCGGTGACCACTCATATCTTGCATTGTCAACCTGGAAGAGACTACTCCCATCAGGATAGAAATGCTTCACCATAGAATGAAGGTGTTCCCCCAGATGGTTTTAGTTATTGCTGTTTACCTCGCCCTCTAAGGGGTTGAGTGGACCTTAAACATGCCAGGAAAAATGCACCCAACACCATAACAGGGCCGCCTGAACCCTTCATCTAATCAAATGTTTCCTTATTTGGGTAGTTACCTGTATATACGTAAAACCTTTATTTAACCAGGAAGTCTGTTGAGATGGATAACTTTTTTTCAAGGGAGGCCTGGCCAAGATAGAAGTAAGAAAATAACGTATGCGTTGTGTCTGTTATTAATGGTCTTCTGTAATGTAAAGTGGGGCTGTTTAACATTTCACAACAACAAAGATCAATGCTTTAGATCAGGGCTTTTCAGCTCTGGTCTCAGAGGGTCGCAGGGTGTGCAGGATTTCATTGTTACTCAGAACTTAATTGATCAATTTAATGATCCAAATCTCCTGGAATAAATTCCTTCACTTCTACCATGCCAATGTAGTCAGAGTTATGAGCTTGGTATAGTTCAATGTATTACTGTAGCAGAGCCTTGTTTTTAACAAATGACTGACCCCCACATCATTCAAGATAATTTACACCATTCAAATGCTTGAATACATCAACACAAACATCATACACAAAAGTCATTGTATTACTTTGTAGTTGTTACAGTTTAAAGAAAAACTTAGATTAGATCTCCCCTTCGAGAGTTAGGCAATTACAGTTGTCCAATAATGGTAATGGCAGTGCAGTGTAATGTAGAGTAATTGCAGTCCAACACCACAACAGGAGGTAGGGTGTGTTTTTCAGATTTTCCTTCCTTAGATGGGCCTCCCCAACAATCACCCAGACTGTACTCGTAAGAATGTGTCTACCCCCGCCTCATCAAGATCAACATTTTTATTTCTGCACCAATGACAGATGAAGCAGTCGGAACAAGTTCTGCTGAGAGACGCATCAGGAGGAGAGTTAACTCACCTCGCCCGGTTTGGCTTCATTGGAGACTCTTTTGTGAACTTATTTATTTTTTATGAGAATTATATATTTTTTAAGTCTCCATGTCTCATTATCTCCAACACTCATACACAGCAACTCACCATTGGGTACATGGTTGTGTGTGATTGGAGCGTCCTAGTTTGTATGCGTTGCTGTGAAAGACCGCCACAGAGCATGCACACAGCTGTGCTGTAGTTACTATGTACGCCCGCTGATCTTGTCACACTGAGGTGTACTGCACTCCGCAAGGCCCTGCATATTGCTTTTCTCACACCATGAAAACTGAATTCTGATTGTTTTCTGCACTTGGCCAAAGATGCTGTATCGGTACTAATCAAGGTGGCAGACTCTCTGTACTTAACCCTGTACTCTGTACTTTCTGTAGCTGCTATTCTATTGAAAGGCTTTAGCCATTTGACAGCAAAGAGTATGTAGGCTAAACTGAGATACGGCTCAACTTATTATTATAATTGAGTGAAAGAAAAGTGTTTATTCTGTGTGAACCAACAAATAATTATTGTTTGATGCTTACTGCTAGACTACACCAGTTCTGCATTCAATTAGAATCATTTGCCATGATATTTCTGTTGTGATTGGTCGGTCTCCCCAAATACAGGAACAAAAAAAAAAAAACATTGGTCTTTCCTGAGCAACCATGTAAATCTGGCAAGTCATCTCGTGAATTTATTTACTAAAAAAAGGTGATACATATACAGGATGTGGGTGTGGATGAAACATTCAACACTGAAGCTATTCGAAGATCAGTGGCACCTCAGCCTACGGCTGATCAAGGATCAGCAACACTTGTATCTAAAGCTGATCCAGGATCAGCAACACTTCAGCCCACAGCTGTTCCAGGATCAGTAGCACTTCAGCCTACAGCTTATCCAGGATCAGTGGCACTTCAGCTCACAGCTGTTCCAGGATCAGTGGCACTTCAGCAGTAGGCGAGCCTGAAATGCAGGCTGCCATAATAGGTCACATTAAAAATTGGCACGCGAGTGGTACAGCAAGAGCAGGTCAGCAAAACCAGGCTACTATTTCCACGGCGATGGCTCCTGGTGTAGCGTTATTTTAACTCCTCCAGCAGGCCAGAGTTCCGTGCAGTCTCCCTACTGGTAATCGGTCTCCGGATTCATGCGGAATTACATTTGGCGCTTGTGGAAGTTTTGGAAATTCCTGTCAAAAAAACAGCAACGATTCACCACCGCGGATCCCAGCAGAGTGCGTGTGTTTGTGTCGCGTGTTTGTGTAGCGTGTCTCTTTTACAGGAAGCTCTGACCCCATTCTCTTTTTATGGTTCATCCTCTTTCTCTCTCTGCACTGCATCAATGTTTCATTCAGTGTCCACTTTCCCTAAAGCTTCCCCTAAGGTGTGCAGAGGGAGAGAGAGAGACTTTGAGTTTTAAAACCTTTTTATTCATATTTATTTATAATGCTATTTTTAACATTTGCTAAAGAGCATAGTTTCTATAAACAAGAGTGTAATCAAAAGAAAATACAGGAGAAAGAAAATGGGAAAGAACCACAAAAAACAACCACAGATACAGAAGTTTTACAATATCCACTATGGTTGATATTCTGGTTCTCCATAAAATCAACACCAGATTTCCTTCTTTATCAATATCACATTTGTTGCCCGTGTGTGTCAGAATTCTGCAATGCTGTCTAACTTGCAGGAAGAGAAAAAAGAAAGAAAACAGAAACCTTGTTTTTGAGACCACCTTTATTTCAACCGTTTAAAACTGATTATTTAGGGACAATACCAAAGAAAGACAAGAGGGAAAAAGACAAGAGGGAAAAAGACAAAAGAAAGCATCCATTATCACCCCTCTCACTTCCGACCCTCCATTAATCTTCACAACCAAAAGGCCTGGAAACCATGAGTCACAATAAGGAGAAGGGTTTAGGGAGCCATTATCATCATGAGGGGGAGGTGGCTTTCAATCCCAAGAGGGGTCATTACTCTACTGCTTTACCCCTGAGTAGTAAATATTAAATATATATTTTAAGATATCCAGTTAAGGATATGATAGGGGTGATGTGTAGAATGCGTGCAGGGAAATAGATGATGTTGCAGAAGAGAATGGGGACAGTAGGTGCTTTAGCTCCTCATTCGTATGTAATGTGGTCTTCTGGTCGCTCCACACACAGTTAATGATTCATCACTCTGTAGAGTAACAGTGTCACTCCTCTCACTGTGCATACACACTGCATCTCTGCAACATCAGCCCCTTACCTGCACACACACACACACACATACACCCACACGCACACGCACTCACACACACATAAGAAAGTCGCATATACAAAAACACACTCAGGCTCACACACAGATATACACACACACACACACACACACTCACACACACACACACACACACACACACACACACACACACACACACACACATACAGATGCAACATGCTTTTCTTCTTCCACAGGGGTCCCGTAACACATCAATAATGGACAGCTGTCCGTAAAATGCCTTTTTTAAATGTCCTCATGGACATGGCCAGCCATTATATATTAATGTACAAGTCTATAAAAATGTGTACGTTGCATTTCTTTATTCTGTCAGATGGACCTTATCTGCTGCGTATTTTTATTGAACATTGTTGAGGTGTGTACCTCTTTTGCCCCATTACCCATGGTGCAACATTAATGGCATTCCGGAACCATGCCCCTCTTTCCCTGGAGTCCTTCCTCCCACAACACATGTCAGACTCCTCCCTCCTCTACCAAATCAGCATTACCTTTCACCCACTCTAAACATTTTGTGCGACCTGAACATCAGTCTAAGCAATAAGGGATATTCATGGGGTAATGAGTCACTATAATTATGATTATGATTATATAATGATAATAGTCATTTAGGCTGTTTGTGATGTCTCCATCCCTTCTTCCCTTTAAGTAGATGGACAAATCAAGAAAAAAGTGTTGGGGGGGGTGTGCTGTTTTGAAGATGAGCAGAACAGAACATCACACGTTCTGATGCAGAGTCTTGCCACAGCAAATGCAGACGGATTCAAACTGACAAAGATAACAGCCGGCAGAGCTACAGACATTAAGTGTAAAACTGACAGGAGTCAGGCGGGGAGCAGTGTTTTGATCCCAAACTGCAGCATGAGTCCTCCCGGCAATGTGCAATTCAAAATGCCACAAAGAGAGAGAGGGGGGAGAAAAGAGAAGTACAGGGCCTCCAGGAGTGGATCTTCTTTTCATCTTCTTTCTGCTTCTTCCAGCCGTTGGCAGGGACTTGCAGTGCATCCAGTTTAACATTTAAAAAGAATGTTGTTGTTTTTTGGCGCAATTGCACACACACACACACACACACACACACACACACACACACTCCCCTCGGGGCGAGCGTCATGTCCGTTCGGCCATTGAATAATTCACAGGTCGTCTTTGGAAGGCTGGGAAGCGTCTTGCCCAGGGGAAATGGATAGAAAAATACATTTGGAATTCAATCAAATTAAAATGAGCGATTTTAAGGTTTATTTCTTGGAAGTGGTAAGCACACGCTCCACAGTAGTTTGGTTTTTCAGGCCATGATGGTTTTTGGTGGTTGTTCATGTACAAATATATGCGTGTGTGGGAGAGAGAGAGAGAGGTGTGTGTGCGTGTATGTGTGTGTGTGTGTGTGAGAGAGAGAGAGAGAGAGTGAGTGTGTTTGAGAGGAAAAGATAAGTGAGTTGTGTATGTTTTGTGTGTGTGTGTGTGTGTGTGAGAGAGAGCGAGAGAGAGAGAGAGAGGTATTGTGTGTGCGTGTGCATGTGTGTTATGTACTGTATGTGTATGTGTAGGTGTGAGAGAGAGAGTGTGTTACAAAATCTACACACAGCTCCCTTACCTATCAGGAGAAAATGGGAATGTGTAAAACTGGCAGCACAAGATTTAGCCATCTGCCTCAAATTCAGGGGCACCAATGACTGCTTATAGCTTGTAATGAGTTCATTAACATTATCTCCAATGTCATATTGTGTGTTATGTCTGAAAATGTAGATCTTTCTGTGTCTTATGTCTGAACATGTACATCTGTTAATGTGTTATATCTGTGATTGTAAATGTTTGCTTTGGCAATATGAGAGTCATGCCAATAAAGTATTTATATTTACATTTTACATTTTAAGCATTTAGCAGACACTCTTATCCAGAGTGACTTACAAGATGTGTATTAATACATGGTATGATTAATCACTGTTCATGCAAGAGATCAGTGCAGTAATATAGTGATAGACATCATTGTTGGCAGCTGCTTACCATACCTGTCACACCAGGAAGGAAAAGGTTAGTGAATTTTGTTTTTTAAAAGCAATTTGAAATGAATTGAGAGAGAGAAAGAATGTAGTATGTTTATATTTGAGAGTAGAAAGAGAGAGAGAGAGTGTGTAGTATTCTTGATATTTGAGAGTAGAAAGAGAGAGAGTAGTACATATGTTTGATATTTGAGAGCAGAGATAGAGAGAGAGTCCCCTCAGTTAGCTGGTCCTGACGCTTACTTCACTAACCAACACTAACCCACAGTCTCAGGACCAGGACATTGATATGAAATCAATTAGTCAACCAATTTATAACCTATCAAAAACAAAATGACATCACTTATTGGGACACACAAACATAAGCACAAAGCAAAATGCAATGATATCTGGCCCTAAAAAGACAGTACACCATGGCAGACTACCTGACCACGGTTACTGACAAAAAACTGAGAACTATCTAGACTCCTGGCCATTGAGAAAGATTGCCACAGAAAATTGTGGATACCTATTTAGGAAAGGCTGTGCCAGCACTGCCCTCTGAGGGAAGTGGAGACAGAGGTGCACTTCATAACCAAATGTGAAAAATATAAAGAATATTAGAAAAATAATTAGAAAAATATTCCCTAAATTCAATCAGATTTAAAAAATCACTATTCAAAGACATCTCTGACCAATAAAAACAAATAATACTATTGGGGGAGACAACGGAGTGCCCTATACTTGCAGCACAGTTTATTGCTGCCTGCCACGGTGTGAGGGACAGTGAGTGGCAGAATACACCCACATGCATGGAAGCGCGTACATGCACACACGCGCACACGCAGGCAAACACAGGCACACAAACACACGCATTTCTCACACTAATTTGCTGCTATTTATTTACTTTGTCTGCTCTTATTATTATTGTTACTATTTTTGTTGTTTGCACATTTCTGTGTTCCTTTTCCTTTTTTCTCCACCAAGCTTTAGCAATGCAATTGTACTTTTTGTCATGCCAATAAATGAAATTTTGAATTTAATTGAATTGAATTGAATTAAATTGAATTGAATTGAATTGAATTGAATTGAATTGAATTGAATTGAATTGAATTGAATTGAATTGAATTGAATTGAATTGAATTGAGAGACAGTAGTATGTTTGATATTTGAGAGTAGCGAGAGTGTAGTATATTTGATATTTCAGAGCAGAGAGAGAGTGTAGCATGTTTGATATTTGAGAGCAGAGAGAGAGAGAGAGAGTGTAGAAGGTTTGATATTTGAGAGCAGAGAGAGAGAGAGAGAGAGTGTAGTAGGTTTGATATGTGAGAGCAGAGAGAGAGAGAGTGTAGTATGTTTGATATTTGAGAGCAGAGAGAGAGAGAGAGCGAGTGTAGAAGGTTTGATATTTGAGAGCAGAGAGAGAGAGAGAGAGAGAGTGTGTATTAGGTTTGATATTTGAGAGCAGAGAGAGAGAGAGGGAGTGTATTAGGTTTGATATTTGAGAGCAGAGAGAGAGAGAGAGAGTGTAGTATGTTTGATCTTTGGTGTGATGTTTGGTATCACGCCTGTGCCGTTGCTCTGCAGATGCAGGTGAGCGGAGGAGATTCATCATGTGTATCTCACAGCCGTGTGAGGAGCCAGCGTGCGCAGCGCGGTCCGTTTGAAGCTGACAGGTGCAGGTTCAAATGACCAGCGGCAGTGGCAGGGAACTGTCTCAGGAAGTCAGGGCAAAAGTCCTGCAATTACAGAGATGAAGAAAGAATCCCTAATCCTGGGAAAGGGCCTCAGGGCTTGCTCCTCAGAAATATGTCCCTGATAGAGAGAGGGGAGGAGAGCAGGACACAAAAGGAAAAAGGAAGGAAAAATAAATGACCAGGAGGCAATTTAAGTCTTTACTTGAGACCGCAGTGCTACATTTGATGTCCAGGTAGGGTTCAGGTTTTAGAGCTCATAACTACACAGTGTCAGTGTCCATACATGTCTCCACACAGATTGCAAAATGGATTAAACAGTCCGTTTGCACAAGTACCTGGTAACAGTTGTTTAGGGATATAAGAACATACATACACACACACGTACATGCATACATGCACAAACACGCACACATATATGAACATGCACACACACACATACACACAAACGCATGTACACGCACCTGCATGTGGGCACGTGTGCACGGACACATACACGCTTGCACACACACACACGCAACAAAAGCAGCAATGCTACATTGTGATACAAAATGTATCTGGTTATATGAACTTAATCTTTTTTTTCAAGTGGTACTGGTTTTAGCATCATGTTATTGTGAGTTGTTTGGTATAGCCTAAGGTTAGCTATAGGACAATGATATAGTCTGTGTTTGTTGCCATGGCCATCTCAGTCACTAGATCTCAACCCAATTGAACACATATGGGAGATTCTTGAGTGGTGGCTGAGACAGCGTTTTTCCGCCACCGTCAACAAAACACCAATTGATGCAATTTCTTATGGAAGAATAGTGATGCATCCCTCTAATAGAGTTCCAGACACTTGTCGAATCTATACCAAGAAGCATTGAAGTTGTTCTGGTGGCCTGTGGGGACCCAAAACCCTATTAAGACACATTATGTTGGTGTTTCCTTTATTTTGGCAGTTACCTGTAAGTGTATGTATAGCAGTTTTGCAGAGAAAAAAACCCCACTTTAGGGTTCCCTGGGGGAGTTGGGTTTCTTTACGAATGCGCATGTAGTTGTAATTCTGGATGTGGATATCTCAAGGTTACACTTGTCTCCTGCCAAGGCTTGTGGTGTCTGACTCCTCTTATGGGGAATATTTAGTAGCCTCTTCAAGTCCTTATTTCTTTACCGAAAAAAAAAACATATTTGTGGAAGGTTTTTAGCTGCTGGTCACAACTCATCACCTCACCTCACCTCATCACCTCATCAGTGTACTTATCAATTCAATTCACTATGTTCCTCTGTTACTTTGATTCCTTGTGGTTCCTCCTCTGTTACTCTGATTCCTTGTGGTTCCGATTCCGTACAACACTTTACTGATGGACCCTGGCCAGAACCTTAATTTGTGTTTAGTATCAAAAACTGGAATGAAAAAGGACCTAAACAGTGCACCGGGCGGTCAAAGACACACTTCCGTGTCAGCTCGTGAGCCTTTTATTCCGATCTCAATGGTGTGACAGATATACTGTGTGGAACAATTGCGTTCTGTGTTTTAAAGTGACCACTTATCTGATATGCGACGTCACACCCCCGGAGAAGAAAATGAAGGAGTACGGAGGAGAGAGACTCGCATCACATCTCTCACCGTTTCAAGGTCAGGAGCCTAGTCAGATCAAAACTAATTCAACTCTTAGCCAATGATATTTTACAATGTCTGGCTGAGCACCAAGTATTTTGGCTCTGCACACACCAGTATAAGGAAAGCTGGTTTGTTTCATCACAACTATAAATCTGCTGTTGGGGGATTTATTTCTTCACCCTCTCAATACTTGAGTGGGAAACAACTCTGGAATGCTGATGGAGTTTGGCCTGGATTCAATCAGCATTTGTCCTTATTTGTTTAGAAATTTGTCCTTAACCTTGACTGGCAATTAAACACAGGTGTTTGTTTGTTTCTTCACAGTTTCTCAACATTTCAGTCAAATTCAGTAATGTGAACGGTCAAATTCAGTAATCTCATTTGTTTGTAAGCCAAAATCAATGACACATTTATAAATAAATAAGAACAAACGCTGATTGAATCCAATGACTGAGTATGTAGCTGTGCTTTCTCTACTTTCCAGCCTTAGACATTTAACCCTTTGAGGAGTACTGTCGCACTATGACTAAGGGCATCCGTTTTTCACCACGTTGTCAGGAACCTGCAGTTCCGTCCTCCAAAACAAAGAGGTCGATGGAGGCCTTTCTGAAGCTACTTGTTAAGCAATCAATGCATTATGATCTTAAGTAATCACTCAATTACCACAAATAAGGTGCGTATTGCAGTGTAGTGAACACATTTATTCATTCATTCATTATCTAACTTGTTTATTCCTGGTCAGGGTCACGGGGGCGCTGGAGCCTATCCCAGCATCCATCGCAGGGTACATATACCATTCACTCACACACTCATATCTACAGGCAATTTTGACTCTCCAATTAGTCTAACGTTTATGTCTTTTGACTGTGGGAGGAAACCCACGTGGACACGGGGAGAACATGCAAACTCCACACAGAAAGGTCCCAGTCGCGATTCAAACCTGGGAGCTTCTTGCTGTGCGCCGACAGTGCTATCCACTGCACTACTGGGCACTGCACACACCCACACGTAATCATACTGATTGATTTGTAAGTAAGCTACTGCTTTCAATTGTGAAAATATGTTTGTTGACACTTCTGTAGGACATATCATGCCTGTCCTGGAGCAAAGAAACTGATATGTTGAAATGAGTGGGCAGATATTATTAAACCGCACAAACTTATAAAAAGTTTTTATAAGTTTGCAGAGAAACTTTCAAAACAAGAAAACAAAAATAAAATGTTTTTTGACAGCCTAAAGGCTAAATAAAAATATATAGAACAAAATTGTTATTGATGGGATGCCTTGATTCAGTGAAGGGGGCACAATATTTTGTATTTTGGTGTTTAATTTAATCATTGTCAGATAATATGTCGTTTCCTCTTTCATGACTTGTCGTAGAGGTGTAAAGACTTGCCCATAAGTGGAAACTCCCCTCAAGAAACAACGTCAATTTGTAGACTTACGCCCTTGCACCAACACTCAGATTGGCACTTAATTGTATACTTGGTCATGTTCATTTGAGTAATTGCCACTAAGTACTGAAAATAGAGTGCCTACAGCAGTGCCTTGAGAATCAGGAAGGAACTGCAGCTTCTTGAGAGAGGTGATGAAAAATACATGCCCTTAACTATGATGTTTATTCCAAAACATACCCTAACATTCTAGTTGATCCTAATTGATGACATCTAAAGGGCTGCTAATGGCTTCCTCAAAGAACTATAACATTCCAGAATAGAACACTGTGAATTAGAACTAGAACTCTCAAAAGACTCACTCCTCAAAGGGTTAAAGTACTCTGGTAGCAGATAAGCTTCGCATTTAGAACCATAAGAAAACCAAGGCCATGCATGTGTGTGTGAGCGTGTGTGTGTGTGTCTGCGTGTATGTGTGCATGTTAGCAGAAAATCTCATATCCTCTGATCTCCCACTAGCTGTAGGATGGTGCATGGTTTCTTACTTTATTCTTTGATACCTTTTTATCATGAACATTTCCTCAGCCCTTGTCTTGTCCAGTGTGAATTATTGATGCCTGCTTTATATTCAGAGATGGACACTGCATTAATCAAAGGTAGGTTTTACATGAAAACACGGAACATCTTGAGAACATCGGCCCTCCGGGACCGTACTGTGGGCCCACAGAAATGAGGACCGGCTCTAATGAAGATACTCGCTCTCCCTGGGGCTTAATTACAGCAAATATCAAATATTTCACATTTCATTTGAATTCATTTTGATTTCATTTCTTTCATTTTCATACTAATAGCAGGTATTAAATAGGATTGGGGCGAAGGGGAAGGAATTGACATTGTATGATGTCATATTTGTTCAAAAGACATTGGGCTTGGGGCCTCTCAGGTGGTGTAGTTGTTACAAAGTTCGACGCTGGCCAGGGTTTCGATTCCACCGGCCGCGCCAGAGTCGGCTCTGGCCAGGAGTGCCACCAGGGGGCGGCAATTGGCTGTCTGCCCCAGGGAGGGGGGAGGAAAGCCGACAGGAAGTGCTGCGTACTGGGGTGGCTCTGGAGTAGCAGAGTTACGGTCGACAGCTTGGTGAGTGACGTCTCAGAGGAGACAATACTTTGCCCGTGTCACTGCTGATCACAGGGCTACGGCAGCAAACTCACAATACGAGGGGTGGATTGACATTAAAAATAGAGGGTGTAATTTGCTACTAAATTGGGAGAAAATGGAAAATCTTCATACTCTCTCAAACATGCATTGTTGATTTTTAGTCAACATTTTGATTTTTAGTCCACCATGAATAAATATTAGTACATATATAGTAATATATATTCAGAGACAATAAAAACAGCTCAATGATGGTGTGCTCACCAAATGACAGCGTGCCAGACTCTTGAATAGCCATCAATAATATGCTAAAGATGTACAGTATAAATGAGTGATTTAGATCATTATGAAGCATTCATAGCTACATTGTATTCTAAAGTTTTAGCAACACAGACACCAAAGGCTGTTTATTGTTTTCCCTTTTTTGGTCTGCAAATAAGCTTCGCATTGCCCTGTGTTCCATTACGAGTTGAATGAACCCAGTAATTAGGCTACAATGCACACATACACATGCATGTTCGCATTTATACACTAACTCACACAAACACACTTCATTCGTTTTTTTAAATGTTTTTTGGTTTGTGTTCTTTATCATATTGCATAATGTATTTTTCTTATGTGTCTGTTTCTTTCTTTCTTTCTTCTTTTTTTTAATCCTTGTTGCTTGTTTTATTTTGTTTACCTATTTGTTTGTTTACAATGATGAGGGTGAGGCACCATATAAGCCCCTCTGGGTTTCTAGCCCCATCCTGCACTGTTTATGTGTCCTCTGTTTTTTAAACTAGTGTGTACATAAATAAATAGAAAATAACAAAAATAATGAACATCAGTGTCCACTCCTAAACCAGGAGATCCACAGTCCTGGGGCTTTAGTCACTCACACCTGGAGCCACAGCTGGCTTCCCAGTCCAATCAGCCGCCCCAATTAAGTAATCAGGACCTGAAATAGAACTAAGGCTCACGGTTGCCACTGGATCAGAGTGGTAAGTGTTTTGTTTCACAGCCTGTTCAGGTTTATTTCTCTGTCCATCCCTTCCTCTAGGGTGAGGGGGTCTCTCTCTTTCCTTACTGAGCCAGCCCTGTTCCCCCACTCCACAGTCACATGTGAGACCCACCCCCACCTTCCTATCACTTCTTCAACCTTACTTTACCATCACACTTCACAGCTCAAGTGATTCATTCAAATTACACAAACGCACCTTGGGCTCCTGGGGGGGGGATAACTGTGTGTGTGTGTGTATGTGTGTGTATGTGTACTTTTATGTACATTTTCATGCAATATGTGTGTATGTGTGTGTTGTGTACATTTTCAAGCAATGTGTGTGTGTCGTCTGTGCATATTTTAATTTTCATGTGATGTGTGTGTGTGTGTGTGTGTGTGTGTGTGTGTGTGTGTGTGTGTGTGTGTGTGTGTGTGTGTGTGTGTGTGTGTGTGTGTGTGAGTGTGTAGGTGTAGTCTATTATAGAAGTATCTGCTGCATATTGTATGAATGTGTGCCATATGTCTGTGAGTCACAGAATCTCAAGGCTGGACAGGTGCTGGGAAAAGCGGCAGATCAGGAAGCAAAGGCCTGTCAGATACAGAATAAGACAGATGGTTGTACAGGCTACACCCACACGCAGTTCTTGCCATACTGTGTAATACGGGATGGATTGGAGTGTGGGGGTTAGGCCACAGATGCATCCTGGGAAGAGCAGGTACAACCATGGGTCACATGGGTTTGTTCAGAAACAAAATGAAGTTATTAACCGGCTTTGGTCCACCGTGAACCACGTAAGGGAGCCTCCAGAACGTGCGGGGGCGAATTTAGTCTCGAAGGAAGCGGAGTTCGCTGCCCTCGGAAAATTGAGAGACGAGCAGCGGACTCATATGTGGAGGGTAAAGCTAAATAAATAGAGGGTGTGGTTGGCTACTAAATTGTGAGAAAAAACAGGGAAAGAAAAGAATTTTAGATATATATTATATATAGCATACATAAAACTTGAAACATGAAAAGACGCAGGATTTATATTGACCAAATTATCATCAGCTAGCACTCAGTATTAAAACTCAGTTCTGAATTTGAACAACTATCTCCTTGTGCATATGCGGTCAGGAGGGTATAGAATGAATCATGAATACAGTTTTACTTTCAGACACTATGTGGCCTTCTCCCATCACAAGTTTAGTAGTTTATATTCTATTCTTATTCTAATATTCTTTCCTCGGTTGGACCACCGCCGTTGTACACCATGCTTTTTCCCTCATTATGTTGTGGGAAAGTTTTTCTTTTGGATGCCACCTAACGTCATGTCATATTTTCTTCCCATCATCGGTCGTTTGTTTTCTCTACATCATCTACTGTTCGTTGTGTTATGCCTAATGAATTCCATTTGTCACATTTGTAATGTCACTCCTTTTTTATTTTCCACTGGTGTTGTTTTCGTATGCTGTAGCTAATATAGTGTTGTGACGCTGTACCTCGATTTGACCAATACCTCTATTTCCTGATATGTAAAATGTTTTATTTTTTTCATTGTTCCCTCTCTACTTGTGCCTGGTTGCTGCTTATCCATTTCTTGGAGCAATCTGGACTTGAGCATGCAATGTTGTTTCAGACCCTTTTTATGGGTGTATCTTACCGCAAATAGTGAATGAGGACATATTATTTATTTGATTGTGTAATTAGAACCAATCTTAGTAAATTGGTCGTTAATGTGTCGCAATTTCACTGCATAATAGCCGCAACAACATAGTCACCGTCTTTGCGCTGCGACTATCTTAGTAAATCTAACCCTCAGAGACAATAAAACTAGCTCAATAATGATGTGCTTAGCTACATGACAACGTGGCACGTACAATCACAGTGCACCAAACCCTATGACAGTTCCACCAAGCTTCAGGGACAAAGCAGAGAGCTAGTGATGTGACACAGCTCAACCCTGAATTTATAGCAGAAAGTCAGAAAGTACAAACACACAGCGAACACATATCTAACCTAAAGCAGTGGGTGTTAGTCTCTGGGGCTTAACACAGAGCATGTTTATTCTGTACACAGGAGGTCCAAACTTATGGGGTGCAAGTGCTGGCAATACAACATCATAATTATCCGGAAAGCCGTTCTGTTCACAAATGAGATGCTTTCTTAAAAGTTGTGTGTGTGTGCTTGTGTGTGTTTATATATTTGTGTGTGTGGTGTGCGTATGTGTGTGCGTCTATCTTTGTGTGTGTGTGTGTGTATACATACATGCATTTGTGCGTGCGTTCGTGTGTGTGTGTGTGTGAAGGGAGTGATGTGAACGCTCAGTGTGATTGGTTGATGTGGTACTGGGCGCTCTTGTAGCCGTGCCCCGGCTTTCACCATCATCAGCTGTGCTCGGGTTTGATCTAGTCATCCTGCCTTGAAGCTGGGCGGTCCGGAGCACCAGCTTCAGACGCCGTATCCGGGCAGGGCGCTGCACGGCCTCATCACAACACGCTTCTCCCTCAGCCGAGCACAGGTATCTGAGCATGCCTTCTCTGTTCTGCCTGCTGATTCCCGGCCAGCTGCACGAGTCCGACTGCTGGGGGGCCTCTGTAATGAATCGTTGCTCCCTGTGCTGACTCTAAACAGTTTGTTTCCTGGGGCTTTTGAACAGCGGCACGTGTGTCCCTGGTGTGCAAGCATACTCCCAGTTAGCCACTGGGCCAAATGAAGGGGGGAGAAAACAACCGCGGTTTTCAAGGCTTTTCTCCCGGGACTCAATGCAGAGTCACTCAGCATGTTCATGGTCCCGCATAGAGACAAGCATGCATCCTCACACACACAGCTGTTGGCATGCACGTAAGTACACACACACACATGGACACAGACGCATACACACACATGCACACACACATAAATATGCACACACTCACGCACATGCACACTCACGCACTCACTCAACCACATAGCACATATATCCACACACGGACACCCACATGCAAACAGGACACAAATACACACACATATACACACACCCACACACACATGCACATGCACATGCAAATGCCAATTAACACACACACACACACACACACACACACACACACACACACACACACACACACACACACACACACACACACAAACAGGACACTCTGCTCATCACAGATAGTCAGACAGAACCCCTGTCTCTCGACTGATGCAGCCCCTCTTTGTGCTTATCCTGAAGGCCCCTCCACTGTCCCGCCACAGTGACAGGATCCCTGTCTTGAATGGTGTCGTGTCTTCATCATCTCTGCAGGGACAGGATTTCTGAACTGGCCTCCATCCCCTGAGCAGCCCCCTCTCCCTCTGATTCTCCTCCTTTTCACTTTTCAGAGAGCGAGGCAAAGAGAGATGTATTGTCAAATATTTATCGCTGAGATGCAAAAACCAAAAAAAATGTTGTACAAAAGTCTGCGAGTCTTCTTCATATCACTTTATTCATTCAGTTTGTCTGAGGTGCCTTCTTTGTGTTGCTGGGGCAAAAATAGAAATCCCACTATGCATAGCACTGAGCGCATGATATAATCTTGACCATCAATTCAGCATTTTATTTCTCCCCTAAAAGAACTATAATTTCTTTGCAATGAGGATATGTTTTGAGGTGACTTTGAACAGTAGGCATAAATAAGCAAATACTTATCTGGTATATATATATAACAAATGCATGTGTTGGTAACAGATAAGCACCCAGCAATCACAGGAAATGATGGTTCAAGCTAATAAAAAACACAGTGTACTCTGCTCTAGGGGAACATGTTTTTTTCAGGTTCAGAAAAAATATGGGTGAGGGGAAGACTATTACATAATCTCCAACACCTGTGCCGAAAGTATGTATCAAAACATACAAACAAAACAAAACAAAATGCATACACAAACACATTAGTGAACGGATATCCTCTCAATAGCTATTACATACTAGATAGCTATACCTATTTCTCTATTGTTCTCTCTTTATCCCTCTTTTTATTTCTGATATCTCCCTACTCCTTCCCTCCCTCTCATTTTAATTATACATTTAAATTCACTTTATTATGTGTGTGTGTGTGTGTGGGTGTGGGTGTGTGTGTGTGTGTGTGTGTGTGTGGGTGTGTGTGTGTGTAGGTGTGTGCATGCATATGTGCGTGCATGAGTACATGTGTGTGTACTTGTGTGTGCATTTGTGTGTGCATGTGTGTGCATGAGTGAGTGCATGCAGGTGTGTGTGTGTGTGTCTGTGTGTGTGTGTGGGTGTGTGGGTATGTGCCTATGTGCCTATGTGTGGGGGTAGTAGGGTTTCCGGGCATTGTTCCTGGACCATCTGATTCCTCCATATGAGGATTTCATTTATTCATGTTAAATCTATGAATTAATAACCGAGAGGGAGGAAGAGAGTGAGGGAGGTGATGGAAAGTCTGCCAGGGAGGAGCTCAGAGGGAAACACAGTCTGTGCTCAGTCTATTAACAGAGTTCAACTGTGCACTGAGGGCAGTGATTAGCACGGTCTGTGCTCTAATGGTATTTCACCCAGTCTGATTCACACAGCTGCAAAACCAAAGGTCAACTGAGACAATTCAGTTATACTGACTGTGACTGTTCATGTTAAGTGTCCATACCAGAATGTCTGGATCCCAAGTCTGTCTTCTGTGGGTTGGACCATAGGCATAACGAGTGGGGGGGACATGTATATTCAATATTCAACATTCAAAACAGTCATATCCGTCCCCTCCAATAATTAATATATGGCTACGCCCTTGGGTTGGACCATGACCACTTTGGAATGTATTTGTACTTAATCGTGACAGATAAGCAATTGGCTAAATTTGAGAGACGGAAATCAAACCAAGATGGGTGATTACATACGGGTTACTGCCAAAATAAAGGAAAAACCCACGTAAAGTGTTTTAATGGGGCATTGGGCCATCATGAGCCACCAGAACAGCTTCAATGCACCTTGGCATAGATTCTACAAGTGTCTGAAACTCTACTGGAGGGACGTTATCCTGGAAGAGACCACTCACATTAGGATAGAAACACTTCACTATAGGATGAAGGTGATCACTTTGTATTTATTGCTGTTTACTTTGCCCTCTAACGGGTTGAGTGGACCTAAACCATGCCAGGAAATGCACCCCACACCATAACAGAGCCATCAGAGCCCTTCATTTACTCAAGTGTTTCCTATATTTTGACATTACCCATATAGTAACTATATTCATAAATGATCTGTACTCAACATTTTTTATTTAAGATGAGGCTAAAAAAATCAAACATTTTGGCATATTGCCTTTCATCAGTGAAATGGTGTTATATGTTGATGTCAGTCTTACACACCCAACTGTAAAGAGTCATTACGGATGCACAAGCTAATTATGCAATGCAAATGAAATTGCAAATGCAATGTTTGAAATAAATTCAACGTTCTATTTCAATTTGGAATAGATTGCGCTCTTATTTCAGCCCTTTGGGTTAAAAGCAGATGCGTGTAGATCAAAGACATTCAGTAACTATATTCATAAAAGATCCACATTCAGCATTTCTTTTTTAAGATGAGGCTAAAAGATTCAAACCTTTCGGCA
Organism: Aldrovandia affinis; assembly: GCA_029706075.1. NCBI lineage: Eukaryota > Metazoa > Chordata > Actinopteri > Notacanthiformes > Halosauridae > Aldrovandia > Aldrovandia affinis. Next base: position 703,893 of record JAINUG010000203.1, on the reverse strand, counting down.
TATTGCCCTTCATCAGTGAAATGGTGTTATGTGCTGACGACAGTCTTATACACCCAACTCTAAAGTGCCACTATAGGCGTACAAGCTAATTAGTAAGGAACTGCCAATCAAAAGCTCTATTTTCAGGTACATAGTGTAGCAGAGTTCATGTTTGGAAGACAGGGTCAGGCTCAATCCCATTAATTCTATTACAATTCCAATTCCAACGACTGACATTTTTTACCAATTAAGATTCAATTCCAATTCCAAAGATTAAAATGTTTACAACTCCAATTCCATTGCTGACAGAGTTTGAGTCTTGTAATTCCAATCAATTCCCCACTTCATGAGATTTTTATCTGAATTTCCCCACAAATTAAAACTTAAACTGGAAATGACTCCAACCCTGGCGGAGAACACCACTGACTATAACGAAATGCAACTTTACTTGTTTAAGAACCATGTGAAAATCACTCCCTTGGTCCTGTGGGTAAGTTAGGATGAGCCCAGCTATGTAAATGTGTCAAATGTAAGATGTTTCCACATTCATCGGCCATACTCCCCACTCCCACTAGAAAAGCAGTATAGTAATAATCTACGCACGCACACAGACAGGCAAAACCATGACAGTCCGCAGGCTCAGCGGCAGCAAAGTAAACAGTTCCCGTTTAAACAAAAGGCCTCATGTCAAAGTCTTCTCGCTGTGACCCCCTACCTGAAGGATCTGCAAAGCGTCTCGTGCCAGCGCATTAGCAATGAGCTGTGCTGTCCTTCAAAGGAAAATCAGCGCAGACGGCTGTGTGACGGCTTTCCACTCCCCTGGGGGAGATCTTTCTCTCTTTCTCTATTTCTTTCTCTCCCACTCTCTCACTCGTTTCTCTCGATCTTGAGATGCCCCTCAGCAGCTTTATTGCAAACGGTATTGGATTAATCGATTGAAAGGCCGTTGGGAGTTTTGCTTGCAGTGTAAGCATTTTTTGCTGGAAGGACAGCAGAATATTGAGCTTCTGAGAGATTCTGGTGAGGTGTAAATACACCTGAGGATGCGGAGGGATAACGCAAACACCAGCATAGGTAACAGGCCCGAGCTCCTGGGCAATCAGAGATAATCCTGGGGTGAAGGGTCATGCTCTGTTGGTCAGTGTAAGAGCAGGGGCTTACAGGGGTGTTTGTCCAGCAGAGGGAGAGGAGGTGGGAGATGTGTGCCCAATTCAAGGTTGTGGCGGACTCCATTGATTTATGGACCCCCTCCAGCCTCCTAAAGAGAAACAGAAAGCATGCTGTCTGGAGATATCTGTATGCCTGAAGACTTTCAGTATAGGGGTCCATACACACACACACACACACACACACACACACACACACACACACACACACACACACACACACACACACACACAGGGACACACACACACATAAGCACACACTCATACACCTAGACACACATGAATGAATATACGTATGGACACACACATGCACGTACAAACACACACACGGAAATGCGTGCCCACACACATAAATAAATGCACATATGGACACACACATGTACGTACACACACACACCTGGACATGTATGTGCAAACACACACAACCACATGTGTACATACACACATGGACACACACATGCATGCACACAAATATGCACTGTGGTGAGAATGAGGAGCCCGGACACAGAGGGATGGTGCAATAAGCCCCAGGACGGGGGTTTAGTGAAACGGCGCGGGAATGGGTGAGGGGGAAAAGGAAGGTGAAGGAAGCTGGTGAGCGTGGCTCCAGTGAGGGAGACGGCTGCATCCAGTGTTGAGTGTCCAGGGAGGTGCCAGGTGTGAGAGGGTTCAGGGAGGAGAGGTTCCCAGGAGGTCTGGGAGGAGGTGACCGGGTGTATCCTCCGCGTCGGAATCTGTGGGAAGAAGCAGAGTCTGAGGCTGCCAGCAGCTTGGAGTCTTCTGAACTCCCCGCTGAGCTTTCCACGGGGCCTCTGAAACGGCCTGTGACGAGGCTGAAGTGACCCCAGGTGTGTCTCGTTGCGCCCCGCCTCCGGTCCTGTTAGGAAACCACGCCTCCCAGCCATGTGCTTCTCCTGTTTTGACAGGCAGCCGCTGTCCATGATGCTGAATCCTTGGGAATGCGGTCGCCCGTGTGGGTGTTGGGGCGACGCTGATGGTGTTGGGAGAGCCGCGCCGTCACAACACATACACACACACACACACACACAAACTGTACAAAACAGCAGATAGGTTATCATGTCTCAGAAGTCCAGCATATTGACACTGAAAGTATGTTTCTAAAGGTCGTGTTAAATGCAATGAGAAATCTTTCACTTCAATGGACTGACTGATCTTGCAGGAGAAACACAGCTCACGGGTGAAAGCTCAGGCGGTCTGCTGAGTGTCAGCTCAAACAGATTCTGCCTTTCATTTTGATTATTTTAGGGATAATAATAAGCCTGAGAACGTGGGACGAGCGATGCACAGAGTATTGAATTGTCAATCTTCCGCAGCTCGCAGCTGTGCGGGCGGTTATATGGAGCTCTGCTCTGGATGACAAATGTGTGAGTGCGCTTGTTATTACCGCTTTAATGGAGCAGGTAATTTTGGCGGCGGTCTTTAATGAGGTGGGAGCACCTCGCTTTTGTTCTCTCATCCCACGGGCTGTCTGTAACCACAAAAATAGGAACTGTCATTCAAACAGACTCCCCTCCATCCCTCTCTTTCTCTCCTTCCCTCCCTCCTTTCTCTCTCAATTCAATTCAATTCAACATGCAGGAAATGCATATGTAAATATTTCCCGAACACACAACAATACATACGTATGAACATAATCATTAACGCAGGTTAACCGTCAGTAAATGCTATATAACTACATTTTTCAACTATTTCTTATTTTTGGACATTTTGTGTAATAAGTGGATGTCTGTTTCCATCTCTGCTGTCTTTCTCTCTCGATCAAATACACATACACACCTACTCTCTCGCCCACACACACACACACACACTCACAAACACTCACACAGAACACACACACACACACACACACACACACACACACACCAATCAGGTTGAAATCAGGTTGAAATTAGTTACAGTTTTTTTCAACTGCTAACATGCATTGGTCAAAACTGAAGTCACATTGTCAAAACTCTTCACACAGTCAGCGAACCAGAAGTCTATGTGGACCAAACAATTAATCATTTTTCATTGCTTTCACACAAAATGCATTCAATGACCACATTTTCCAAAATCCATGAACTCTTTTCTCAGTCATACTCCACCACCCGCAAAACACTATATATTTGCAGCACATTTTTCAAATGCTAACACACTGTTTTCAAAACTGTTAAAAACGCATTCAAACAGAATTACGTCACAATGTGTGCAGCACTGTCCAATGATGGTTTGCTGTTACACAAACCACTCATTGACCACTACAATACAGAAAGGCTAATTTCTTTTCTGGATGACCTGCATAATTGACTTGTGCCAGCGGAGGAAAGAGGGGCAGGAAACTCCCCTACCTTCGTTGTTGTGTGGGATCATGTGGCATTCCACCACTCTGCTGCAGTCACAGACTGGTTTGCTGCACATCCCAGGATGTTAGCACTATTCCTGCCTCCATACTCCCCATTCCTAAACCCCATAGAAGAGTTTTTCTCTGCATGGAGGTGGAAGGTGTATGACCACCGTCCACATGACCAGATGTCCTTACTGGATGCCATGAATGCGGGGTGTGGAGACATTTCTCCTGAAGACTGCCAGGAGGGAGAACTAGAACCCTCACAGTACTGTACAGTATGTACAGAGTGATTATACTATACATGTTGTTTTTAATGATTATTATTGCAGCCCTGGAATTTCAGGAAATAGTTTTTTTTTGTTTCAACTTTTTATTTTTCACAAGTAAATTCCTATATGCAAAGATATAGAAAAAATAAAGGATATTGAAGCAAATTGCTGCATTTCTGATTCATTCTTGTTACATATACTTTAGTACAGTCAATAAAGTGAAAAGGTGTTATTCTTATTCTATAATGAAATACTGATTTATGTGAAAAATCTTTCAAACTTCAAAGATAAAAGTTCATAATTTATGTAATGCTCCCTGTTGTTAGTGTTTTTTAGGTCAGTGTGTTATGAGTGACAATGTATGCTTTCTGAGTGAGAATTGTTGCCTTATTTTGAGACATGTATGAAGTGTTTTGGTGGTTTGAGTGAGTTTTGGAAGTGAGATTAACTGTTTGGCTAAGATGCATGTTGGTAATGCAGACTGTATGAAGAGTTTTGAAAAAGTGTCTTCAGTATTGACCGATGCTTGTTAGCAACTGAAAAAAACTGTAAGTTATTAGGGTTTGCTTAGCCGCCCCTATATCACTGCTTGAGCAGATTGGCTATCTAACCCACATCCACACCAGTGTTACAGCCTTGGCGGCACAGTGGTGCAGTGGATAGCACTGTTGCCTCACAGCAAGAAGGTCTCGGGTTCGAATCCAGGCCGGGGGCCTTTCTGTGCGGAGTTTGCATGTTCTCCCGTGTCCGCGTGGGTTTCCTCCGGGTACTCCGGTTTCCTCCCACAGTCCAAAGACATGCACGTTAGGCTAATTGGAGAGTCTAAATTGCCCGTAGGTATGAGTGTGTGAGTGAATGGTGTGTGTGCCCTGCGATGGATTGGCGACCTGTCCAGGGTGTATTCCTGCCTCTCGCCTGGAACGCATGCTGGGATAGGCTCCAGCCCCCCGCAACCCTGACCAGGAATAAGCGGCTTAGATAATGGATGGATGGATGGATGGATGGATGTTACAGCCTTATTATGATGTAGGGGCTCACAATATCACTCAAACAAACACTACCCTTCACCTTCCCTTCCCTATACTCCCCCCTCCAAACAACCAAAGATGAAAACCGGGCACACAGCAGCTGAGAGCTGGCCTTACCTGTCAGTTGTTGTGCTGTCAGTTTTGAGCGAGTGTGCATGCTGAAAGGCCGAACAAAGCAGGAGAAACCCTGCAGACAGACAGAACTGATTGTGGCCTGACCTTTCAGCCCTTTTGTGTTTCTCTGTGAGTTAGGCCTCTGTCGGATCTCGAGCGCTCAGGCATTGATTTCCCGCGCAGCGCAGGTGCTGCCATGTCATCCCGCTGGCGTTTCACAAGGCCTGAGGAGCACAAAGCCACAGCTGCTCTCTGTCAGGGGTGTGCGCGTGTGTGTGTGTGTGTGTGTGTGTACATGTGTGTGTGTGTGTGTACATGTGTACATGTGTAGGTGTGTGTATGTATGAGTATGTGTGTGTAAGTATGTGTGTGTGTGTGTGTGTGTGTGTGTGCCTGTGGGATTGGGGGGAAGGACATCACTTGAGTTGGTGAATGAAAGGTTCCATGCAGAGAGAGGTGGAAATATCGTGCTGTTCCACATCTTTGTAAAGAGCTTTGTGATCAATAATACATCTGTTTTTTAGAGGGTACTGAGGGGGTGGGAAGGTAAGGGGGCAGGCGGGTGTTGGTGTTTTTATGTATTGCGTATTTAGGTTTTGAAAAGTTGGCTTGAGAAACCCATTTACATCCTCCAGTCCCCGCTGGACCAGGGACAACCTACAAGGATTCCCTGGGGCTGATTTCCAACCCCAAATCTTGCCGGGACCTTTCGCTTGTTTTGCCATCCACGTTGTATCTCACACATACTCTCACTGCCCACTTGATCCTGATGAGAGAGAGAGAGAGAGAGAGAGAGAGAGAGAGAGAGAGAGAGAGAGAGAGAGAGAGAGAGAGAGAGAGAGAGAGAGAGAGAGAGAGAGAGAGAGAGAGAGAGACAGTATGAGAGAGAGAGAGACAGTATGAGAGAGAGAGAGAGAGAGAGAGAGGATGAGAGAGAGAGAGAGAGGGAGAGTATGAGAGAGAGAGACAGTATGAGAGAGAGAGAGAGAGAGAGATGAGAGAGAGAGAGAGAGTATGAGAGAGAGACAGTATGAGAGAGAGAGAGAGAGAGAGAGAGAGAGAGAGAGAGAAAGAGAAAGAGAGAGAGAGCGAGAGAGAGAGAGAGTATGAGAGAGAGAGAGAGACAGTATGAGAGAGAGAGAGAGAGAGAGAGACAGAGAGAGAGAGAGAGAGGAGGAGGAGAGGACCATGATTTACAGAGTGCAGGCTAAGCAGCAGCGATCTATAAGCCCTTGAAAAGTGAGGCGATGACATTGTGATTCACCGTTTCACAAAGGCTGTACTTTGAGTGTAGCGAAAGCCACCTGCTAGCAGGTCCTCCAGAGTTAACGGTGTGGGCTGCGCGCACCGACTTCTGTGGTCATTTCTGAACACGGGAGTTTGGCGGAGGAGCGTAATGAATGAAGAAGAGGGGCCTTAAATTATTCAGAAAGTTCGCTACCTTTTCATTAATCTCCCCCAAAGATACACTGGCTGGGACCTGTCTCACCTCTGCCTTATTTATTAATAGCACCTCATGAAAGAGAGGAGTGGGGGAGTGGTTGAAGGGTGGTTATCTGAGCTTAGCCCAGCAAGGGTGCGTGTGAGTGTGTGTGTGAGTGAGCATGTGAGTGTGTGTGTGTGCGTGTGTTTTATTTTATTTTATAGTACAATGCAATAAATGTGTACTATAATATGTACGTAGGTAACTGCCAAAATAAAGTAAAGGCTTGAAGGGTTCTGGAAGCTCTGTTATGGTGTGGGATGCATGGCATGCTTTAGGCCAACTGAACCCCTTATAGGGCAAGGTAAACACCAATACATAGAAAGCCATTTTGAGTGTACACCTTCATCCTATGGTGAAGCTATCCTAATGGGAGTGCTTTCTTTCAGGATGACAATACCCCATCCACAGGGAACGAGTGGTTACTGAATGGTTTGATGAGTATGAAAGTGACGTAAACCATATGCCATGGCCATCTCAGTCACCAGATCTCAACCTAATTTAACACTTCTGGGAGATTCTGGAGCGGCGCCTTAGACAGCGTTTTCCAGCACCATCAACAAAACACCAAATGATGAAATTTCTCAATAATGAATAATTTTTTGAATAATGGTGTTGCATCCCTCCAATAGAGTTCCAGACATTATAATCTATGTCAAGGTGCACTGAAGCTGTCCTGGTGGCTCAACACGCTATTAAGACACTTTATGTTGGTGTTTCCTTTATTTTGTGCAGTGACCTGCATGTATAATATCATATCATAAAAAGATGAAAATTTGACAAATGTACTGTATGTTTTTGTATTTGAAATTGTATTTATTTGGTGTCCAAACCAGTTGATTTGCATCATGAAGACATTTCAGGACGCTCCCTTTGTTTAGCTCCACGGTATTCACCCTGGCCCCCGGAGAGCCACAGAGTCTGCTGATGCTTGTTGTTTTCACCTTCAATCAGCAACCAATTCAGACCCATGAAACCAGGTGAGGTGAGTTAACTGTGTAATCACCTGCTTTACCTGATCTATTAGGTGCTGGGTACAAAAACCTGCAAACCATGTGGCTGTCCATAGGGAAGAGTGAATACCACTGGTTTAGCCAATCACAAAGGGCAAATTCTGGTCCTGCAGGGGCCAGTGTGTATTTATGTTTTTATTTCTTACCCTGGCTCAATTAGCTAATTAGCTGTTTACGCCAATGCTGGTTCGCTCGTAGATTACACTACAGTAAAACGTTCCATTCATGGGCCTAGCAAGAAATTTAGCAGAAACGTCAGAGCGCGCAATCAATCGGGATAATTAAATAATACTATGAGCATGAGTTGGCTTGGAATCCAGAAACAGATACTTCCTTATTTGCCCCCATCCCTGTTTTGCAGTGAAGACAGGAAAAGAAACAATCACAAAAGCCACGCCCACTCATGTCTACCTGCTTCAGTGACTTGGGCTGTAGAGGGCCGCAGTCACCCTGCTGTCTGTATCATAGGTTGAGATGGAGAATGAGGGCTATTCTCAGACTATTCTCAGCAGAGGGGGGGTTAGGTGGGATTAGTCTGGGGGGGGGTTGCAGGGGGTTTGAGGTACGGGGTAGGGGGAAGATTGGGAGTTGGAGGGATTACCGCCGTTCTCACACAGTCGGGGTCTATGAAAGTGTCAGGCCCCTTTACGAGCCTGCTTTACAACCCATTCCCAAATTGTTTTTCAGGAGACACTAGCGGGTCGAGGCTCGCTTAACAAGCGATACCGTCCTTTTATACGAGGATGTCGAGGACACTGGTCTTCAGTGGAGCGCGGTTGAGTCAGGGCGGGGTGGGGTGGGTGGGATTTATTGCAATTACAATCCTGGAGGGTCGATGTGTATGCAGATTTTTGTTTTGACCAATTGCCCTTGCTTATTTAATTAACTAGCTGTACACACCAACGCCAGGATTCAGGGGGAGGGGAGGGGAGGGGATTTATTTCACGTTGGGCAATTTCAATCCTGGAGGCCTAGTTAGTTAACGAGCTGTATACACCAATGCCGGATTCACTTGCAGATTAGGCCACTATTTATTTTAGACCATTAGAACGGCAAAACCTTTCATGTAAGGACATAAAATGGTCTTTGGCTGTCAATCATGAGCTTATGAAGAAATGCAGCTAAAATATCAGATCGCGTCAATTATTGGTCTAATTACAAAATGAAGAGCGGTGGTTACCAAAGGCACAAAATCCAGAAACACAGACGACCCTCCTTGCCAACCCGTAATGTAGGTACTTCTGTACATTCATGGGAGACTTAGGGTGTGTGTGTGTGTGTGTGTGCGTGTCAAAGAGATTAATAGATTGGGATTAATAGATTGTGGTGGGAAACATCACATTTGTGCAAGAGTACATAATATATCTTAGGTTAATACTCTCTTTCACAGGAGCCCTTGCTTTGTGGTTACAGCAGTGTGGATTTTACACTGGGAGGCAGAGATTGCAATGGGTGGGGCAACAGTAAATATAGATTCCTTTGAGTGTTAAAATCTCCATTACAATACTGCTCTCGAAATAGGCCCCAATGACATTTTAATGGAAACCATCAATTATATGGTTACAAACACACAGACACACGTACACGCGCACACACACACCCACACACCCACCCACACACACACACACACACACACACACACACACACACACACACACACACACACACACACACACACACACACACACACACACATAAACTGCCCTTGGTTAAACCGTGTGCCCTCAAGCCAGCACTCGAGCATGGAAGATCATGTGCCAGAGACACAAAGGATTGTGGGAAGGCCACTCACACACACTGGCGTGAGCTATGTAGGATTCTAGCTCTATTCTCCACGGGACAGCACAGGACATTGTGTCGTACATTACAGATTAAAAAGCTGACATCTTCCATGTGACACAGATCCCCCAAAAAGGAAGTGATATTAAAAATGTATCTCATTCTCCCATCTCCATCTCCCTCACTCCCTCCCTCTCACATGGCACTGTGCCTACAGGTCACGATAAGGCAGCAGAATGTTTCTTTATGCATAGTTAATTTTAAGAGATGGACAATAATGATTTTGGCAGCTAGATGTCTCTCAGTTTTATGCACACGCTCCATATGGCCTCTTTTTATGTCTCTCTCTCTCTCACTCACACTCTCTCTATCTCTCTATATTTTCTTTAGCTTGTAGCTCGAGCTGGACATATTTTTGCAGCAACAAGCTACGTAAAAGCACATGTTTTCATTTTTATACGATTGAAAAAATGTAGACGACAGATGTAAGAAATATGAAGTATTAAATGTGATCTTGGTAAATTGCAATTCATTGGAAGACCAACGCCGAATAATAAATATATGATACCATACCATACCATACCATACCATACAATATACTTTATTTGTCCCCGTGGGGAAACCTGTCAATATATAAAAATATTTATTAAGTGCCTCCTATATTAGGTAGTTACTTTTATGTCAAACTGTACAAATCTTTCATGTAAAATTTGTTGAAAATGGAGAGATAAATTGAGACATCCAGCCAATGTTGTCACGCTTCATGTGCAGGTGAACGTGATAGGTGCATACTGTACGTTTATCAGGCTGGTCCAACAGATCATCTAACCCTAGCGTGAATATAATAAAAAACATACCGATAAACACTGATCCACACACACTGAGACTGATATACACTGTGCGACACACAGAGGCTAATTGACCAGTACTGATCCACCCACACTGAGGCTGGTATATATTGCGACACACACTGAGGCTGCTCAACACTGATCCACCCGCATTCAGGGCCACTGTCTGCCAACACTTTTTAAAGGCAGAGCTTCGTCTCACCTCCACCTGTGTTGCAGAGGATTATGGGTAGAATCCAAGTTCATGTTAAATTTGTTGCTGTTCAGTAACTTATAAATCGTCTAGAACTGCAGGTGCGCCATTGTGTTATACTGTATATTCAAAGTATGTAAAGAGGAGCATCTTCTACCATTACGATAGCTCTTGAAAAAAGACATAACCAAAACGTCAAGCTATCTGTGGTGTCGGGCTCTGTTATTTTTGTAAGACGTCAAACAGTAGTCTGCAAAGACTTTGGTTTCGGATCAACAAACTCTACAGTAAATATAATCTAAAACCCACATTCAGGGTCACTGTGTACCAACACTATTTCGAGGCAGAAGGATTCTGGGTAAACTCCCACAGCCTCACCTACCACTCAGACATCATTAATATTTTATTCATTAGTTATTATTATTCGTATTATGAATCACCAGGGATCACACACACACGTGCTTCCAGGGCACATCAACGTGGAAATGCTCTCAATGTGAAGCTTTACAATTAGGTCCCTACATTTTATTAATACTCCACAAATCCGTCAAATTAGTCTTCCTCCAAACAAGAGATAAAGGGAAAGCGTTTCAATCAAACTGCTTTGTACAGTTCAGAAGACTTGATGAACTTTAAATCATCTGCATGAAGCCTGAGTGTACTCAGGGGAGAGAGAGAGAGCACACCACTGATTAGTCTCTTGGCTGATCTTGGTTGTCTTTTATTTTCAGTCTCATAATGAACATTTCTTTTTTTATATTAATTTCAATTTCAATTTCAAATTTTCTCCCAATTTGGTGGCCAACCTTGCCCTCTATTGTTTCAATTACCCCACCATGCAAGAGCCCACTGTCTGCAACTACAGGACCAGCCGCTACCCTGGGACCGGCAGTGACAAACTGCCTCCTTCCGAAACGGAACACGCCAAGCCGTCGACTGTGATTCCGATACACACAGGGCAGCTTTCTGTGCCTGCAGCGGGCTCATGCCGGCTTCCCTCCCCACTCCCCCTGGGGCGGACAGCTAATCACCGCCCCCGAGCAGGACTCCCAGCCAGAGCTGGGCTGGCGCAGCTGAGTTGGGCAACCTGCACTCCGGACCCAGGGGCCCCTGTGAATATTTCTCACAAACATACACACAGGGGTATCTTCCCTGCCCTCAGAGTGTGCAGACGGATCAGTGACTGTGACATTGATCCTCCACAGATTGGCCATTAGAGTAATTAAGTGTCTGTTCAGGGATAGATTACAGGGTCAGAATAAGCAGCACGACAGAAGTGAGGGACCTGCATGTGTGTGAATTCAATTCTGCAAACAATCATAAGGTAAATACATTCAGATACAGGAGTAGAAGAGCCCACTGCAGTAGCAAAAGGAGAGATCCAAAAGGAGAGATCCTACTCAAATTAAAATGTTCTGGGCTAAGCTAATGAGGGGTAATGGAATAGGCATTGCACTAGAGATTACACAGCCTCTCATCCCTGGAGTAATGTTCCTCTCATGCAGGAAAACTCCACAAGACAAAAGACAGAGGCAGGTGTTTTACGCCATGTGCTTGCGGCAGATAACAAATCCAATGGGAGGGTGGCAGTGGGGGGGGGGGTGTGGATTGGGGTTATCGGGGGGTGGTGGACTAGGGGTTATCAGAGGGGTCAAACCAATTTAGGTGAAAATGTCACTCAGAACTCCTTTCTCCTCCTCGGGTCATCATTAGAGCTGGAGACTGCAAGTGATGTCATTGCACGGCGGGGGGGTGGGGGGGGCGGGGGTTGAGGCAGCACCAGATCAAAAGCCTTATATGGGGTCGTATGGATCGCCGGAGACCATTGAAAAAGAAAAACTATTTTTAAAACTCAGACGCACATTACCCACAACATTGATTTTGTCCTGTTTTCTCAGCTGTGACACACACCAGAGTGCAGGTGTGAGTGTGCGTCATCCACCTGCCTATGACTGCCTGCTCTTAAAGCTCCCCCAACCCCCACCCCCTTTACTTACACCCCTCACCCCCCCCACCAACTGATTTGTTCCTCCTTTTTCCAAAATGTCATCATAATCATTTCCCTATTTCTAGGCTCTTTAACTTTCCTTTTTCTTTCTTTTGCTAAATGTAATTTCTTCAGGCCCACTCTGAAATTAAAATCAAATGTTTTAAGAGCTTCTGAGTGGAGTGGACCACTCCATAAAGGCACTTACTATGGGAGCAGTCCATAGTAAGTGCCTACCGTCTGCAGGTACGAGCCATAGCGATGTCATTAGCTGGCTGTGCCAGGTGTCCCCATTGGCCTTGTTCCCCCTGGGGTAATTCACATGGGGTAATTCACATGGGCCAGGGCTCCTGAGGTTACTGCCGGGTTAGTTCTTCCCAGCATCCTGGCAGGTGCCCACAGGGTACCAGCTGTCATCAGTGAAAGATATACCTCTAAAATACCTCTCCTCTAGTACTGTGTGTGGCCTGTAGGGTTTAAAGTAGTCACTGGCTCTCCTGTATTACTGTGTGTGGCCTGTAGGGTGTAAAATAGTCACTGGCTCTCCTGTATTACTGTGTGTGGTCTGTAGGGTGTAAAATAGTCACTGGCTCTCCTGTATTACTGTGCTTGGCCTGTAGGGTGTAAAAATAGCCACTGGCACAGCCATGTGATCTGAGAGACAATTCAACACATCTGTGATTGCAAATTGGGGAGAAATAAGGGGATACATACAAAATGACACAGGCCAATGACTTCTCTTTTTATGATTGATTTTTTTTATTGGTCAGACCAATTACTTCTGCTTTCTTACTTCCCATTTGGACTGTCTGAAATCAAAGATGTTTTCATATTTCCTCTCTCACAGCCACTCACTCTCATTGAGTGCTATGTGTGTGTGTGTGTGTGTGTGTGTGTGTGTGTGTGTGTGTGTGTGTGTCTGTGTGTGTCTGTGTGTGAGTGTGAGCTTCAGTCTGCAGTGTCAAAGCCAGCCCCTGGACAGACAGACACCTTCAGTGTCACTCACTCTGACCGATGTGTGTGTGTGTGTGTGTGTGTGCTTCAGTCTGCAGTGTCAAAGGCAGCCCCTGGACAGAGACACACCTGCGCTGTATGACAACAGTGACAACGCTTTCCGCTTTCATCAGTGCTGGGAGACACTGGTCATAGCCAGGCCTTAAATCAACCTTTTATTTATTATCTGTGGGTTGGTTCTGCATTCTATTATTCTGTGTAACAAAGTACCAAAAAGATACAAATAAGGATATTATTATAAAAATGTAATAATTAATTTTGACAAAATATTTATTTCAGATTTCAGATTTACACTTACAACTTTTGAGATTTTGTATTTTGTAACTGTGAAGACATCTATAAAAAGCGTCATTTAGGGCCGCACTTATATCTGAGGAAAAATCACTTTTAAAAAGCCTTTAACATTGAGCCTAAATCTTTAAAAAATATATTTTTTGTGTTGCGCTTCACATTTGGCCCTGCATGCCACAGAAGCGTGGTGCTCTCAGCAGAGGGAATAACTGCTACCTGAGGCGGTGTGTTCAAAGAGCCTGCCTGCTGCACTCCTTTCAACTCACTTTAAATTCCCATGTCAGATCTGCTTGGACAATCTATTCTCGCCGAGGCTGTCCACCTGCTTCTGATCTCTCCCTCTCTCTCGTTCTGGGGTGGGGTGCAGTGACATCTATACACATGAATTGTGGTTTTGTTGTCATGTTCTATCTGAGGACATGAGAGATATGTGATTGACTGTGCTTCTCAGGTCTGAATTGGAGCCAATAAAGGCAATTTTAAAATCTCTCTCTTTCTCCCTCTTTCTCTCCTCTTCTCTCTCCCAATCTCTCCCTCTCCTTCATACTTTCTCTCCCTCTCTGCACTCTCTTGCTCTCTGCTCTCTCTCTCTCGCTCTCTTCCTCTCTCTCTCTCGCTCTTCCTCTCTTCCTCTCTGCTCTCTCTCTCTCCTTCTTACTCTCTCTCCCTCTCTGATCCCTCCCTCCCTCCCTCTCTCTCTCCATGTTCAGAACAGATTCCCCAGAAGAGCATTATATTCTGGGGTTGGCCATTTTGCAGAGGACGAGTGACACAGACAACATGTCCCAGGGTGCCTTTAGAGACCATCACAAATTTCCCTCATCCTTCATCCCACAGCGTTTAAGGAAAGACCTGACTGGAGATATCCATGCTTCTTCTCTTAGCTCGGGAAGTATTATTGATCCACACAGAAAACCTGCCAGACTGGTCTTTCTTTAACTCCTTTTATAAAGCTAATTTGGACAGTTTTCCCTAACATGCTCATTCAATCCTGAAGTACTAATGGGAGCTTCAGGGGGCCCCAAAGAATCCCTCTGTGACGCCCTTCATTCTGCAGACATAAAAACGCAGCTCTTTCCACAGCGTCCGAATATACTCACAGAGCTGCAAATGGAAAAGCCCTAGGGAGACCCGTGGCAATTAGGGATCAAAACATAAAAAATAAAAAATAAAAAAATAAAAAATTAATTCCCAAATGCCCCTCAGTAAACAAATTCTAATTGGTGCTTTCAATAAAAAAAAAAAAAAATTCCCAAATGCCCCTCAGTAAACAGATTCTAATTGGTGCTTTCAAAAACATTCCTCATAGTTCTTGTTTGTAAAAATCCATGAGACGCTTCCCCCACTTTTTGCAATTATTCATTTTTGTAATTAAAATTTAAGTAAGGGATCTTTAATCAGCTGGCTGAATGACGCTTGACGAAACAGCTCATTTGTTTTCTCAGGTCATTTCTCAAGCCCGTAATGAGGCCAGAGCTGCTCGCTGATGAAGTAAGTGGGCTTACACTGTTCTGTGGAGCTCCAGTAGGGTGACTCTATCTGTAGTGGACAAGGGGATTGAAGCCCTGCTCATGTCCTGCAATCGGGAGGCCTCTCCTTAGTACATAATACCCTTAGATTGGGCCTTTTTTTGATTTCTCTCTGCCTTTTAAATAATGTATTTCTTATTTTTCCCATATTTTTCCACAGTTGGCATTGGCACGGTCTGGATTTGATACCAGAGGGGCTCATCCATGAGGCTACACTGGAACAGCACCTTAACAGGATGAGCCACCAACAGCCCTGAAATATAAGTTTGATTTTACCTTACAGAATAACCCACATCAGTCTGTATCAGTCAATTAGTCTTTATTTTTGTATAGTGACACACAGCTTCACAGTGGACATTTTCCAGAGGGAATAAACAAAATATATACTTGAAAAAAGTAATTAATAAAAAAAATTATGGGGAAAAAATTATTTCCTGACTCCTTAAAAGACAATCCACTCAGGAACTATGGAGAGAAGAATAGCTCAACACACACATTTTGGAGAAAATAGGCCAGCAAGTTTCATAGAGCTCTCCCTCCTGCCTGTGTTGTCCTGCAATGATTTGGGAGCACACTGTTCCTTTGCAAGCCATAGAATAACAGATAATAATGTAGCTAACAACAGCTCATTTAATGAACAGGACAAGAACAGACCGACGCTTCGACATCTACAACAAAGTCATTGGAATCAAAGAGGAACTGCACCGGCAGCTGTGACAATTGCCTGAATTTTGGTGCCTTTAATTTTTTCTGCATCCTTGCCAGCTGAAGAATTGCTGAATTTGTTTGCTGAATTGATTTTTGTTTATTAAGGAGGAGAGTTCTGTATCTTTATTCCACCAATGAGAGGATGTTCGACAAGCAGCCCAGTTTGACGAGATGATACTCCTTCTAGCAGAATACATTTTCAAATCATAAATGACACAGCATTGTATTGCCCCCATGTTTTCCATTAGAGGAAAAAAGCCAGTAGTTTTTCTTTTTGACCTCCTCAAATAGCTTTTTGATGACACCACAGGGTATGTTCAAGGTTCAATGTTTATTTACCATGCAATTCTGCAGTTTTGTTTGACTCCTCCCTTTATGGCAACAGGGCATGCAGTGTTTTCAAACCTGTGCACTCACATGACTTGCAACTTCTTCATTTCCTTCTGTTCTATTTTGATTGGCATATAGTCAATTTTCCTCACTTTTACATTTGAACAAACCTGTTAGAGTCTGTTGAACATGTACTTAGGTGAAGATTTTTTACCATCTAAAAATTGCAGGAGGCAGAGCTGTTAACAATCTTGCTACTCAGTTCCACCACTTTTCCCAATGGCCCTAATTTAAACCCAGTCTGCTACAACTGAACACTAGTTTAAACTCAATCTGTTACAGCTGAACCCTAGTCTAAACTCAGTCTGTTACACCTGGGCACTAGTTTAAATTCAGTCTGTTACAACTGGACCCTAGTTTAAACTCAATCTTGTACCACTGGACACTAGTTTAAACTCAGCCTGTTACAGCTGGACACTAGTTTAACCTCAGTCTGTTACAGCTGAACCACTGTGCAAACCCAGTTTTTAATTTTATTTTTTAGTTGGTGCAGTTCAGTTCTAAAGTTCTTGAGTTCGTGGGTCAATGCCTCAGACAAAGCCAGTGATTTTCTGAACCAGTGACTGGCTCAATTGCAGGGCTCGCCCCATTCTGGGCCATTGTTTGTGCTCTGTCTGATGAGTGTGATTGTCTCAGAGACAGTGACTATGGATGCACTCACGTGGGCATGACCACCACAGGAGGGAGGAGGGAAGGAGAAGCTTTGTACATGTCCTGCTGACATCTTTAAAGCATTAACACACAGACACACATAGCCACAAAATGAACCAATTGCACACCCATAATGTAGGCTACACACACATACTCACTCATGCTAGCACACACTCAAAGAAACACACACACACACCAGCAAACACACATTCAAGCAAAGGAGATACACACACACACGAATAAACACACACTTGCCTAAACAAACACATTAAGCTATTTATTTCCCCCTAACTGCCCCTGTTGATGAAATTCTCTACTTACTAAATGAGTGATCTTGTAACTTATCCAAATTTTATTTCAATATGCTCATTTATAACATTAAAAAAACGAATTAAGACGCCAAAGAAATGTTTCGGGGTTCTTTTTGTTTTGCGAACAGACTCGAGGACCATCCCTGCTGCGTTGCGTCTAGTCTGCTGACCCTGTACAGCGCGAGGAAGAGCCAGCGGTAGTCTGCTGACCCTGCACAGCGCGAGGAAGAGCCAGCGGTAGTTACGCTAGCACGCGTCTCGGTGATGAAGCCGTCCGTACAAATATTACGGAACCGCACTGTGTTTACCATGCGGGGAAGCGCGGAACACAACATGGTGTTTCCACACGTGCTGTGTGACTGTCTGCCATGCATCGCCCGTAACCATGGGTACATGACGAATAAGAATGATTATTTTTGAAAAATATGTGAATGAATCCCAATATCAGGTGAACTAGAGAACATTAATAAATCAATGGTATGAAAAGTAATCATGCAGCAAATGTCATAGATATTCAAATGAAAAGAAATTCCAGAAATCAAACAGTCCAATATAGTCCCTATATTTCTCACGTAATTTTTCCATAAACATGAACTCTCAGATCAATGTTTAAGGAGCAAGCGTAGGCGAGGAAATTACATTTCGACGTGGGATTTCGAACGATACAGCATTTCATACCTTTTCAGTGGCCCACTATCTTTGGCCTCTGTGTGATAAACCGTTTGATTTGATTTTGTTATGGCCCTTATTAAACAGGTCGAGCTGGAAACTGTTGAGGCCGAAGGGTCATTCTCAGGAATCTGTGCTCTTTGTCCCTAACCATTTTAGGGAATACTTTTATTTCTGAATTTCATTTGACAGGGGACTTAACGTTCAGAAAAAGAAAACACATTCTCTCACCTCAGGCATAAAGTCCCAATTATTATTTTTCATTATTGTCTGAAAAAAGTGCTATTTGATTTCAACCCTGTCACGGTAAACTTGGAATCCATATAATTATGATTTGAATAGATAACAGTTAATTCAGGTAGAATCACACAGTTTGGATATCCCTAGTAATAGAGCACGCATTATAATTGGAAAAATAATTGAAAAAGCCACAGCATTTCTCTTCCAAAGCATGTCTTGTGTACCTAATGTATCACCAGTCTAGACTTTTTCTGTAGAAATATTCAGTAATGTCATACATTTGTAATAATTTTCTATTTGACTGATTATTCTAGATGTAATACACACTACTGAACACACATCAGTCTTATATTTCTTATTACTCTCAGAATAATGCTAAAAATCTGTCACGTTGAATGCAGTGTTACAGGGTTTTAAGGGACAATCTGTTTCAAAGTGGCATGAATTTATTTAATAAAAAAATCACTGACATTTTCAGATATAATGAATGATATTCATATGTAAAAAAGGAAATGGACATTGGATTAAATTAATAAAATTGATTGAAACTGACAGCGTCACAATGTTCAAATGAAAACAAACTGCAAATCAGCTTGCATTTTAAATTCTAGGAACAGAGCAGACAATCAACATTCTGGAATTTCACTAGCATGCCATTCATTATTTCACACACACACACACACACACACACACACACACACACACACACACACACACACACACACACACACACACACACACACACACACACACACACACACACACACACACTCACACACACACTCACATACACCCACCAAGGTTATTCTGATTGATTATGGGTAAGTAAAACACACACACACACACACACACAGACACACACACACACACACACACACACACACACACACACACACACACACACACACACAGACACACTGCATGGTTTCCTGATTTTATCTGATCTACAGTTTAACTGCTACAACCTTGAGGGCCCAGGTCTTATTAACCCAGCAGATTGGCTCTCCGGACCTTCTGGAGGGTTGGCAACATTTTTTATCCTCTATCCACTTCTTGCGCCTCCATCTTTGAGCTCTCTCACTCAACTCATCAATTGTCTTCTTCTTTCCTGCCTCAACATCTCTTTTCCATCTCTGATATTCACTCAGTTTTCCCTTTTACTGGATCAGTATTCCTTCTTGCCCTGAACTCATGCTGCCTTTGTGTGGCTGTTTTTGCCATTCTTGCATCTAAAAACATTAATCCAATATCATGACCTGCTCATCCTAAAAAGCCTTTTCATATACTAAAGCTTGTCCATTTACAAAATCAATAGATAATTGTAATACTCATTATTCCAGTGATTACAATTTAATATGCAACAGAAGGAGAGGGACTGTATATTTATAGGCTTTTAAATTGAAGTTTCATAGTTTATCGAGTTGACCCCTTGGCCCTTGTTACTATTGATTCCACACTTCCCCTTTAATAAGGTAGATATTATCATATTTAATGACAATTTATTCATTTTTTGAAGTGATAACCCCATCACAATCAAAAATGTTATACGGTTGAAACGGGGTTGAAGGTTTTGTACAAAAATGGCTATAACATCCTTAGCTAGCAAACATCATTGCACCACATGGCATCATCTACATAAGATTTTTTTGTACTTTGCAACACAAGTAATCATGTTTGTGTAAAAAAGGTTTACTATCATTTTTATCCATAACAGAGTTGAAATATTGAGCTTAACGAGTTCAATCCGAATGTAAAGATATTGCGAAAAATGAGAAGAGAAGCTCACCTCCTTTTGAACCATGCTGTCCAAAATAATTGTATTATGACTTATGACTCAAGATGATGTCAGAAGGATCAACCCATTATTTTTATAGGGGGGAAATCGTGTTATAGGGGGGAAATTGTGTTATCGTCATCGTGTTATGGGGTTGAACTGAGGGACGAAAGCAAAAAAATCATATACCCACACAGAAAAACGATATATTAAGTGAAAGCAGGTAAATATAATGTTTCATTAAAATAAAAAGTTTTGTATTATTTGAACATTTTGTACCTTACATAATCCATTCAAATGTAATGGCGGTCAATGAAGACATGCATAAATGCTGATATTCCTCAATTTTTAATGATATTATTATTATGAAAATAATAATATTTTTAAATCTTTATTTTGCATTACATGGTAAATCCATAAATTCATGTGATTAAGATGTATTTTAGTGATTTTCCAGATAGTAAGTCTTGGGGACTTAAAGGGCACCAAATCCAGAGAATCACCCTGTAGCCTCTGGGGAAGAGGAATGTTAAAAACTCAGCGAACCTTGGCTAGAAAGCATCTGCTAAATGGCATACGTTGAACACTATATGGAGCGTCCCATGGTTTGCCTGCCAGAAGCTGCAGAGATGTGTTCAAGATAAGAAAGAAAAAAACATTTCAAACTGGGTGTATCCCAACTGTAAAAATCTTGTCTCTACTTAGGATGCAATTTAGGAATTTTGCAGTTACAAAACAACCATTTCTAACTCCAGTGCTCTGAGGCTGTCCTTTAAGGCAATTTATTTAGGATTAAAGCAAGTTAGGATGCTTCTGTAATACCCTTTTCCTAACTGGATTTTGGATATGATGGCGCTCTCTCTCTCATAGTCCTTCGGATTTGACAATAACAACTTGTGCGCGTTACTTCTTTGTTTTACGTAGTCCATCGGTTTTGACGATGACAACTCATTTGCCATTACTTCTTTGTTTTATTGTGGGTTCTTGAGTGGCTCAGGAGTTCAAGTCTTGTACACAGACTTTAAACAGAGTTGGGAGCATGTAGGGCAGGCAAATGCATCTTGATTTTGATGGTCCCCTGGTGAGAGAATGTCGCTCTGGCTGCATTTGGCCACTGTTTTCTACCACAGCGCGGATTATACTATGCCAGAGAGATCGTTCAGTGGCAGTCCCTGTGATTTGTCTTAGCAGAGTGTTTCAGAATTTTAAGGGCTGTATTTGAATTGTGTTCTGGGCCGGCCTCGCTTTTGACATCCTTGCTGCAGTTGGTCGAAGAAAAAAATCCTGGATGGTTGCTCACATTTCATAGGACGCAAGTGCTACCGTGTGCCCTCCTAAAATGGAGGACGACACTGCAGCATTGGGTCAGGCCTATAATTGCAATTGAGCATTCAAAATGGACTCACTCTCCCATTGAAAAGCTGTGGGTTGAGCTGAAGAGGAGAGTCCACAAGCGAGGACTAATGAATCTGAACAATCTAGAGAGATTCTGTATGGAAGAATGGTCTCAGATCCCTGGCTATCCCTTGCTCCCACCTCATCAAGTAATATAGGAGAAGACTCAGTGCTGTTATCTTGGCAAGGGGAGGGTGCACAAAGTACTAAATGCAGGGGTACCAATAATTGTGGCACGTGTTTTTTGAGAAAAATGTTTATTTTTTTATTTTTTTAAAATTCTTTGAATAATTCTTGTTACGTGCGGTAAATGCAGACCTGGACCCAAAAGCGGACTCGACACGGAGATGGTAATTGCGCTCCGCTCAGGAGGCGTTTAATCAAGGAACAAATAAAAGTGACGGAAACAAGCCGTCCAAAAACAAACAGGCAAAACAGGATTAGCCGTGCGGCTAAATAAACGAGAAACAGGGAATCCAAAAACAACCGGCAAAAAACAGGAAAGCCGTGCGGCTACTAAACAAGAAACAAAATAAACACAGGCAGATTCAGGAATATTCGCGAAGTCAGGAACAGGTAACCAAATGAAAGCAGTGCTAGAAAAACTAGTACGCAAAGGCAATGGGCTAAACGAGTGCCGGGTTTAAATAGGCAAAAGCATTAACTAATAAGGGCAGCGTGCAGAATGTGTTAGGGGAAAACAATTGTGACAGGCTGAAACGAAACGAGGGAACAAGAAACAGATTGGGGCAGCGTGCAAAATGTGCAGGGAACAACAATTGACAGATTGCGGCGAAGCCGCGCCCATAACACAGACAACCCAGGAGAACGCAAAAACCAGACATGACACGCAAGGAACAAAGTGGCAGAAAAACACAAGGAAAGTGAACAGGGCGGACAGCGATGTAACAGAACCCCCCCCTCAACGGGAGCCTCCTGGCGACCCACCAGGCCTGTTCTTCTGAGGGTGGGTTCGGTGGAAGTCCCGAATGAGGGAAGGGTCGAGGATGAGCTGGCGGGAAACCCAGCTCCTCTCCTCGGGGCCATAACCCTCCCAGTCCACAAATATTGGTGGCCCCGACCCCTGCGCCGAATGTCCAGGATGCGCCGGACGGTGTATGCTGGGGCGTTGTCGATGATCCGGGGGCGGAGGGGGAACGGGCCGGAGGGCACAGTGAGCTGGTAGTGACAGGTTTGATCTTTGAGACGTGAAAGACGGGGTGAATCTTGAGGGCTGGAGGGAGTTTGAGTTTGACAGCAGAGGGTTTGATGATAGACTGTACCTTGTATGGACCGATGTAACGTGGCTGGAGTTTCTTGGAGGTGGACTGGAGGGGAATGTCAGTGGTGGAGAGCCAGACTTGCTGTCCCGGAGAGTATTGGGGGGCTGCGGTGCGGTGGCGGTCCGCCAGGCGTTGAGTGCGCGCGGTGGAGCGACGGAGAGCAGAGCGGGTGTCCTCCCAAATCCGAATACAGCGCCGGATGTGGGTTTGCACAGACGGACGGAGATCTCCTCCTCCTGGGCCGGGAACAGGGGGCTGATACCCTAGGGAGCACTCGAAGGGGAGAGACCAGTGGCAGAGCTGGTTAGGGAATTGTGCGCATACTCAACCCAGGGTAGCAGATTGCTCCAGGAGGAGGGGGTCTGTGATGCACCGCAGTGCAGTCCCCAGGTCTTGGTTGGCCCTCTCGGTCTGGCCATTCGTCTGGGGGTGGTAGCCGGAGGACAGGCTGACGGAGGGCCCCAGGGCCTGGCAAAACGACTTCCAGACGTGGGAGGAAAACTGGGGACCACGGTCCGACACAACGTCGACGGGGATCCCATGTAAGCGAACCACGTGCTGGACCAGGAGCTCTGCGGTCTCTGAGGCTGAGGGAAGCTTGGGAAGGGGAAACGAAATGGACTGCTTTGGAGAATCGGTCGACAATGGTCAAAATAGTGTCGTTACCTTCAGAGGGGGGGAGTCCACAGACGAAGTCCAGACCAATGTGACTCCAAGGACGACCTGGGATGGGTAGGGGACGGAGGAGACCGCTGGCGGGCTGGTGGGATGCCTTGCTCCTGGCGCAGGTGGTGCAGGCCAGTACGAACTCCCGGGCGTCCGCGGCCATGGACGGCCACCAAAAGCTGTGTTTGAGCAGCGACAGGGTGCGCTGGAACCTGGGGTGGCAGGCCAGACGGGAGGAGTGCGTCCACTGCAGGACCTGGGAACGGACGGAAACAGGGACAAACAGGTGAGGGCTGGGGTTAGGTCTGGGATCAGGTTGAGTGGCCTGGGCCTCCCTGATCTGCCTCTCAATTCCCCAGGTCACTGCAGCAACCACACAGGAGGGGGACAGGATGGTGTCGGGACTCGTCTGTCCGGTTTTGGAGGAGAATTGGCGGGAGAGGGCGTCGGGTTTTAGGTTACGGGATCCGGGTCTGTATGTGATGGTGAAGTTGAAGCGGCCAAAGAACAGTGCCCACCGGGCCTGGCGAGAACTGAGTCTCTTGGCCGACTGGATATATGCCAGGTTTTTGTGGTCGGTCCAGACGATAAATGGGTGTTCCGCTCCCTCCAACAAATGTCGCCACTCCTCCAGGGCGAGTTTGACCGCCAGCAACTCCCGATTCCCAACGTCGTAGTTGCGCTCGGCGGGGACAGCCTACGGGAGTAGAAGGCGCAAGGATGGAGCTTTTGGTCCTTACCCGAGCGTTGGGACAAGATGGCCCCCACCCCGGAGTCCGAGGCATCCACCTCCACCACGAACTGACGAGACACCTCAGGATGGACCAGGACAGGAGCGGAAGTGAAGCGGTTCTTTAAACCGATGAAGGCGGCTTCAGCTTCAGGGTTCCAGGAGAAGGGGATGGATGGGGAGGTGAGTCGGGTGAGGGGTTCAGCTACCCTGCTGTAGTCCCGAATGAATCGCCGGTAAAAGTTTGCAAACCCCAGGAATCGTTGCAATTCCTTTACCGATGACGGTTGAGGCCACTCCACCACCGCCTGGATCTTGGCCGGGTCTGGTCTCACCTGTCCACACTCCACGATGTACCCCAGGAAGCTCACCGACGAGGCGTGGAATTCGCACTTCTCCGCCTTGACAAACAGTTGGTTCTCCCACAACCTCTCCAAGACCTGCCGGACATGGGTAGTGTGTTCCTGTAGGTTGCGGGAGAAAATTAAAATGTCGTCAAGGTAGACGAAGACAGAGCGGTTGAGAAAGTCCCGGAGCACATCGTTGACCAACGCCTGGAACACAGCGGGGCGTTGGTGAGCCCGAACGGCATCACCAGGTACTCGAAGTGGCCCAGGGGGGTGTTGAACGCCGTCTTCCACTCGTCCCCTTCCCGGATTCGAACAAGGTGGTAGGCGTTACGGAGGTCCAATTTAGAAAAAATAGTGGCCTCCTGTAGAGGTTCGAATGCGGAGTTGATGAGAGGTAGAGGGTACTTGTTTTTAACGGTGATGGCGTTGAGGTTGCGGTAGTCGATGCAGGGACGGAGTGACTTGTCCTTCTTGGCCACGAAGAAGAACCCTGCACCGACTGGGGATGAGGAGGGTCGGATGATGCCTGCCGCCAGTGAGTCATGAATATATGACTCCATCGCTGCTCTCTCCGGCCGCGAGATGTTGAAGAGGCGACCGGAAGGCAGGGGAGCCCCGGGAAGCAGGTCGATGCCGCAGTCATAGGGCCTATGAGGGGGCAACGAAGAGGCTCGGCTCTTGCTGAACACCTCCGCCAGGTCGTGATACATGGGGGAACCGAGGACATGTCTGGAGGAACCAACCTGGCGGGAGGTGAAGCACCCTCCGTGGGTGCTCGAGCCGACTGGAGGCAAGTGGCGTGACAGTAGGGACTCCAGCTCTGGATCTTGCTGGTGATCCAGTTCAGATGAGGGTTGTGGAGTTGGAGCCAGGGTTGGCCGAGAACCAGAGGGGACTGGGGTGAGGAGATGACCAGGAGCTGAATGGTCTCACGGTGGTTGCCGGACAGGATGAGCTGTAGGGGTTCGGTGGTGTGAGTGACCTGGGCTAGGAGGTTCCCATCCAGTCCGTGGACCCGGAGAGGGACGGCAAGAAGACGAGTGGCGATGCCAGCCTGTCGCACTAGCTGGGCATCAATGAAATCTCCATCCGCCCGGAGTCCACTAGAGCACACAGCGACAGGGGTTGACGGTTCCAGTTGAGCGTGGCCTTCAACTGGAAGCGAGACTGGGCGGTTGTGGAGCCCTGGGTGTGGCTCACCAGTAGGCCCAGTTTTACTGGTGAGCCTGGGCTTTTGGTCGCGACGGGCAGGTGGCCAGGTAGTGGCCCGTGTTACCACAATAGAGGCAAACTCCCGCCTTGAGTCTCCGCTTGCGTTCCTCCGGGAGAGGTGAGCTCTGCCCAGCTGCATGGGCTCTTCAGTTGCAAGCCCCGGGGCTGACCGTTGCTCGGTGGTTCGGGAGAGGATGGAATCAGGAGGTGACGGAGAAGAAGAGCTCGCTGGGGTGAGGTGACCGGTCTTCTCCCTCCGACGCTCCCCATAAGCGGTTGTCGACCCTGATGGCAAGGGAAACCAGAGCGTCGAGGGAGTCAGGGTAGTCCCTCGTAGCCAGCTCGTCCTTTCACCACTTCACCTAACCCGTTCCGGAAGGCCCCTTGGAGCGACGCGTCATTCCAAGCGGATTCCGCCGCCAGGGTTCTGAACACCACCGCGTACTCCGCCACGCGCCGGTCCCCTTGACGGAGATGGAATAAGCGCTGGGAGGCATCCTTCCCACCCACCGGGTGATCAAAAACCTTCCTCATTTCTGTCACGAATGTGGAGTACTGGGAACTGGCTGGGAGCTGGCTGTCCCAGATGGCAGTGGCCCACTCCAGCGCCCTACCCCCAAGGCAGCCCATGATGAATGCGATCCTTGCCGGCTCAGAGCCGTATGAAGATGGTTGTAGGTGGAAGATGAGGTCGCATTGCATGAGGAACCCCTTGCAGTTCCCAAATCGCCATAATAGCGATCCGGGTGGGGAATGCGGGGTTCCCTGGGTTGTCCAACCGGCAGGCTGGCAGGCGGCGATGACACAGGGGGGTTGGGAGAAGTCGTCTGCGTCAGAAGAGAGACGTTGGAGCCTGTTCTCCCACCTGAGAAATATGGCCTCCCATACTCCTCAGTGCCTCCATAGTCTCCTTCATGTGTCGCTCCTGCTGGTCTATACGAGCCTCCTGGCAGGCGAGTAGGTGGTGGAGCGCAGTCGAGTCTGCTGGGTCCATAATGGCCTTTGCGTTCTGTTACGTGCGGTAAATGCAGACCTGGACCCAAAAGCGGACTCGACACGGAGATGGTAATTGCGCTCCGCTCAGGAGGCGTTTAATCAAGGAACAAATAAAAGTGACGGAAACAAGCCGTCCAAAAACAAACAGGCAAAACAGGATTAGCCGTGCGGCTAAATAAACGAGAAACAGGGAATCCAAAAACAACCGGCAAAAAACAGGAAAGCCGTGCGGCTACTAAACAAGAAACAAAATAAACACAGGCAGATTCAGGAATATTCGCGAAGTCAGGAACAGGTAACCAAATGAAAGCAGTGCTAGAAAAACTAGTACGCAAAGGCAATGGGCTAAACGAGTGCCGGGTTTAAATAGGCAAAAGCATTAACTAATAAGGGCAGCGTGCAGAATGTGTTAGGGGAAAACAATTGTGACAGGCTGAAACGAAACGAGGGAACAAGAAACAGATTGGGGCAGCGTGCAAAATGTGCAGGGAACAACAATTGACAGATTGCGGCGAAGCCGCGCCCCGCAACACAGACAACCCAGGGAGAACGCAAAAACCAGACATGACACGCAAGGAACAAAGTGGCAGAAAAACACAAGGAAAGTGAACAGGGCGGACAGCGATGTAACAATTCTTTCATATTTTGAGTGTAAGATCAAGCTGATGAACAACAAATACATTTTTTCATAGCCTTTTTTGCTCATCTTTACCAAGAGTGCCAATAATTCTGGAGGGCACTATACATATATATAATTATGTAGTCAATATTTATATTTTAATATTTAATATTTATTTTATTTCATATTGGAGCCATTTGTTTAGTGCAAAGGATATTCATGTTTTGTTTTTTGAAATATGAAATTAGTTTTGTAAATCTGAAATGGTGTTATTTAATTTGTCAATATTGTTTATTCATATTCACATGTATTAGGTCTTTATGTTATCTTTTAGAAAAATAACTTTCCCTGGCCTTTGTGTCGTTCACATAAAAAAAGACATCCCTGTATATACTGACCTACAAAACCAGCCACTAGCTCCGTTATTTTGACCCATTTTCTAAAACAAAGTAACTGATTCCCACATCTTGACCTTCTAGCTCCATTTACATGTGATCCGAACACAATGTATGAACATAAAATAAACAAGGCACCCCACTGGGATTTTACATCTCACTGTCATTTTCCTGCTGACAGATAATAGAGGATCCCTTTCCTCCTTAGAATACTTTTTTGCGGTCACTATTGTGGGGATAATTGTGCCAGCCGTGGATACTGAGACTGCTGGATTCTTAGGGGCTCTGTGTGGCAGGGGGTGTGGAGAAGATAGTGCAAAGGGGATTAGTATCAAAGAGGAAGGGAAGGGATTTACTCATGAGGCTGGGTGGCAAGCACATCCCCCACTGTGTGAATCAAGGACATGCTTTCTGCCAACAACCCCCAGGGATAGCAGGCATTCCACATTACCCATAACCCCCTGGGAAAATAGGCATTCCATCTCACTAGGCCTGTGACTCTTTCTCACCTGCAATCCACAGGGGCAAATGGGCATTCCATCTCACCAGGGCCAGCCAGCAGGCACTGGTCACCCAAATGTGCTCTTTTAGAGTAAAATGGCAACCGTTTTTGACCAGACATTGTACTCCTGAAAGCGGTCAAACTTGCGTGGAAGTCACATTTTCACACCTTTTACTGCTCCTGTACACAAACTTCATTTATGGAAAATACCGTTTTTGTTCAAAGAGCCTAATGGACACCTGTGTGGACCATTACAATTTTTGAAAGCTTTTAAGTTAAAGTTTGAAATTAAAAAACAAATATATGAAGATCCTTGCTCGCGTGTCTTGTCAAATAAAAAAGGAGCTCCCAAACAACAATTAAAGAGGAAAATATGGGTTATGACAATTTTGGATATACATGCCTCTCGTTTCGCCCCCTCTCTTGCTTGCCTGTGACATCCCCAGAGATGTCATCACCGGGGGAACTGAAAGCAGTACGCAGGAAGCAAGGCAAGATGCTCGCTCCCCTAGTTAGGCAGACAGGAAGGCGGAGCGGACCTCAGGTGGCAGCTTGGATACAGTTCCTCACTGCTCCCTCGTTGAACCTCACAGTCTGTGCAATGTACTTTTTTTGTTGTTCTTGTTGGTGTTTTTTCTTTTTCCGTTACGTCACTTCATCCCTAATTTTAGAGCTTGGTGGGTATATGGTTGCCTGGATACAGATCAGAACAGTACCCCCCCCCCTCCCTCCCATCTGAGTCAGGCTCAAACATTCTGAAAACGTAACTCAAACATTACTGAGCTGTATTCACAGCCTGTACACAGGCTCTCCGAGGTTCATTAACATTCTTTAATCTGCTCTGCTTGTCAAGTTTTGATTTAAAAAACACACACACACACACCCAACAATGTACTCTGAATTAGAGCAAATGCACCCATTTAACTTGTCAGCCGTTTCCATAGAAGGCATTTTAATTAATGCTTTTAACAAGAAAAATCCCTTAAAGGAAAAAAGAGAAGCAAACACGGGGATGTATAATTATGCCACTAATTGACTGTAACTATGGGATACAGGATCCCTGAGCCGCCACGCTAATGTCCTCCTCCTGACCTTGATGTGAATAAAACGGTGCGGTGATCTGAAGAGGGGAGATGATATGGTCTATGAAATATTAAATGGGTTAATGTATGAAATATTAAATGGGGGAAATGAAACGAATAGAACCGTTGTCTAGAGAGAGACAGGTGAACGCTGAGGCAGGAGAGGGAGGGGGGTTTGTTGATTTTTTTAAACACTTATCTGCAAATGCCACTATGTCAATTTGTGATAATTGCCATTATAATCCAGCAGAGAATGCAGCAAAGGAAAATGAGCAGAAGAAGAAGAAGAAAGAAAAAAAGGTTACGTAATGGCGCTAGCGACGACCATATTGCATTAGCGAGAGAACAATGCGGCGGCAGAGTCGGACGGATCAATTTTTAACATAAGTACACACAAAGGTCATCGTTTCTTGCTTCAAAGTGTCAACCCCCCCGAGAGTCCGAGATCCGAGGATCCGAGAGTCTCTGGCATATCAAAGAAAAAATGACAATTTCAACCTGTCAGTCACACCGGGCTCCTGTGTGATGGAAATAATTAGGATACTTTTTTGTCTCCTATCATTTCGGAGCTATGGCAAACAGGAAACCAAAAGCCTCTGATGGTTTTTTGATTTATTAATTTTTTTGTTATACAAAAAAGGTTTCAAACCAAAAAACAGGAGAAATTAATGCTGCTTGTCTCACTTTTTTTTCTCACAAACCAAATAAATGAAGAATGGAAAAGAGTTCCTGTCGCTTGCTTTTCTGGAAGTTGTCCTTGCAAGATGAGCTGGAAGGACAGTTAAAATGTTCAAATAGATACAGCTTCTGTTGCCCACATATTTCAGATCCTGTGTCAGGGGTATTTCAGGCAGTTACAATGACACTCTGTCTCTCACTGTTCCTCTGTTTCTCTCTGTCTCTCACTGTTCCTCTGTTTCTCTCGGTCTCTCACTGTTCCTCTGTTTCTCTCTGTCTCTCACTGGTCCTCTGTTTCTCTCTGTCTCTCACTGGTCCTCACTGTTTCTCTGTTTCTCTTGGTCTCTCATTGTTCCTCTGTTTCTCTCTGTACATTTTACATTTTTACATTTTATGCATTTAGCAGACGCTTGTTCTTGTGGAAGATCGCAAGTGATTCCGCGGTCCTGACCGATTGCGGAAGGTCGTTCCACCACTGAGGGGTCAGGACAGAGAAGAGGCGAGACCGTGAGGAGTGGCTGCCAGGCGCCCGGAGGGATGGGACAGTCAGTTTGCCAGAGGAGGCTGAGCGGAGGGGTCTGGCTGGGCTGTAGGGTGTGATAAGTGTCTGGAGGTAAGGGGGAGCAGTTCCTCTAGCTGCCTGAAAAGCAAGCACCAGTGATTTGAATCTGATGCATGCTGCGATGAGGAGCCAGTGCAGAGAGGAGAATAGAGGGGTGACGTGGGTGAATTTGGGTTGATTGTCTCTCTGTTTCTCCGTTTCTCTCAGAGGAGAGGAAAAGTGAATGCACGAGATGGATAGAGGTAGTGAGAGAATGCACAAGATAGAGAACAGAGTAGAGGGAAAGTGAGATAAGGAGATGAAGGAGCAATAAAGGAGAGAAAGTGATAAGAACAAGAGAGCTAAGAGAAGGAGGGACGTGGAATGCTTTGTTTTGTTTTTTTACTTTCACCACATCCTGTCAGCGCCCAAAGGAGGGATTATTTATGAGACTTTATTTAAAAATAAAAACTCTGTTTCCACTGCAGCCTTTACAACTCTAACACTCTTCCTCTCTACTTTTCCCTTCCCCCCTTTCTCTTTCCTTTTTGGTTCTTTCCTGGTATCAGTGTCCCTGATTATTGCATTCATATTTCAATGACTAGAATTGTAGCTGTTAGCTGTATTGACTAGAACCCTGAGCACTGATCTGAGCAGAAGACAGTCATGTGAAAATATCTAATTCAATTAAATTCTGTTTATTTGTATAGCGCTTTTAACAAGTACATTGTCACAAAGCAGCTTCACATGGTATGGAGCCTTAAACCCCCCAAACAGCATGCCAAGGGCAACAGTGGCAAGGGAAAACTCCCTGAAGGGCATAGAAAGGAAGAAAACTTGAGAGGAACCAAACTCTGGGGGGAGCCGTCCTGTGGTGTGAAATGGGAAATAATTAAATCTGTCAACATCATCCACCAAAGCTAGTGGGCGGGATCTAACATTGGATTGGTTGAATTTTGTAAAATGTCCAACAATGTATTCAGTCTGGATCAGTCGATTTCAGTTGTCTATGATCAGCAAGTGATCAAACCTGGCAAGCTTGCTTAGTGAAGAGAGAACAGTAGAGAAGTACCTGTAAAATCTTTGCTGCTTAGTGACAGTGTCAATGTGCCAGCATGTCGAAAGACTGCCCCAAACTACTAAGGAGGTGGCTAATGTGTCAACGGAGGTCTATGATACTATACTATATACAGGGTTGGGTTGTAACGGAATACATGTAACGGCGTTACGTAATCAGAATACAAAAATCAAGTAACTGTATTCAGCTCGCGTTACATTTGAAAAACGAGTAATCTGAATACAGTTACTTTAATAAACCTGAAGTGAATACATTTTGGATTACTTATTGGAATTCTTGGTGGAAAGTTTTCCTTACAAACATTAATGAGCTAATATTCATTACTAAAGCTACAGCATGAAACTATCACGCCTACATGATTATCATCACACAGCTCACGAAAACTACAGCCGCTGCACAGAACCAAAAAACTGCGTTAAAAAAAAGCGCGCGCCCGCACTCAGACAAACATTGATAGCGGCAAGATGGAAGAAAAAGCAGCTTTTAGTTCGTGGCGTTATCGACACCATTTCCAGTTTAAATCAGAACATGGGAAAAATCTGTCGGTCCAGTGTACCTTGTGTCTTCCAGTTGTAAAGATACTGTCGGCATCAAAGGACTCGACATCGAATCTCAAAAAGCACTTGGAGGTAAGTCAACGTTAGCTAACCCTCAGTTTACTGAACACAGTTCTGCAGTAATTTGCTGTTACCTAACCTTAGCCTACTGTGGGAATTTTTTTGAGAAGTTTTGAGCCCCATGCTCTGTCCCTGTGTTTCTGGTGGGTCAGTTTGTGTGGCCAGCAGCAGCCCACGTTATACACGGCCTGGTCCACCCTGTCACTAGGATTTATGAGCCCAGTTCGAGCTCTGCAGCACGAGGGGTGAGAGGACGTGGGCTAACAATTAAGCAAGCGAATCCCACCATGCTTTAGACTTCTAACTTTGTATTAGAGATCCTGCAAGTTTACTGCCAGCATTCTTAGGCTGCGTGGCGAGTATACCATGTTTTCTTGTAGGTGATTTCGCATACAATAAAACCCGATTACATCTGACTCTGAAGAAATGTGTTAAATGTGGTTTCGGATCACTCAGTCTATCTGGCCCTGGCTGAGATCTGATTCTCCCACACTACAGTTTGAGGCATCGCAATAACTGCTCTGCTAATTTTATACTGCTTTCTTTATTGTTGAAACGATAACATTTCAAAACGGGATAAAATCGAAGTTAATAGACTGCTGCTGAATGCATAATATACTGGGGGCAAGTGACTGACAACAAGTGAGGCTGAGCTAATGGTAGCTAGTAAACAATTGATTGTGCTTAGACTGCCATCCTACTGTATACTATGTTAATCTGCTCTCAGGTCTGTAACATTACTGGTAATTTGTTTTTAATAAAGTTTTTATAAAAAAGTGAATATGGCGTGTGCAAAAGTTTGAGCACCCTTTTAGTACTAAGTAGCACCACCTTTGGCTATATAACAGCTTCCCAATGTCTCCTGTACCCCAAAACATACCCATCTGTGATGGAAAAAGTAAGTAATCCAAAAGTATTCTAAAAGTAATCTGAATACGTTACTTTTTTGAGACATGTAACTGTATTCGTATCGGATTACTTTCAGAGCCGTGTAATCAGTAATCAGGCACTAATTACATATACAAAGTAACCCTCCCAACCCTGACTATATATTTGAGTTCAAACCACAAATGTTCAATTGGATTCAGGTCTGGAGACTGAGATGGCCACATCAGGACATTGATCTTGTGCTCTGTCAACCATTCCTTAGTTGCTTGGGACATATGTTTGGGATTGTTGTCTTGTTGGAAGGTCCATCTGTGGCTAAGGTGTAGCTTCCTGGCAGAGGGAACAAGGTTTTTACACTTTTCATGAAAGTATGGCGAACGTCATACCACTTTTCATGTAGGCATGGCATGGCCATACCACTTTTAGTTGACAGGTAATAGTTTTCTCATACGATAACTTGTATGAAATGGTATGAAACAAAGAGTGGAGTCTGCATGTGTACGTAGAAGAGAGAGCAGGAGAGGGAAAGAAAGAGTGAGGTGGGGCGGTGGCTGTGACTTGAGGAGAGACAGACAGCCTCCAGGCAGTACGAATCAAGAACATTCTAGCGCCAAAAGTGTTGCATGTGTGAACAGTAACAGTAGCTAGCTAGCTAACTCCTAATACCGGTAATTGCCACTCGCTGGTTGATGCAACAATGATATATTTTCTTGTAATGTTAGCTACCTATCATAGGCGCCGATCCCGTGGGTGCTCCGGGGCCCGAGCACCCACAGAGAAGGCCGAGCACCCACGGGGAAAATTATGCACGGAGCCAAATTTACATTGATTTGATAGCAAACTCCACCTAGCATACGCTGCGCGGCACCAACGGGCAGAAACATAAATCGGCGCCTATGCTACCTATATAGATAACTAAAGTTAATCTAATAAAAATAACATTAACAAATACACTGAATTGCATTTACCCTGTTTGCTGTAACGCAGGGGTGGGCAATCTTACCCTGTGTGGGCCGGTGTGGGTGCAGGCTTTTGTTCCAACTGAACAGTGACACACCTGATTCCACTAATCAAAGCCCTGATTGAAGACTTTGATTAGCTGATTAGTCAAATCAGGTGAGCTACTGCTCGGCTGGAACAAAAGCCCACACCGGCCCACACAGGGTAAGATTGCCCACCCCTGCTGTAACGGTAGTAGGGTTAGCTAGCTAGCTAATGTTAGCTAGCAAACAAGCTTTAATCCTGAGGTGATGGCTAGCTAGCTAGCTATCTAACATTAGCTAGCTATTGATAGCTAGATTGAGCGCTTAAAAACAAGCTATCGATAGCTGTAACGCTAAGTTAGCTATCTAGCTAATTTGATAGCAGCAACGTTATCTAACAACCTTAATGTTATTTTGCTAATAATGTATGTTTCAAAAAGAAAAGATTCAAGGGTCAGCACAGCACACCGCTTTGACACAGCTGAAGATTATTACCGACTCAGTTACTTTGAGATCCTGGATCTCTGGTGAATCAATGGTGAGGTGAGGACCTCTGGTGAGGTCCGTTTCAATCAGAATGCCTTCAATGTTTTTGACACAGTGGAAAGGCTAATCCTAACAGCCACGGAGCCAAATGGATTGGCCTTACCAGATCTGGATTTTGTCAGTGGTCACTTTAGTGATGATTTGAATTCAATTCGTCTGAAGAATCAGCTGTCTGTGTTACCTGAGCTGATGGCAGGAAAACATCCCACATTAGTAAATTATGTCACGGAGAAGATAAAGGAACTCAGCTTAGCTGCTCGGCTGCACTCCGAAGTTGCAGAACTCATTTGTCTCTTTTTAGTCATCTCAGCATCCTCCGCTACAGCAGAGAGGACATTTTCCAGCCTGAGGCGTTTGAAGAATAATCTCATAACAATTGCATCAACACAGAGGCTGGACAGCATTGCAGTGCTCCACACGCGCAAAGATAGGTGCTCAGATTTGAATCTTAGGGAAGTAGCCAATATTTTTATTGAAATTAATGAAAAATTACAAGAGGAAGGACACTTTTGGAAGATTTTAGGATCAATCAAAACCATATGAGTTGACTCCCCATGCAGCGCATACATCTCAATCACAATGCGATCCATGCAAAACAGTCCATTCAAACTTAAACTGTAGCAATGAATTAATTTGCCCCTTTGAAGTATGTTTACACTTTACTGCCATGCACCTGTTATTTTGTGTAGTATTCTGAATTCTTAGGTGTTAAAACATGATGAACTGATAATTGCTGGAGACTTCTACTGACAGCCATACCCATAGCCATTCATGATCATTTAATAATTTATGAATGTGAAAATGTAAACTGCTTGAAAAGTCCTTTATAAATAAAGTTATTATTGTTATTACAGATTGCTCAACTTTCTTTTCTTTTCTGTAGGGTAAATGGGAATATGTTAGTGTGTAGTTATAACCTTAGAAAACAATATTGCACATTTTCCTGCTGAGAAAATAGGCAGTGCACATGTGTTTGGATCTTAACAGGGATCACCAGTAAAAGGAAGGTTAAGTCAGGTTGAGTCTGCAGATCACATGTGCAAGTGCCTTCTAAACAAAGGTATTGATGCTTCTTCAAATGAGTTGAGTTGTAATTGTCTTTGTTACTTCGGATTTAAATAGTACAGACACAATATTGGTGTCATTTGAATCCTTATACTCTCTTAGAAAAAAAGGATGTACAAGGAAAGAATCCTATTAGAACCTTTTTTTCTAAGAGTGTGGTGTACTCTCAAATATGGCTGACATTTCAATTATCTATATTCACATAAATACATTAAGGCTCCGTGTTGAATATGTTATTTGCACCGTGTTGTGTGAGCACTGAAAAACTCAGAGTTGGACCTCAGGAACCTTTTGAGTATTGACACATTGTATGCAAGTGGGTATGCTGAACTCCAGTTCTCATCAAGTATTGGTTGTGTGTTTGTACTGTGTTTGTACAGTATATCTCCGTAGTTTTATCTCAGATAAAGTAGTTTTGAAATACAGGGGCAGGGGAATTCTGACCAAGCAGGTCAAAATAACTGTGACTGGTCTATTTACAGTCCTTCAGTTCAATAGTTGTTGTGGAAAGAGCAAAAGCAGAACCGTGCAGGAAGAGAGGTAGCCGCCCCCGCACGAAGAGAAGATTTATCTATAATTATTCAGATTCTACTACATAATCATATAATATCCGTACTATCTTGCACAGACTGTAATGGCAGGGCCGCTGTCTGGATTGTGTAAATTGGTCGCTGCTCGCTTGCATTATGTAACTGAAATGATGCGGTGCCACAGGGCTGGTGTTTCTCTGATATGATCTCACGGCAATGCTGAGACATCTGGAGGTGTGAGAGATTGCTGGCGGATAAATGCACTGCATCAGTCAAACCCCACAAAAGGACAGAACCACAAAAGAGCCAGCGCGTGTCACGCAGACTTAATTTAAGGACGGTAAGTTCAAAGTTCTTCTGGAATTTTATTAACGGGCTCAAAGGATTATGCCCTGCAAAAAAGAACTTCCACTTTGGCGAATCAATGGCTTTGCAATTGGCCATTTGCTCACTGTGTAGAACTGGGCACACTGGCACTGATGTAGGGTCAGCTGGCGGGACCTTGATTGCACGCCAAAAACACAGACTTCTGGGGTGACTATGCTCTCGACTTTTCTCCTCTCACGCGTTTAACATGATGATGAGGAATTGACAAAGTAAACTTTATTTATCCCAGGCGCATCAGAGCTTTTAAAGCACACAGAAAAAGATCTGTTTTTTGGAGAGCAGGTGATGCAATGTACACTACTGCTAAACTACTGTCTGTACTGTCTACTACAAAAACAAATGAAACACTTGAGTAAATAAGGGATACAAAGTCTATTGAAAGCAGGTGATTCCACACAGGTGTAGTCCCTGAGTTTATTAAGTAATTAACATCCCATCATGCTTAGGGTCATGTACAAAAATTCTGGGCAGGCCCAGTTGCCCATTATTTTGTCTACCATGCCTAAAAGAAGAGATCTCGGTGGCTTTGAAAGAGGGGTGATTGTTGGGGCACGTCTGGCAGGGGTTTCAGTGATGAAGCCTGCTCAAGGAACAGTGGCTAAGGTGATGTTGGTATGGAAGTCTGAGGGAAAGACATCATCAACTAGAGGCAACTGTGGTCAAAACGGCATAATTCTTGACCGGAATGTCCATGCATTGGTTCGAAATGCAAGGCAAAACAGATGAGCAACTGTGAGTCAGTTGACTGCAAATATCAATCTAGGGTGTGAACAGGCAATTCCATCAAGAACAGTCCATCGCCCAACACCCTATTAGGACACTTTGTATTGCGGTTTCCTTTACTTTGGCAGTTACCTGTATATTAGAGCAAAGACAGGAAGCTCCAGGAGCTGAACTTGTGGTTCAGTGATGCAAGAACACAACATTCGATGCATTAAAGGCAGAGCAGCCGTGACATCTTGAAGGCCAATCTTTGGCTAACCATATTCCTAAGAGAAAATGCCATGAGTATCTCCCATGTGAAATGTATATACAGTATATGACTTGAAGATAATAGAACTGGCCACCTAAATTGGGAGAAAATGGGGGAGAAAAAAATTAAATAGTTGTAGACAAAAAATGTATCTAATGTATAAAATAGATTAAAAAAAAGAAAACACAGATGAAGAGAGGTCTTTAGAGAGAAAACTCAGATACTTTAACACATACAGTGTCCCTTTAAAGTGTACTCCCATCCATCGACGTTCCCCACACAATCTGACTGAACATGAATAGTTCTGTAAGGAGGAATGGGCAAACGTTGCCCAATCTAGGTGTGCAAAGCTGGTAGAGACGTATCCAAACTCATGGCTGTAATTCAAGCCAAGGGTGCCACTGTATGTGATCACATGTGAATACCTGTGAAGTAAATGTGACAATATGTGGTATACATGTGAAGTGTGTGAGAAACATGTGAATCCCGTGTGAAATCACAATCACACACCTAATGTCCAAAAACCAAGTTTTTCCAAAATCAATGAAATTATAGCCATCATTAGTCATTCTTCTCCAGCTCTCCAGGAGATCCCAGCCTTTTCCCTGCAGGGAAAGGAAGTGGTGATTGTCTTTGCAGATATTAAATTTATGGGAACAGAGCTTTCCCTATTCTACTTATACAGAACAGTTTTTTAATAATGTTTTTAAAGCTGTATATGCTTGCATCTGGTTGTCTCGACTTGGGCTATCGATTTAAATATTCTGCAGCAGATAAACAAACCCCGGTTCTCGCAACGTGAGCTAAAAATGCTGAAAGACGCAAGTTTTATTGAGTTCTATTCAGTTTGAAAAGTTCTTTAAAGAGACGTCTCGTGCCCTTAGCAATCGTCCGCTCTTACTTTCGCACCTCTGCGTTTGGCTCCGGCTTCGTCAGACAGCCGCAGGGCACCTCAGATTACTTCACGGTTACACGGAGAGGAGGTGAAAAGGAGGACGTGACGTGACTTCCTCTGACGCGGAACGAAAATCTCGCCATTTCAGCCCGCACCTTTGGTCTATTAGCCCGGACTCGTTTCTCTCTCCCGGCACTGCCCAAGATTTACTGACCCTCAGCCACTCCTTTAGTGCTGATACTCCTCGTAATTAATGTTCCAGCTCTGTGGATGTTTTACTGCCATTTCTCCCTCAACATGGCACTTATTGTGGCACTATTTCTGTCAGCACATTGTTTTTTTAATGTCCTTAACTTTGACTCACAAATAAATGCACGTGAAATGCAAGTTCCTTCACAAACAGTTTATTTTGTAGTATATTTTTGTAATCGGCACACTGCATTTGTGAAGGCAAATCTAGATCAGGACAAGTGTTGATTGAATGCAGGCCTTTGCTTAGACAGCCCTGTGCTACAGTACATTTTTATACTGGCGTTTATCTAACCTTACTGTAAGCATTTTGACGGGAGATATTCTCGATATATAAACAAATGTAAATGTGTTGCATAGGCAATGAGATGAATCATTCAGCTGCTGGTTCATGTGATAGCAAGGGCCATGTTTCTGCAATGCGACCGATGTTAAAGCATGGTGCATCACCTGCAATAACAAGGATCAACCCTGTATCTCTGCACACCTGGCTTCTAGGCCTGCTTCCATATTGGGTGAGTCTGTCTCCACCGTGGGAGAGTTTGGGTGTGGGTGTTCAGGGACAGAAGTGCACTGTATGCCCCTGAACTGTAATACCCGTGGTATTTGAAATTGTAAAAAGGTTTTTTTTTAAATAACTGCTAGGCAGTAATTATTTAAATAAATACTTTCAAAGCCAAATGCAATAATTGGAATTCTGTGTGCATCACCAGATAAAATGGGTTAAAGACGACACGCAACATAATTTTTTAACACATTTTTTTACAATTTAAAATACCACGGGCTGTATCAGAGAGAGAGAGACAGAGAGAGAGAGAGACTTCCTGGTCTGGCCTTTTATTAGGCTTACAAACTCAAAGGGCCAAAGAATATTGTTCTTGCTAGCCCACTTGTTTCAGTTTCTTTCTGGCATGGACTTCTATATTGCCACTTAATCAGAGTGAAACTGGGCATGTATTTCCCATGGTAGAACATTATAATTAGGTTGTCATTAGTCCTTATCAAGTGTAGTATCTAAGTTGCAAAGGAATAAGCGATCGCATGTAGGCTTTGGCGGCCATGCCCCCTAATGTTTGGGCACCGCCCAAAATTGAGATGTTTTGCATGTACCTCACTTTGACACGCAAGCCTCCTACAGCATAATAATCGATGGTGCATACCATGCCACATACTATTTTACATTCTACTTCATCCATTGGTTGTATATGCTTCAACCTTTGCAAAAAAGGTTCAAAATATTACTCCCTTTCCATACATAACACAAAAAATGGCAGGTCACATATCTCGGCGGCAGGTTCAAAATGTTACTTGCTAGGGATACATGACATCAAACTTGTCATGTCACATGGCTAAGTACATGTATTTTTCACCAACTCTCTCAAGAAGCTGCAGTTCCTTTGTGATCCTCAAGTAGGCACTCTACTTTCAGTAATTAGTGGCAATTACTCAAATGAACATGACCTAGTATACAATGTGCTAATGTGGGAAACATTTAGCCCGTATACACTCTAAACTTGGCAAACACATTTGAAGCGTGATGACCTTTTGATTACAATCTTTGGAATGTTTTTCTTGTTGCACGGGGCTTGGAAGCCTCCGAGGTTGCCTGCAGCCTCTAGTTTTACTCTCTTTCTTTACTGTTCTTGGGAATTGTTTTTACTATATCATGCTGTGTTTGTATTTCTTTGATCTTTTCTGTGAAGCACTTTTTTGATCTTTTCTGTGAAAGGCTTCAAATTAATTGTGTGAACGGTCCTATATACATAAAATTGGTATTATTATTATGATGATTATTATATCAATCTCAGTCTGGAAACAGTGTCTATAGAGCTGGGTGTGGATTACCCATGATACTGATCACAGTCCAGGCAGGATCTCAATAGCTCCCTGACTTTGCTGGAATGCCCATGTAAGGTAAAAGTTCCAGAAACCACGGTGATGTTAGAGGTAGTAAACATTTTTATTGACCACTTCGGCTTTGTTGTCTCTTTCTCGAGCCTATGTTATTTTTTTGTTTTACAGAGCACGAGTCCTTTTCCGTTTGCTTAGATTGCGCTGCTGTGTTTGGCACTGCCTTTCACAGATTTTCACTCAGACAGTGTCAATTTAAGATACCACGGGCTGTATATATATATATATGAGAGAGAGAGAGAGAGAGAGAGAGAGAGAGAGAGAGAGAGACTGGAATACCAACAACTACAAAGGTAATTCCAAAATGACAAGGGACTGCATCACAATCAGGGTTTACTCTTTTCATTTAGGCAAATCGGATGCAGGGAGAGAAACCATACGGATTAGAGAGCGAACACGCCAGAAAAGACAGAGAGAGACGTCATCTGTACTTATAGGAGACAGAAAGCAGTTGCCTCACAAAGACATGTCTGCTATACCGTACCTTATATTATCATTGATCACTGATGTGTTTGTTTCGTACAGGTAGTGGCCAAGAAAGTGGAAATGGAGTAAATGAGAGACAAAATATATTGAAAGCAGGTGCTTCCACACAGGTGTTGTTCCTAAGTTCATTAAGCAATTAACATCCCAACACGTGCTAAGGTTTGCATACAAAAATGCTGGGCAGGCCTGGTTGTCTATAATTATGGTTAGCATGGCAGGTTCTTCGGTGATGATGACAGCTCAACTTGCTGATGGCCAGTGACGAAGGTGATGTCGGCATGGAACTCTGAGGGAAATATCATCAGCAAAGGGCAACTCTGATCGTGAGCGCATACTCCTCGATCGTGATGTCTGTGCATTTGTAAGGCTAACACCCCCCCAGTCAACAATTTGTTTGCACACAAAACAATTCTCCAATATTTACAAGTATAAATGGCAGGTATGCAATGTAGCCCACCTGAAAGGGCTTTAATCTGTTGTATTTTGTAGGGCTGACCCCATTTAGTCCACTGGTCGATTGTTTGGTCGATGGGCTGTTGGTCGACCGAAAAAAATAAATAATAATAAATTCTCCACGCAGCATGAGACACCTAGATTCGCGCTTCGGTGTTTCAGTAGAATAATCCGTTCTGGATGCTGCAGGTATGGCAATGACAGTCCTTCACTCTTAACATAATAAATCTCATCTCATCTCATTGTCTAACGCTTTTCCTAATAAATGTGTTTAGGGGCGAGCTAAACCCTGGACAGGTGTCCATGGTTTATAAATTATTTATAAAGGTAATAACAATGTTGTAATAATTCTGCAAAACTAATAAAAGTAGCCTATAATTGTGTTTCT
This sequence comes from Aldrovandia affinis, assembly GCA_029706075.1. Taxonomy (NCBI): domain Eukaryota; kingdom Metazoa; phylum Chordata; class Actinopteri; order Notacanthiformes; family Halosauridae; genus Aldrovandia; species Aldrovandia affinis. The sequence goes on along the minus strand of JAINUG010000203.1, from coordinate 662,212 downwards.
TTGTTTTTATATATTTATAACTAACATGCGTAATGTGCATTTTAATTGTATCCTTGTTTTAGGCAGATTTGCATTTTAATTGTACTTAAGATTAGTGATATAGGCATACTTTAATTACTCATTTCGATATAACCTAAGAACATAATGTCAAAGAAAAAAATCTTAGTCGCGGCAGCAAAAAATTTTAATGTAAAAGTTTTCAAAAAAGGGTTTATCGTTATAAAACGAGGAGCAGCCTTTTGCCAAAAAATTTGGACAAGCTAGTGTTCCTGTGCCATAACATGAAACGACTGGGGAAGTAAGCCATCGGATGGTCTCCGACTCAAGTAAGTTATTTTCAATAGGCTATAGCTACTTTATGTTCAGCTTTAGGCTACAATTTAAGACATTAGGCTATGTGTGATCATTCATTTGTTAGCCTATTTTTTTGCAAAAGAGATTTTAAATCCCAATGAGACCAACCTGGTTAATTAAATAAAACATAGCCTATGCATTAGAATGTGTTATGGTTGTGGTCAAATAAAAGCATCAGCCTATTATGTGGCCATACCGCAACTTCACAAGCGCAACGGCAGAATCTGCAAGGGCAGCATGAAGAGGAGGCTCGGAACAGACGTTTTTTTTTCTTTCTTTCAGGTAATCTTGAACTCCGGCTCCATAAAGTCATTAGCCTATTGTTATTCATTTGTGTCATTCACTTAAGAAAGTTATAAAACACGAGACAAGCGCAGTGTGCATATAGTTGTATTTATTCAAACAAATAGGGTTGGGGGCGGCGGATGGCGTAGCGGTCTAACGCGCCACACTTTGGTGTGGTGTGCGCTGCCTGTCAGGGACGTGGTTTGAAACCCGCGTCTCTACCAGACCGGCCCTGGTCGTCAGCCCCAATCGGAGGCGGCATTTGGCTGTCCGCCTCCGGGGGAGGGGGGAGGTTGAGCCAGCACAAGTCCGTCGAGGAGAAGGTAAAAGGCATCCGTGGAAGGATTTCCGTCTCGGAAGAGCTGGGAACAATCGGCCTGGAATGTGTGTCTTGCTCCCGGAGGACAGGCGGCGGACTCATGGGGGTGGGGAATTGAAATAAATAGAGGGTATAATTGGCAACCAAATTGGGAGAAAAACGGGAAAAATTTGAAATAAATTAAATTAAATTAAAATTAAAAATAGGGTGTGTCATATATATATATATATATTTTTTTAAGTTTCGACCAATCTGAAAAAACGGATGACTGTTGGTCAACCAAGATTTGTTTTAGTCGGGGACAGCCCTAGTATTTTGTTAACCGCCCCCGGCCCCCCAGACACACAAAATTATTTCCTGGCTACACTACTGCTTGCATGGATACATCAGTTTGCTGTAGCTAACCAGCTAGCCAGCTAGTTTCCAAGCTGGCACCCAGGCCCAGTGCCATCTGCTCTGCCCGCCGCCGCTCACCGCCACCACCCGCAACCTCCCCTACGCTGCAGACCAACTTTACCTGGAGCTGCAGGAGTTGGCGGGCGTTTCCACGGCAACGCGAGCGCCACTTCTCATTAGGCCGGACACCGCACCGAAGGGTGAAAATAAAGAAGGGGTGGGAGAGGCGAGATTAAGTCACTCCTCCCACGCCATCCAGCTGCGAGCTGGGAGACAAGCCGTGGGGGACGACGACAACAACAAAAGCTTCAGCAGCTTCGGCTGGCAGAGAGTGGGCAGCCGAGCACCGGCGCGCTGGGTGACACGAGGTACTGTACTACTCTGTCACCACCCCTTCTCCCAGGACACAACCACTCAGCAGCAACACGGGACTGTCTGTCTCACAGGGAGAGTTCTGTGAAGGGCACAAGAGGCATGGTGACATGCAGTTCCCAGATTAGCACATTTTGTTCTACAGCTCCAGAGTTCCACGGTTCTAGACAGTTCTGCCTTTTTCTCTGCACTGGAAGATACTGAGGCTCATCGAGTGCCACCACATAGAATTCGCGCCACCAACTACTGACATCGCAGAGTTTCAGAAAACACATTCAAAATAAGTTTTTATTGGTTATGGAACGAAGGGGCTTCATGGGCAGGAATTTAGCTGCTTTTGTCTCTACACAATCGCCTGGTCTGGGCTTTTACTAGGTTTCCAAACTTGAACTTCCAAACTTGATTGTTCTTGCTAGCCCACTTTTTTCCATATGTCGCTGGTATGTGTACGTACCCCTCCACACACCTTGTAGGGGACTTGAAACTCTACATGCTTCGAGGAAACATATGGGGCTACAATAATTGCGAAGGAATAATTGGTGGTGCATACCATGCCACCTAATGCTCGCCATTTTTCATTTTACACTATTTTTTTACATTCTGCTTGTATAAGCTTCACGCTTTGCAAAAAAGTTGAAAATATTACTCCCTTTCTATACATAACACAAAACATGGCAGGTCACATAACTCGGCGGTAGGTTCAAAATGTTACTTCCTAGGGATACATGACATCAAATTTGTCATGTCACATGGCTAAGTGCATTTTTTTTCACCACCTCTCTCAAGACGCTGCAGTTCTTTTCTGATCATCAAGACGTCGCTGTAGGCACTCCATATTCCGAAATTAGTGGCAATTACTCACATGAACATGACCTAGTGTCAACAGACATAGTTTCACAATTGAAAACAGTAGCCTACTTACACATCAATCAGTATGATTATGTATGGGTGTGTGCAGCGCCAACTGCTGACTAGTCTGCAATACGCAAGTCGTAATGTGTTGATTGCTTAACAAGTAGCTTCAGAAAGCCCTCCTTCAACCTCATTGACCTCTTGTTGTTGGAGGATGGTTCTGTTGTTGTTGGAACTGCATGTTCCTGACATTGGTGGTGATAAACGCATGCTCCTACACATGGCGTGGCAGCCACGTAGCGTGCGGCAAATATGCGCTAATGTGGGAAACATTTCGCCCGTATACACTCTAAACTTGGCAAACACATTTGAAGCGTGATGACCTTTTGATTACAATCTTTGGAATGTTTTTCTTGTTGCACGGGGCTTGGAAGCCTCCGCGGTTGCCTGCAGCCTCTAGTTTTACTCTCTTTTTTTTTTACTGTTCTTGGGAATTGTTTTTACTATATCATGCTGTGTTTTTATTTCTTTGATCTTTTTTGCAAAGCACTTTTTAAAAATCTTTTCTGTGAAGGGCTTCAAATTAATTGTGTGAACAGTCCTTTGTACATACAATTTTTAGTATTATTATGATGATTTTTATAATAATAATAATTATTATTATTATTATTATCATCAATCTCAGTCTGTCTAGAGCTGAGTGTGGATTACCCATGATACTGATCACAGTCCAGGCAGGATCCTAATGTCTCCCTGACTTTGCTTGAATGCCCATGCAAGGTAAAGGTTCCAGGAACCACGGTGATGTTAGGGGTAGTAAACACTTTCATGGACTATTTTGGCTTTGTTGTCTCTTTCTCGAGTGTGTGTTATATTAGTTTTACAGAGCACGAGTCCTTTTCCATTTGCTTAGATTGCGCTGCTGTGTTTGGCACTGCCTTTCACAGATTTTCACTCAGATGCATTGCCTGTGCCCCCCTCCCCTCTCCCCTCTCCCCTCTCCCTCTCGGCCACCCCCCTTTCCATCCCTGCTTTCTTGCTTTTCACTCTCCACTAAAAACGTTACTTCTTTAAGTGTAAATAATGAGTTACTGCCAGGAGATCTCATATTCCATTAAATGTCAGCTATTTTTAAACACAAGGGTTGCTGCGCTCTCCTATGGTGATAATTAATAAAAGAACATTTCCTTTACATGTTTTTTTTTAAACAGCACTGGATTATTGACAGATGAAATAGTTTGGTGATTTCACGGGTGTTATCGGCAGAGTGCCCCGCACCATAATCAAGGGAACCCAGGATCACCTGCTGTTCCATCCCCCCCCGGTATGCCCCCCACACACACACACACACACACACAGGAGAACATCCCCCCTGAACAGGGCACAATGGGGTGGCCTAGGTGTCGGACCTGCTACCTTAGCATTACAAGCCCAGTTCTTTAATACAGTATATTACACTACATGACCGCTTACACTACAGCGTTGCAATGGCATGATGGCATGTCAAACTGTCCTCACCCCATCTGGTCATGGTTCCCAGAACTGAGACAGCAGACGAAAATAAGCATTTAACAAAATATTCGATTTCATAGTTTGTCACATGGTCCCTGACAAATAAGTAAAAGTGATGTAAATGGAACTTCACCTGAGCCCAGATTGGTGTGCATCACAGACTGAACTCTGCCAGCTCCTCCAGGTCACGTCCTTAAGTGGGACTCCACAGTATCGGACACCATTAACCCTTTGAGGAGTGACTTTTTTTTGAGAGTTCTAGTTCTAATTCTATTCTGGAATGTTACAGTTCTTTGAGGATGCCATTAGCAGCCCTTGATGTCATCAATTCGAATTGACTACAATGTTCTAGAATAAATGTCATAGTGGGACAGTACTCCTCAAAGGATTTTAACACTGCCGCAGTAGTAAAACTGACTTAAGGGGCTTTGAGATGCTCAAACAAAAGTACAAATGACTAAGTTTAATTTGAATTTAATTGATTCAAGTCAAGCCAAGTTTAATGGAAATTTATTCAGTGTTACTATGAATATGTATTCGATAAAAACCTAACCACAATGAATAATATATTCATGATGATAATCAGTGGAGCCTGCAGCTGTACCGCGGTACACACTGTGCATACACAAATCCTGGCCGACTCCTAAACAACACCACTATCCACTGCAGCCTCTCCTCCTTTGCTGGGAAGGTCCGTTGTGGATCCCCGTGGGGGAAAGAGCTTTGACCACTATGTGCCATGGCAAAATAACACGAATAGCCTCTTCAGGGAAAAAAACTTTGCTGACAAGATTCACGCATTTGCTGTACTGACATGGGCCCTGGCGAAACTCATCCAGGGTCTTTAAACTGCTGGGCAGTGAGATATGGCAAATACGGCAGGTGGCTGAATGAATGGGCAGGACACTGTGTGCCTTGATTTTTAAAGATGGGGAGGAGTGCGTCTCTTTGGCTCCGGCGGCGGTGTCTTTCAGATGAGCCCAGGCAGCATGGCGTCTGGACAGTTAGCTGTAATTCAAAGGGGAGATGGGAACCATTACTGCCAGTGAGAGAGCTGCTGCAGGGTACTGAAGCAGAATATATATATATATATATATATATATATATATAGAGAGAGAGAGAGAGAGACTTTTAAAAAGCCCTTTATTTAATGTTATATTTAACAAAGAGCTTGGGAAACATATTCATATTCCTATTAAATAATAAAAGGAAAGAAAAATCGAGAAAGGGTATGTATTTTATATTTAAGGGTTAATTTATTTACATTTTGTATTTTCAAATGCTTTGGGGACAGAACAGTCATGTTTATTGTCATATTTCTAAGTTTCATTTCTCAAGTCGAGCCAAGTTTAATGGAAAGGAATTCAATGTTACTATGAATATTTATTAGATGAAAACTTAACCATAATGAATCATATACTGATGATGACAGTGGAGCCTGAAGCTGTACCCCAGTACAAACTGTGCGCATCAGTGCCTGATGTTTGTTCTGTTTACCTTATTTTACCTTTATATTAAAAATGTGTCTCGAAATAATGTATGCAATAATTCTGGAGGGCACTGTATGTATGTATGCATGTATGTATGTATGTATGTATGTGTGTGTATGTATGTGTGTGTTTGTGTGAGTGTGTATGTATGTATGTGTGTGCGCTTGTGTGGGTGTGTATGTGTTTGTGTATGTATGAATGTGTGTCTGTGTGTGTGTGTGTGTGTGTCTGTGTATGTACGTGTGTGTTTGTGTGAGTGTGTATTTGTGTGTGTGTGTGTACACTACTGGTCAAAAGTTTGAGTACACCTTCCATCTGGACTATGGCTAATCGGGCACTCCTTCATTCTTCAGCAAGATAACGACCCGAAACACACCTTGAAGTTGTGCAAGAACTACCTGGTGAAGGAGGAACGTGAAGGACAACTCAAACTGATGACCTGGCCTGCCCAGTGTCCAGACCTCAATCCCATAGAAATTGTATGCGACAAACTGGACAGAAGAGTCAAAGCAAAGCAACCCACAAGTTTCTCTGGGAATTGCTGCAGGAGAGCTGGGAAGACATATCGGGTGATTTCCTGCTGAAACTTATTAACCAAATGGCCTGTGTTTGTGAGGCTGTTATCACGGCAAAGGGTGGCTATTTTGAGGAATCCAAGATTCAATTTTCAATATAATTTTCTTGAACATTTATTTGATGTTCATTTTGTTCATTGTTACATGTGTTTTTTGTCATTTTAAAGTATTTACAGAAATGTATACGGTGTAAAGCATTGTCAATTATGAGATAAACCTCGTTTCCAGCAGGTGTACTCAAACTTTTGACCGGTAGTGTATGTGTGTGGGTGTGTGTTTGTGAGACTCCTTGCTGCATGCTTCCGCAGTGTATCCCTGGTTCTCCCAGATCTGTCACCTCCAGGTGACACTAAGGAGGGCTGTGAAAAGCCCCGGACTCCTGCTCCACACACCATGGTATCGGACCCCCACTCACACACAGCACAGTGGCTTATCCCACTGGGTCCACACTGCAGTGATGCATTGATGATGCCTCATGATGATGCCACCTGCCTCATACAACAATGCTGTGGAAACAGCATCCAGGCAGCAATGCTGAGGGACTGCTGGCTTTTGACGGACAACTGGGGAGGGGGATCACGTTGGAAAGGGGAGGGCCGGGCCTATCCGCTGGTATTGGCCGTGGCACCCCTCAATGGAAACTTCCATTTAAAGGATCCCTCGTTTACTCAGGTGTTGCCTTTATTTTGGAAATTACCTGTATGTGGCTAAAGGTGTTTGCATGAACACAGGTACAACTGATCCAAGTGTTGGGAAGGTCCCAGGTAAAGTATTTAAGGACCAGATCACACCGTTGGTTTTTAGCCCCGATTTATTCCTGAAAGTGGCCATTATTGCTGAAATTGAATGTGTGCATGCATAAATCATACTTTGGCATGAAAATCTCAGCTCTCGCTGAGCAACGGGCATTTATGAGAGATGATAATTACCTTTGTGATTGCCAGGAAAGTCTGCATCCAGCACTGTCCCTCTTTGGTTGTACAGGCCCAGCTGACAAGACCCAATGCCAACAATCAATGAAAAGGCCATTTAATGACATAATTGAAGCCCGGTGGCTTTGTGGAAATTTTCCAACCACTGAGAGTATAGAAACCCTGCAGGCACAGCGGACTTGTGATCACAGCTGCATCCTGACATAGTGGCACATTCATGACATAGACTGGCATGACTCTCATATGTAGACTGTGTATGTAATTTGCATATATGTGACTGGAAAAGTTATTTGAATATGCCTGGGGGGGGGGTGTGCAAAATTGGGTATCAATCGCCCAGGGAGGGTGGATTTCAGACGGGGGTTTTTCCGTGTCTGACGGTGCAACAGCACCCTCGTCTGGTCAATTGGGAGAGTGCAATTGCCCGCGCCAGCTGTGCATGAAGGTAAATGATTGCGCAGCTCTGCTGGCGGACTGCGGAGTGAACAGACTGTTGATGGAGGATGGCCACAGCAACAAACTGGGCATACAAATACAACTGGGCCATTCCAACTTTGGAGAAAATAAATTCAGGCAAGGGCAGAAGAGTGGCACCTTCACCAAGCCTGAAACAAGGATGGGGGGGGGGGGATATGTGCAGGCTGATAAGTCACAGCAACACACGCATGGGTAAGTGTTGCTGAGGAGATGCCCTGAAAGGCTTCACTCGAGGGGGAGTTTTACTGCACATGGCAGGAATTACTGGTGTCTACACACGCTAAGGACTCTCCAAGCTGTGCTCGAGCGGCTCTTTGACGCCCATTGCCAGCCTCAAATGCGCCGCCTCTTGCATCCCGCTGCGCTTTTGCCGTCACGGTTTTAGCCGCGGCCGCTCGATCGCCGTGCCCATAAATATTTCAGTCTGAGGCGCGCACCGACCCGAGGCGTTACGGAAATGTGACTTCCTTGAGAGCAGAACCGCGAGAGAAATGCTTCATTATGCACGAGGCCGGCGAGCCGTTGCCTCTGCTTTGCCCAGGGTTGAATAATTGTATTGTATCGTAATTGGTGTACTGGCCACTGTTTGAACTGAATGTATTGGAGAACACAGTTACTCCTCTACTCAAACATCCTCTTCAGTCTCTCAGGATTTCAGTGCTGTGTGTTTCTGCACTCACCGGCTTCGGCTGACCCCGGGACAACAAGAGGAATTTGATATTCTGGGAGTGGAAACTCAAGGTCTCTCAATTTAATAGAAAACCAGACCTGAAAGGAAAGACAATCACTCTCAGGTGCTGATGGTGCATATATGAGCTCCCTTGGTACAAAAGTAATTTTACAGAAGAGCTATAGTTGCCCCTTATGAATATGTTATAAAACACAGAAGAAGAAAAAAGAAGAAAAAAACATTTGAGATGAAAGTATTGTTCCAAACCTCTGCAGGACTGCTGGTGGCTCTTTGTGTGTGAAAGCCCCAATGTGCCAGACTTGGTTATGTTAATGGTGAAGCACTTCATTTTAAAGAATTTGTTTCTGATTTTATCCCATTTTCTCCCAATTTAGTAGCCAATTGCACCCTCTATTTTTCATGTCAATCCCCCCCTCGTATTGTGAGTTTGCTGCCGTAGCCCTGTGACCGGTAGTGATAAAGGCAAAGTATCGTCTCCTCTGAGATGGCACTCGCCAGGCTGTTGACCATAACTCCGGTACTACAGAGCCACTCCTGTACGCAGTGAACTTCCTGTCGGCTTCCCTCCCCCCTCCCTGGGGCGGACAGCCAATCGCCGCCCACGGTGGCACTCCCGGCCAGAGTCAACTCTGGCACGGCCGGTGGAATCGAACCCCAGTTGCAGTGGCCAGCGTCGAACGTTGTAACCACTAGACCAGCGGGAGGCCAAAGCATTTCATTTTAAATCAGCTACCAAAGGCAGGTTTCTACATCAGGATAACCCTTACAAAAAATCTAACTTCTATGTGGTTTCTAGTTGTCCTACTGTACATTTAGTGGCCACTTTATTAGGTACACCTTTCTAGTACTGGGTAGGACCCCCCTGTTGCCCCCAGAACATCCTGAATTATTCGTGGCATGCATTCAACAAGGTGCTGGAAACATTCCTCAGAGATTCTGGTCCATGTTGACATGATAGCATCACGCAGTTGCTGCAGATTTGTCAGCTGCACATTCATGTTGCGAATCTCCCGTTCCACCACATCCCAAAGGTGCTCTATTGGACTGAGATCTGGTGACTGTGGAGGCCATTGGAGTACACTGAACTCATTCTGACCCTACCATCTGCATGTCGCAACAGAAATCGAGATTTGTCGGACCAGGCAACATTTCTCCAATCTTCAATTGTCCAGTTTTGGTGAGCCTGTGCCCACTGTAGCCTCACTTTCCTGTTCTTAGCTGACAGGAGTGGAACCCGGTGTGGTCTTCTGCTGCTGTAGCCCATCCACTTCAAGGTTCGACGTGTTGTGCGTTCAGAGATGCTCTTCTGCATACCACTGTTGTAACGTGTGGTTATTTGTGTTACTGTCGCCTTCCTGTCAGCTTGAACCATCAACTCAATTGAACACTTGATGGTGGAATTTCTCACGGAAGAATGGTGTTTCATCCCCCCAATAGAGTTTCAGACACTTGTAGAATCTATGCCAAGGCACATTGAACCTGTTCTGACGGCTCATGGTGGGCCAACGTCCAAGTATTACACTTTATGTTAGGGTTTCCTTCATTTTGGCAGTACATATAAATATGTGTGTAATCTTATACATACACAACAGAATCAAATTTTTAAATAAATGGTATGCTTCCCAGGTGGCGTAATGGTAAGAGAGTCGTTGCCGGGATGCATGTTGCCCACTGTGACTGGGGATCGGCTCTGGCCGGGAGTGCTGCTAAGGTGCAGCAATTTGCTGTCCACCCCAGGGAGGGGGGTGTTATGTCTCCGTCCCGTCCTGTCCACCTCCCTTGTGTTTCCTGACAGTTTTTCCCTTGTTCCTGTCTCGGTTTTCCTTTTAACAGAACGATCTGACAAAGAATGAAGGGGAAACCGGGGTAGATATACTCTGCAGGGCTGATGAACTTGATGGGAGGCTGGTGTGCCGGAATAGGCAACAGGTGAACATGATGAGTGGTAACTGATAACCAATTAACACAACAATCACAAGGGAGAAAAGGAAAACCGAGACAGGAACAAGGGAAAAACTGTCAGGAAACACAAGGGAGGTGGACAGGACGGGACGGAGACATAACAGGGGAGGGAAGCCGATATTAGCTCACTGCGTATAAGAGTGGCTCTGTATGTACCGGAGTTACAGCTGATGGCTTGGCGTGTTCCGGCTCGGAGAAGGCATATATAAATGGTATATATAAATATTAAGGCGGTACATTGCCTTTGTCACTCCCGGTCTCAGGACTACAGCAGTGAGCTCACAATACAAAGGGGGGGATAGTTGATATGAAAAAAGGGTACAATTGGCAACTAAATCTGAAACAAAATCTTAAAAGAAAAAAAAAGTATGCTATGAGATATGCATAAAAACACAGGTATGAAGGTGCCAATGCTAGATTTATTTGACTGTTCGACATATATCAGAAATATATATGCTCTTCCTTGTATTTTTTACTTTCTCTGGATAAATATTTAAATGTGTGGACACTGGTGTGACTCTTGCCTTTTTGTTAGTTGGAGGAACAGCCATAAATACGCTCGCCGGCGTTGCCATGGTGGCAAGATTCAGCTGCCGGGGTCTTGAGTCAACAGTCACATGGCCCCGCCCCCCTGTTCGTCTCCTTCGCTGCCTGGGCGCGGTGGGAAAACCCGTAACTCTTTCTTTCTCTCGCTCTCTCTCTCCCTCTCTCGATCTGTCCGGTTTTTCCCACCCTGTGTCCAGACGCCTGGCTCCTCAGGGTCTTTTCCGTGTGTCTGTCCGGTCATGGCTCTGTCCTTTTCCTACTTCAGCCCGGGACAGGGAAAGGGGCGCAGGTGAGTGGCTGCCATGACAAACTTTGTCAACCGTAAGGACGCTAGAATGTTCGGTGATGGGAACAGGCCGTTCAGCCTGTCTAGTCTCTGCATTTTGCCTGTTTGTCCAGAGCGGTGGTGTTCACTCTAGCCCTTGGAGAGCCATGGGGTCTGCTGTTGCTTTTTGTTTTCACCTTTTACATGGGCACCACATTGACGAAGCGACGGTTGTATTGTACTGAATGTGGTTCCCTATTCTGGGTTAGAGTGAAGTGGTTCTGTGTGAGCTCACATGGAGAGGGGAGAGGCTTGGCTTCTTGCTGGCAGGTCTGAGGTATGGATGGCTATGGAGAAAACACACAGACAAACTACAGTTCCTGACCAGATCACTGCTCTCAAATACTGACGGAGCAGCAACCAATGCTCCACGAAAATTCAGCTTCTCAATTACTCTGTCATTGTTCACTTACTTACTCCCTCGCCCCACTCACTCACCTTTTTTGCTAACTCCCTGCCTCACTCCATCCCTTGCTTAATCGTTCGCTCTCTCATTTAATCACCTCATTCCACCCTTCCCTCATTCACTGCTTGGTTCTCCCTCTCCTTAGTCTTTGCTTCTCATACACTCATGTGCCAGTTGCCTCTGTCAGTTCCATTTCTAAACCAGTGGCTTTGGAGGCGAAAAAGAGTTTGGGGTTTGATTCAAGTATTTTAAGAATACTTCATTCAGTTCCATAGACCCTCTCTATTTTATTAAAAAACAAACTTCAAGCCCTATGCTGAAAACACAATTTCACAACGAACATTGGAACTCTTCAAGGAATCCAATAAAAAGAGCATCACACGTGTCCACAGGTGCCCCTGAACGTAGGTGGCAGGTGTCTAAGATCACTGTCGGTCTGTGCCAAATGTGGAAACCATGACAAGCAGCCACGTCAAACTTAGAAGGAATCTGGCGCCATCTACTGGATGTCTACTTCATCTACTTAGTCTGATGTATGCCGTCTGCTTTATGGATTGATATACTTGCAACCCAATACAGTACAATGAATATAAGTGCTGAATATAAACAAATAACTCTTATTGAATAGCAAACTAGCAAAACAGATGAGTCAGCAAGTGCCATAAACAGCTTTTCGCACCACTATGGTAATAAATGCTTTTCTAGCTGTCATTAAAGAATTTTTAAGAGTGTCAGTACAGCAGTACTGATATATAAGTACTGCTGTAAATATAGCTAAGATATCATTTACAAAAACAGTATATACCCTTCGGTCTAATGCCATGGACTCTCAATGGAGTTCTCAATATCTGTACAAGACATGATCATTTTCCATTTGACAGGGAGGGCTTTGACCATGGGCTCCAGTGAGCTGCCATAATGACAAGAAAGGAAGAAAATATTCCCCCTGTTTCTGTGAAGGCACATGCATAGAGGACAACCCTGTTCAAATGACCAATATAAAACATCCTATTTCTGGGTTGGAATATGTATGTATGTTTGTGGGGTCGTTGGAAGGGAGGGGGAGGGGTTTAATTTCAAGGCTCATAAATTAACCCCTTTAGCCCGTTGAGATTTAGTTCACTTAGATTGCGAGAGGGGAAAATATCTTGGAAAAGTTGGACGGAAGCCAACTGTCTATTGTCAAGAATTATTATGACGAACTCCTACTCAGCGATCTCAGTCAGAGATAGGCTGGCTGGCTACGGGTTCGAGGAGCTATGTTACCATCCAGGTGACCCTCACCCCAGTGTTGGATGCCCCAGATAAGGCAGGCCCAAGGTCACCTTCCTGGTCGAATCATGGAGCTATCACAGATACTTTATCCGCTGGCCAGATATTCAGCTCTGGGTGTTTACCAAGGCAAAAATAGGATTTGCATTCTCTCTTACAAGTATTCATAAAAGGGGCATAGTCAAAAATAAGAACCCAAACCCAGCACAATATTATATTATTATAATTACAGTTTATCTCTCATGTTAATTGGTTAAAATGTATATTTGTTTTTCATGGTATGCGTTACACTTCGGCAATATTTACAAACTGCATTTAATCCAGATGAAGCATATTGAGCTAAATTCTCATTAAATGCAGAGTGTAATATTGTCATACTTGAGCTCAGCGATTCACATAACAGCATTAGCAACAGGAAATAATGTTACTGCTACAGCAGTCGATTTATACATCATAAAGGTGTCCCTTACCAAGAAAACCGCACATAGGATGAATTCAATATCCCACAATCCTGCGCTCCTACAACATTTGCTCTGATTTTTTTAACAGAATGTTTTACATAATAATAATACTTTACAACTCCCCCTCTAATCGTACCAATAGTTGGATACCCACAAGCAAATGGTACAAATGGCACAAAGCGCGTTTTGTTAGCAAGATGTGTTTTACGCTGGGACTAATCTAATCGCTGATGAATCCAGAGATGACAGTATCACATTGTGTGTGTGTGTGTCTTCTCAAGGGACTGACTGTTTCCTTGCAGCCAACAAGAGACACCTGAGGACTGACATCATGTGTCACCTGCTCCGTGCCCTGGTGTCTGTTCCACAGGGGCACCGCAAGGGACGTCATTGTCAAGTGACAGTGTGTCAGTTGTGCTGTTTTGCCTTCAGTAAAAGAAGTGAAATTTGAAGGGGTAGAGGTGTGGAAGAGGAGGTGTTCAGAGTATTTCGTATTTTAGGACTTTACTTGGGAATGTATGGTGCATAGGTTGATTAATTTGGAGTACTTACTCTATTACCTGGGGGATGCAATGTGCAGATGTGGGAGCATTTAGAACAGCTCAGACACCATTTGCAAGAGTACGAGTGCTTGTCTCTATTACATAATCATTATGATACAGTATATTATTGTTATGCTTACATGTGCATATTTGCATTATATATTGACGAATAGTTCAACTTCCTTGCAGTTTCATTTATTTCCTTTTGTAGCCTCAATAACTGCGTTGGTTCGTCGTGTCAATAAAGCATCGCTGAATTGAATTGAAGCGCGAGCGAGTTTAGAAGACTAAACCTAGAGGACATTTTCCTGGCTTCACACTCGTTTGTCAGGCCTGTCTCTGCAATTTATACGTAGGAGTGAGAAGAGACCAACAAGGAGTTGATCCTGTCTCACAGGCCCTCTCTTCCAGAGGACAGAAGGCTTTACCGTACAATACACATGAAGTCAGAGACGAATTGGTTTGCTTTCATCAGTTCTGGACTTAACTCAGTACCTTTACTCGCGTGCCTGTCTTTGTAGAAAACTAATGCAAGAAAATAGGTGCAACCACTCGCTTGAAAATGTATTAATTATATAGCCTACATCCTATACGTTTACCCAGAAAAACATTTTTAAAGAATGTAAACATTCCGGATACTTACACAGCATTGTCTCGCTCCGAGAATCACAGCTCCACCGGATGTCCCGCAGAAGCTTGTAAAACAATGAGGGGGTAATGAATATCGGTGAATTGCCGCGCTGTTTCCAGGGGAGACAGGCCGGGTAAACAAGAGCAGTTGCATGCAGCCCCTAGCGAGTCGCAGGAGCAGTGGCAGCAGCACTCGCGTAGTGATTGGCGGCTCGACCGCACTCTCAGCTCAGTTTAATTAATCTGCGGAGGTTTTCCAGTCTAGAAGCAAAGCGCCAGCAAATCTTATTTTCAGTTGAACTATTTAGAATCATATTGTATTGGTACTTACATTAATTCGGGTTTTTTGTGGGGTTTCTTAACCGTAACCACAGAATAGGCTCTATTGTAGACACAGCGCATTGTATTGATTTTGCTTACACCCTCAGCGGAGTGCAGAGATGGACAACAGGAAGCCAGGCTTCAGGCGGGCCACTTCGGCAGGGTATCGCTTGCCGGATAGATCGGCAGTTGGTCTGACCTCGCATTCCTCCGCCTCCGTATGCAGGCAGCAGCCGGGAAGGGTGCGGAACACGGGGGGCGGCCCAGCACCAGCGCCGGACCCGGATACGAAAGACCCCGTTAAACAGGATCAAGTGTGGAGGGAATACGTACACACCGAGTGGACAGGAGTCAAGCAGTGGTAAACTGGAAATTATTCATTTTTTAATCCAGTATGAACTATAGACACTACTGTGTTTGTTGGGAAATATCCAAATGTAAAATACAATGACGTTATTTACGTTTTCTAATTCTCTCGTGAAGTAGACTTAAAATATCGGTTTTCATGATGCAATGGGCACTCCATAGTCCGAGCTACTGTATCTCGCCGTCACCAGTAGCACTAATCCCTTGATCGTTATTTGATATGATACCCCCAGCATGGTATCGTCTACCTTTGTGGATGGAACGTATTGTAGAGAGACCTGCAAACAAACGGTTCATAGCCTTGGATACTGTACACAAAACAGTACTTTTACAATACAGTAATTTCACTTGGAATTTAACATATGAAAATGTGTTGTTGCACTGGGTTTTTTTTTTACAATATGTATGACACAATATTAGATTTGTTTTCCCCACAGTGTGATTGGTACAATCAGATAAATGTATACCTTGTACATCTTGACTGCAAATCAGGTTGTCATTTGTAACACCAGGTTACGCTGCAGGTCTCAACTTTCAGCCCTACTCTCTACTTTCTTTGAATCCATAGGCAAAAGAACTGGGGGTTCCTTACGAATTATGACCAGCTGGTAAGGCCTTTTTGAACACACACACACACACACACACACACACACACACACACACACACACACACACACACACACACATAAACTCACTCCCATAAACACACATGCACAGGTGCTCTATAATTACACAGATCTGGCACACTGACTTTGTGACCATTCTTATTTCAATCGTTATTAGATTAGATTAAATGTGTCACGTCTTTGTGGAATACAAATGAGCCAGCAATTGTATAGGAACACTGAGATTAAGTGTAAACAGATTGTGTTATATTTTGTACTAATTTCTATGGTCAAATTTAAGTCGGTCTTACTTCTTTCTTTACATTTCTTATGCAGCACTGTGAGAGACCGTCAAACTCTTGTTGTGTTAATGTCACAGAAATAAGCACTTCCTGAAATGCCTTACTCAAAGTTAAGTGAAAGTGCATTGCAGATACATTTAATCAGGGCTGTGTAAGGTCTGCACTATAATTTAGCAGAATATAGTTTTCTGTTGAAAGCTATTCAAGTCATTTATAGCAATATGTTCCCTTATCCAGAGAAAATTGACATTTTCTTAGTTGTTTAAACAGCTGGATTGTTACTGAAGTTACATGGGTTGGGAATCTTGAACAGGGGACCAGCAGGTCCAAGCCAGACACTCTCCACCAAGAGTGCAGTGCCTTAAAACCTGTGAACCCTGTGTAATTTCACCCCCCACCCTGCCCTCCCCCTCTCTCCTCAGGGACAGCCCAGAGCAGAGACCCCTCTCCCCAGCTATGTGCCTGTGTTCTCGGACCAGGTCCCCAACACTACCAACCAGGTGTTTGGCAGCCGCATGTTCACGGACCTTGGTCAGGCGCTGATCCGTTTGGACAACCTTCTCCTCCTGAACTCTGGCCATCGCAAGACCAAACCCAACCCGGAAATGCAGCCCTGCTAGAGACCACACAGCTGTCCGGCAATGACAACCCCCACACTCTAGGGGGCGATACAGGTCATAACTAAACCAATATACCTCTCAATTTAGGGGCTTTCTTACAGGGTCCCTAGATATTTTTTTCTGATTTACTCGGTCAGTGATGCAATAAGGTGTGATATTTAAATGCAATATGTATGTATGTGTTTGGCAGAAGTGTGCTTGAATTTGAATATCTAACTGACAATATTGAATGCATGAAAATATTTTCATTGCTTTTCACGTTTGTCAGTTTGCCAATATTTTCTTTTAATTTCACTATTTCAATAGGCTGATGATACGATACTTTCCAATTCAAACTTCATAATGTAACAGTTTTACAGAATACATACAGTATATACCTTTATCCCCATTTCTGACTCTTATCAACATGAGAGGGTCTTTGAATAGGACAAGAATGGAGAGTTATCCATTTGCCAAGTGGGTCGGTCTAATTTGTCCACTTCTGTCGGTTGTAGAGATGGAGGACTTTGTGCCAATCCAGTCCTGCAAGTTTGTCCCTCCCCAGCCTCCGTAGAAACTTGTGTGCAGTTGTGTATCAGCCAAGTTGTTTCTTTTAATAAAGTTACTAACTTTTGTACAAGACACTGTTTATGCACAGTATATTAAACAAACACACACACACATGCACACTGTGTGAGTTGCAACTTGTCAAATGCTGCTTTATGTGTGCTTGGCATGGTTTGTTATGTAAGTAGCCTCTCCCCACAGGCAGGGTAGACCTGGGTAAAATAATTATTTGAAATACTTTAACCCTTTAGGTACCAGTAACATTCCTGCAGATTATCAACAATTTAATTCACCAATATCACAGAACAAAATTATTCTTTGAGATGACTACTGTTTTTGGTTAGTAACCATGTTTCAATTAAAATTTGTAGGGATCTGCAGGATTGCTTTCATATTTTACTGGCACCTAAAGACCTATACTATTTAAAATATGTATTTGATGCAGGTGCGATGCAAGGGCAGGTGGGACCCCAACCAGATCACAGGGAGGCAGAGGTTGCTGTGCCTATGCACCCCCCCCTCTCCCTCCCTCCAGTCCAGTAGCAAGTACAGTGCGGGGATGCAGGCTCCAAGCCCCAGCAAGGTTGTCTGGCAGAGTCCAGCATGGGAGTGCAGGCTCCAAGCCCCAGCAAGGCCCATCTGGCAGGAACAGCCCCGCACAGCCTCAACGGCAGGGGGCAGTAGCAGGCCAGCATGGCAGGCTGCCTGAGGAAGTAGGGGGCTGATGCCACATCCCATTTCACGTGGCTGCCCAGCGCAGGGTATGGCCATTGGTACAGGAGCCACGGTTGGTCTGAGCCCTGAATTTGACACCGGCTCATTCATGGTCCCTACGGTTGTGGGGTGACACTGAGATGCCTGGCACTGCTGCAGGCTGATTATACGATGTAGGCACTGAGACTGGCCTGGATTCCGTCACCAGATCCGGTGCCATCACAGAATCAGCTCTTGATACCTGATGATTGCATCTGAAACTGCCCTTGGCTCTGGCATTGCCCTGGCAAGGAAACTGGCAGGACACCTGAGGAAGAGAAAAAATGGCAGAAGGATTTCTTTACAGGATTTTTACACAGCACTGTATAGCTTTAACAAAGACACAAGACAGTCTCATGCTTCTGAATGGACATGGAACCTGAGGGCACCTGTTTGCAGGTAAGAGAGCAGCACAGGTGTGCAAGGGTATGTTACTTTCAGTGCAGGTGTGAGTCTCGGTGGAGGTGTGTGAATTTGTGAATGTCAGTGCGGGTGATAGAGTCTTAGTGCGGGTGTGTGAGAGTGTGTGAGTCTCAGTGCAAGTGAGTCTCAGGTGTGTGCGTGTGTGCCCTTGACCTATTACAACTAATATTTGCCCTTCATTTGCCTTGTCTGCTCCCACTTTTGTTGTGCTATAAAATATGCATATTTCTCAAATTTTCAATAAAGCTTTTGAGGAAAAATGTTTCATTTTTATGTCATAAGCTATATTTAAAGGTTAATCAATTACTGTTCATTAAGGGCTGGCGGCAATCGATCAAGGAAATTCCTTAAAATGTGCATCCCTAGTTTGTCACCTTTGCTAACACAGCCACACAGGAGCGTACATTAAATACCTTTCTGACCCTGCACCTGTGAAACGGCCACACCTCCTGCACTGCGGCTGGATTACTTTCCACCATTACGCGCATACAACACTGCACCTGTAAAACAGAGCCATGCTTGTGTGTGCGTTGGTGTTGTGTACCATGACTTTGCCTCGAAAACATGGTCATGCTTGTGTGTAGTACTGTGTGCCGTAGTGTTGTGTACCGTGACTTTGCCTCATGTTCATTTTTGATGTTTTATTGTTATCCAGCAAGGGTCTTCACCACTGTCATGACAACAGGAGACATGCAAGGTGGGTTGGTTGTTCCTATCCCTGTCCCGCCCCCGGTTTCTACATGGTTTGATGCTCTAGTTGTGTTGTGTTCTGGCTGTGGCAGGTAGAAGCTAGTATTCAGCGTGTATATTGTATGTGCCCCTCTCAAGTTGATTTTCATATCTGTATCCCCAAAATGGATTTGAAAGTACCCATGACTGACTGGCAGCAAGATAATGAGATATTTGTGTTTGTCTCCCCACCCCCACAGTTCTGGTGAGATTCATCGTCATGATGATACTGAACGGGTGGGTGACGGCCATGGTGCTGTACTACAGGCGGAGAGGAATCAAGCAAGACTGAGTCTCAGGCCTGTTGTCATGGAGACAGCTGCCTTCCTGTGTTTTTCCATCACTGCCGGTGTCCTGAACTCAGGGGTTCCTCTTAACAGTGACTCATCTGGCTGTACCACAGCAACAAGAAAATACTGGAACACTGAAACTGCCCAATGGTGCACTTTGTTTACGAGAGCGAACCTCAACACTTTGGATGTACCTGACCGTACCACACCATGCATACACAGGACAAAAGGACAAATATGCAGTGGTACACACCCCTATCCTCAGAGTCCACAAATCCCAGCTCCCCCTGCCTCAGTCCTCCACCCCCACCCCTTTTATTAGTCTGAGAATTCTACACCACTGTTTCATTACTGTGTCAGAATTCTATTCCTATGAAACATCCTTCCACCCTGATTAAGGACGGCCCTCCAAGCACAGGATGTGGCTGGAGCTCAGGCACTTGATAGGCACTTGACTTGTTTGTGTGATATCGGCGTCAATAAAGAACCC
This sequence comes from Aldrovandia affinis, assembly GCA_029706075.1. Lineage (NCBI taxonomy): Eukaryota > Metazoa > Chordata > Actinopteri > Notacanthiformes > Halosauridae > Aldrovandia > Aldrovandia affinis. The sequence continues at coordinate 642,368 of JAINUG010000203.1, read as the reverse complement.
CAAATCCCACAAATATGGTGATTTTACTGGCCTACCTGCCCAGTATACCGTTAGAATGTCAAAGTAAAAATACAAAAAAGGCAACACTTGAGTAAATGAGGGGTCCTTTAAACTGAATGTCCATCAGGGGTGCCACAGTCAGTACTTGCCACAGGCCCAGCCATCCCATAGCCTGGCCCAGGGCTGTTTGTGTTGAGTTACCAAAGTGTTACCTAAATTCTGGCAGGTACATATAGTTTCCTGCACCAGGCGTGATCTGATTAAAGTATAAATAAGGATGTATTCTAGGGGTGTAACGGTACGCATATTCCTACCGAACCGTTCGGTACGCGCTGTGAACTGAACGAATGTAATCTTGCTTTAACCACTAACGCACATGCGTAACTTTTTTTGTGTGCGGTTGCAGCAGTACTGACGGACATTTTTTATTTATAAAAAAAATATGTGCCTTACTTAGTTCAGTAAATTGTGTCCAATTAGCCAGTTTACAAAGTTCCTAATGAATGAAAATATTATTTTCCACTGTACCGAAAACGCACCGAACCGTGACTTCAAAAGCGAGGTACGTACCGAATCGTTGATTTTTGTGTACCGTTACACCCCTTATGTATTCATACAAGTTTGTATCACTCAAATGAACAGAACATCGAGAAATAATAAATCAGTTGTGGAGTCTTTTTGGAGTTTTTTTTCTTCCACAAAACTGTATGCATCGGTGTAAACTTCTTTTAACAGACAAAATATTTCCAAATGCTATAAATGAAAAGCCAACTGTAGAACAAATGATCCAAAACAGAGGGCTACATAACTTTATTGTCAAATAGGTTAATGTTCTGAGCTTAATTCAGCAGTATAAAACATGCAGATTGAACATAGCACTTTCTTTAAATATAAAGTGGACAGGCCTTTATAAATAAAACATTTTCTAAGATGGCATGTAAAATATTTGCTGTATATATTTATATATTGTGTGCCATTTCAGAAGCCTGGAGAGTCCCAGCTAGTTCTCACAGCACACCAAAAGCCACCAGTAGGGTTGGAGCTACATGAAGAGATACTCTATACAAAACAAACCTTTAAAAGGCCTCTACAGCAAACCGTAAATACTTTAGTGCTTGTGGATATATCTGCTGTGAAGTTTTTTTTTTCTCCCCATTTTATTTTTTAAATTTTTTTATTTTTATTTGCCTTTAGTAAAAAATAAGTCAACTTGTTTGTTCCATCTCAGGAATAATAAAATAACACTTTCTCGAGGATGAGTACAAGAATCAAAGGCAAGTACGCAAATGGAACTGTGAGGCAACAATAAGGTCCACGCACTCACACAAGCACTCACACTCATACACTCTCTCTCTCTCTCACACACACACACACACACACACACACCATACACTCATACGCACACAGTGGAGAGTCTTGCGGACTATGAACTCGCTCCAATCCCCTAGAATTGAAATGTACAATATCCTGTCTTACAATGCTCCTGTGTCGTATGCCCTTTGTCCAGGGAGACATTCAATAAGGTAGGAGCACAGCTGTGTGATAGTAATGCATGTGGGCAATAGTGCGCTGACGCTCTCACATTCTGACAGTAACAGCAAACATCACCTTGTTGGATTGAGCTCTGCAGTTCATACACGAAGGCAATTGCGTGAGAGACGGGCGAACAGAATGTCACAAAATCTCGGACGACCTCAAATCAAAGTAAACGATCAAAAAACAAATCCCTGCTACAGCATTCACATGCAGCTGTGGATTTAAACTGCGCAGATCCTGAACGCATGTGGACAGCATTGACCTGCACGCAGACACAGACTGTTCCACTTCCTGCTTCCATGAGAGTACGATGCATGTGCTGATTATGTAGTGTTGGTTCCAAACACCCTTGGTTGCAGTTACAGTGCGTGTGGGCAGAACTGGCGTCCTTGCATGTGGGAGGGTGGGTCTGGGTTACTGGTCACATGGCTTCTGGTCCTCTGGTTCCGAGGGTCTTAGTTAGTGTTATCCATCCTGGTTCCGGCATGCCTCGAGGGACAATCCAGAGGAGACCAAAGCAGCCCCTCCCCAGCCCAACCTCCAGAGCGCACCCCGTTTTTTGGCCCTGCCATCCCACACGGTCCCCCCCAAAGAGCAGAGAGAGGAAGAGAGAGAGCGGATATGCGGACGACAGGAAGCATGCCCACGTAGGTTTCGCCGGCACATACGCATCGTTACAGAGACCAGCAACCCAGTCTGTCCGACCTGACCGGCTCGACAGAGCTGAAGCTGGACTAGTACTCGACACGGAAGCAAAGTGTCATGAACTGGAACCGGGGAAAAAAAAGTCTTTAAAATACATTTGAAAAAGTAGTATTTGTGCATTTTGTTTCTGATTTGGATACGCCAAAGTAAAAAAAAAAACAAAAAAAAAAACACTGTTCAGTCTTTTTTGTGAGCTAGGAAGAAACACCATCACCTTGCAGTTTCACCACACCCCCAAGCAAAGATGGTTAACTGGAGAGAGAAAGAGAAAAGAGGGTTAGATTCACCACTGTGACACACTTGTGTCCTGTTCTCTCTAACACACACACACACACACACACACACACAGCAACACAGTAAATACACTCAACGTGCACCATACTGCACACCATGCAGCCAGGAGAAGCATTGAGAAGCACACCTTCAGATCAGACCTCTGGGTCGTATGTTTTATTGCAAAACGTCACATTTAAATCAAACATAAAACAGTAATAGAACTATACATTGTGTTTTTATATATATATATATAATGATGTAAACTAAGAAGAATAATGTATCATGATTTGTTGATGTGCCCGCTGCTGGAGTCTTCCCGCCTCATCTTGGGGACGTCTGACCTGGGCGGGCTAGAGCAGGGACAGCCAATCACAGAGCAGTACGACGGGTCAGGCAGAGCCAATAGAATCACGCACACAGTATTCTCACCCTTTCAGCTGCTGCCTGAAGACTGACACTGCTCAAATAACTAGGAACATAAAAAGTAAATCAGGTGTGCAAATGCTTCTCTCTTTTTGGAGTGGCTGCATTCCTGAAATTCAACTGATCTGGCTGAGACTGCGCATCGAACCTCAGCGCTGCGCAGACGGAACCTGAGCATTGCGCAGACAGAACCACACCGCGCAGATGGAACCTCACCGGACAGTTCATGCTGACAAGTACAATAGTCAGGGACACAACATTGTGCTGAGGAACTGAAGGGAGTTCCTACAAAAATAAAATACGAATGAAATCCACTACATCAAGGAGAAGGCTACCTCAGGCTGGCTGTGGTTCACGGGAGGCTGGTAGGAAGCTGCTGCTGAAACGGGCTTCAGCCTCTCGTGCATGAGCCATGAAAGAGACCCACTGACCATTCATAAACCAAGCTTGTTTACAGCCTCCAGTTTGCATCAAAATAGCCAATTCAACTGTACCACCATCACGTTGGTTGCTACTAGAGGAGTAACTATGTGCTGTGTGTAACAGTATAGTAATTGCATGACACAGTAAATATAGAAGTGATTGTTCTCTCCAGGTCCAGCCTCCAGGGAAATGATGCAGCACGCCATGCGTCTGCTGAACACAGCAACCCAACACACTGCATACACGCATTTCCCAGCATGCACCGCTGTTATCCAGATTATCCCTCCCTCCACTCTCTCTCCGCCCCCTCACTTCTTCAGAAATCAAACACATCCTCATCGTCCACATCATCAAACGCCATGTCCCAATCTGGCAGCCCAAAGTCCAGCAATCTGAAACAAGGAGGGGAGGGGGGCAGGGCAGGGCTGAGACACTGGGGGGGACATAGCCTGCGACCCCTCCCCCATGCCAGGCAGCAGCAGGGGGTGCTGACCAGAACCCTAAACATGCAACCAGTGCATCATAGGCTCAAATCCCGCAACAGCACACTGCTATTGCGCACGGGCGGTATGTTACCTCATGTTACATGTCACTTGAACTGGTCTGGTTAAAGAGGTGAAGGAAAACGAATGCGTCCGCACACTGTTTCAAGGCCCCCAGTGATTTGTTAACACACTAATGACATTGCCAGTTAACAAATTAAACACGTAGTATAATGGTTAGGGAATTTACTGAAGAGGTTGCAGGTTTGATTCCCAGGTGGGGCACTGGCATTGTAGCCTTAAGCAAAGTACTCAACCTGAATTGCTTCGGTAAAATATCCAGCTGTATAAATGTGTTTACGTCTGGAGAACAGCATCCGCAAAATGGCCAAAATGTCAATGTAAGGTGCATACCACTAGCGTGCAGCGCATATGTTCCTCTTTTCCCTTGTGTGGGAATGTTTAGGACACAAGTATCGGAAGAACGTGGTCTGCAAAGGAGGACGCAGTGCGGTATGACGTGATGGGAGTGGACAGAGGAAATGGTTTACATGTGCACCGGGCTACATCTCCTTAAGCTGGGTGATGCAGCACAACACCTGTGCTCCTTGTGGCTGTGAAAGCCCTAAGGGTTAAAGAAAGATGCTTTTTTCTGTGTGTGTACATGAGAGAGACAGAGTGTGTGTGTGTGTGTGTGTGTGTGTGTGTGTGTGTGTGTGTGTGTGTGTGTGTGTGTGTGTGTGTGTGTGTGTGTGTGTGTGTGTGTGTGTGTGTGTGTGTGTGTGTGTGTGTGTGTGTGTGTGTGTGTGTGTGTGTGTGTGTGTGTGTGTGTGTGTGTGTGTGTGAGACCAGGTAAGGCAGTAGGGGGCCAGCAACCAGGTGAGTTAGTAGGGCGTGCCACACCATTAGATGGGATTTAGAGTTTGTCACTCCACATGGACAGAGCCACAGAACAGACTGAGCGCATGGTGTTAGTGGTGTTAGCGCTGGAGTGGACCGTACCGCTCAGCGGGAAACCACCTGCTACTTACGGTCGCTGAGCAACGTGAATGAAGGGGTCAGGGATCGGGGGTGAAGGCTCAGTGCAGGATGATTTTGAGCATGGGGCCGGGACTAAAATGGGGTGAGGGTTACCAGCAGAGAGAGCAAGTCAGACCCCCGTCCAAAACCCACATGGGGGTGAGAACTGGATTACCGAGGTTACCTGTGCTCACGTGCGTGAGAGATGGGACTATGAACAGGGTTACACTGCCTGAAGGTGAGACAGAACAACACTGACACTCCATGTGTATTCTCCTTTCCCTACTATTAATCTAGATCGTGATTATGAATGACAGGCCACCTGAGGTGAAGGTTAATGACACCAGAACAACACCTGGGAAAGCCGGGTTCTTGGTTTCACCAAAAGGTCAATGTTTTCTTGAAGCCATTGTAGAAAAAGAAAAAGCAGCTAATGGATTTACTGACATAACTGGGATCAGTAAAGGGAATGAGCAATAAACTGTGTGTGTAAAACGGCGTGCGAGAGTAGCCTGGCAGGTGAAAAAAAGTTTATTGCAGTTAACAAAACTCACATATTTAAAAAAAAAAAAAAAAAAAAAAAAAAAAAAAAAAAGGGGAAATCTGTGGGTGTACTTCAAACAAACAGAGCATGAAATGGCTCATAAACATGAACTCCAATAAATGCATTTTAACCACCTGAGAGGACGCTCTTCTACTCTTTTTTATGGACATAATGCAACAAATGTATCGGGGATACAGATTTTCCAAAGATAAAAATACACACATGAAAAAAAATGATCAGAGAATAATGAAATCATTGTGAATGACAACCAACAAGAGATTCTGTTTGATCTGTAGGACCACGTTTGGCCTAAAGGTGGCGACAGGAGAATGTGAAGTCTAAAAGTCCAACAATGAAACAGTTGACGTGCCATCACATTGACTCACCTGGGTTTGCCGGGGGGGAGCTGGCGGCTGGGCCGCCTCATGGACTGGCTGGGCTGGACCTTCATGGAGGCGCGAGGAGAGGAGCGGGCGAAGTGTTCAGGCGCCGGGGGCTTTTTGGGTATCTTCTTCACCAGCCGACTCACCCACTTCTGCTGCTCCTCCTGGGACACGGCCAGCAGCAGCAGGTTCTTTGCCGTCGACACGTCGTAGTTCACTGCAGGGAGGGGGGGACACAGGAGGACACTGAATGCAACCACAACAGCTGACCACAACCATGCAAACTACGCACAACCGCCACATCTAAACCACAACCACAACACTTGAACACAACTGTGCACAACCACAACCGCATACAACCAAAACACCTGACCACAACCACACAGACAACCATAACATCTGAGCACAACCACAACATATCTAAATAACCACAACCGCGTACAACTAACATCTATACCAAACCCTTGCAGGGCTCGACAACCACTAACACCACACTGCCCCACACAGGGTGCGACGACCCCTAACCCCACACCTACACCTGCAGGGCGTGATGACCCTTGACCCCACACTGCCCCCTGGAGAGCGTGATGACCCCTGACCCCACACCTACCCCTGCAGGGTGCGATGATCTCCTCCTTCTTGTCCATGTGGTCTTTGTGACACTTGATGTGACAGCGGCGGCACTCCAGGGCGGGCGGGGGCTTGAACACGTTCCACAGCGGCTTGGTGCACGCCTCACAGTTGGTGGGGAAGTGGTAGAGCGTGGGGATGAACTCGTGGCCCTTGTGAGAGATGTAGCTGGATTTCTCCCCAATTGCCAGAGGCTCCACGGGAAACTCTGGCTCCTTCTTGCTCTCCCCCTCATTTGCATACAGTATCTGAGGGGAGGGGCATCAATGAACAGTCACTGCACGGCAGATGCGGGGCAACACTTCTCTCTCGTGTGTGTCGTAATGACATACAGGATGGCTCAGCCAATCAGAGTGCTCTGATAGTTTGAATAGACTAGACTAGAATAGAGCAGTGGTTCTCAAAGTGGGGGTCACAAGATGATTTCAAGAATGTGAGAAAACATTGTGACAATAAAATGCTTTTTTTAACTATAATTGCATTTATACAATACAACATTAAAAAAATAATAAGCCTACAATTCATGTGTTAGCCTACCATTTTCTTTTAACAACCAGAGTATGTAGTCTAAGAGCATCTGCTAAATGCCAAAAATGTAAATGCCTACAATATTTTGACTCCCAGTAGACGCGACCCCCACGCTCCGTCCTCCGCGGAGATGCTTACAACAATTTCGATTGAGTGCTCTGCGCATAATAGTGTGTGAAATTAACTTGATGCGTTACTTGTAAGACTCTTTCCTTAAGTCCTTTCTTTTTACCCAATATTGGCGAGCGCCGCCCGTTTGGTGACCAGCTTTGTGAAAATGTAATTGCTTGTACAAGTATTCTCCAGCGCAGTGCAAACACATGTCCTCACTGTTTCCACGCATGTCAAGCTGTTTCAAGTCATTTTATTTGAACGGGAAAAGTATACTGGTTTATCAGCATGAGAGGGAAAGATGGCCTTTCTGAATGAAATTCATCGGTTGCTTCAGAGTGACTTGTCAATATGAGTAGCGCCCAAATGTATTCCTTAACGAACATTTTCCCAGTAGCCTCGTCGACATGCCAGTTTACTGTACATTTACAGCGCAAGGACGTACATAAACTATAAATACCGATCAAGACTCAAGGTGGAGGATAATCTCCGTGTGGCCGTCTCCAACATCAACCCGAGAGTGGAGTTGTTGGCTCCAAAAAGCGACAGGCCCATCCATCTCATTAAAACAAGTAAGTTGTAGGTCTACATGGTGGGTGGTGGGGGTAGCGAGTCTCTACCAACGTTATTTTGGGGGTCGCTGGCTGAAGCGTTTGAGAACCACTGGAATAGAGTATACATACTTCACTGATCCCTGAACTAGAACAAATCTTGTTGATATGCACGTTAAATACAAAATTCAAATAACTTATAGCAACTATAAATTGCAAATCTTAGTAAGATGAAAAAATGTATCATAAGATTAGAGCTGGGAATCAAATTTCTATACAGTATATTTCTATACTGATCGAATCAGGTCGATACCATCGACCATAGAAACGTGAAAATGTTCGATGCCAAGTTCCGATACTTTTCTCTAAAGATATTTTAAAAAACCTTCGTAAAAACCCTTATTTTCCAACCCTCTGTTCACATCACTATTATTAATAGTCATCCAATTGAAGTGTATTTTATTTGTAGTTCTAAATTTCCTCGCGCACGAAAATCCGAAGGGTGCAAGAATTTTTTCGCGTAGCACCCCCCCCGTCGACAATTATTTTTAGCATAGGCAAAAACGCCACAAAAAGTTGTGCAGTATTTGGCTGTACAGATAGGATGAACCATAAAAGCAGGTAAGTGGCTATTTCTCCATTTCACTGTCACTGAAAGCCGACGCTGAATGACCGACAGATATCGCCAGGATGATAAACATGACGTGAGCTTGTTGCCAAACCTGTGTAGCCATACAGGCTGTACACGAGCTGATATCCAGTTCAGTGGATGAGCGCGAGGATATTTTGAAGCTCAACTGAAAACTGCATGACCAAGTAACTGAAAATGATATTTACTAGTTGATAGTCATATAATTCGTTGTGGTATATTGTAATTGACAAGTGTGTGCGTGTGTGTTGAGGGGGACGATGAGATTTTAATAAATTGATACATCCACACCTTACGTGGCTTACGCAACATTATTTTATTTTTTTAAACGATACCCAGCCCAACATAAGACACATATAACGAATGTATAAAAAGCCAATTACATGACATATGAATGCCATGTGACCAAAAGGCTATACATTTGTAGCACAGCTAATAACAGGGTTTATCAGTAGTGCAGGCATACTGCTGGCTGCCCAGGGTAATCTGCTAACCCTTGTGGGAGTGCAAGCTAGTTAAGCCACATGGATGACCTCATACAGCGGATCCCAAACAGGTGGTGGAGTCCCAGAGGGTCCTCAGGAAAAAAAAATATTTTCCCTTTTTAAGAACATTTTCTTTAGAGCTTTTTGAATAATAAATTACGTATTTTAGACATTCGGTTCTATAATCAAACCTTTCTGATTTACACATCCTTGCTAATGTTATCATCATTGTAATTTATGACATTTATTTTGTACTAAACGCATAGATGGTGCATGGTAATGACCTGAAACAACCTGAAGTTGTGCAAGAACTATCTGGTGAAGGAAGAACGTGAAGGACAACTCAAACTAATGACCTGGCCTGCCCAGTGTCCAGACCTCAATCCCATAGAACTTCCAAACTTGCAAACTGGACAGAAGAGTTAAAGCAAAGCAACCCACAAGTGTCTCTGGGAATTCCTGCAGGAGAGCTGGGAAGACATGTCAGGTGATTTTCTGCTGAAACTTATTAACCAAGGGGTAGCTATTTTCAGGAATCCAAGATTCAATTTTCAATTCAATTTTCTTGAACATTGCTTTGATGTTCCCTGGTTTGTTGTTTTTTGTAATTTTCAAGTATTTACAGAAACTTATACAGTGTAAAACATTGTCAATTATGAGATAAACATAGTTTCCAGCAGGTGTACTCAAACCTTTGACTGGTACTGTATATGTGTGCGTGCGTGTGTATGTATGTATGTATGTGTGTGTGTGTGTGTGTGTGTGTGTGTGTATGTATGTATGTATGTATGCATGTATGTCTGTGTGTGCATGATAATCCTCTTGTGAAACTCACTCAGGGGGTGATATACATGTTTGCAGTGACATCACTCATATCTAGTACTCCAGATAATGGATGGGCAGGCTGGGAGACGGACCATATAAGGCCCAACAGAGCTTTCTGCCACAGTGCTATGGATGAGGTCACCGTGAGGGAACACTGCCAGGCGAGAGAGAGGAGACCGAACGGAGTCTGTCTGCCTCTTCCTGGCTCAGAGCGATATCACACTGTCTGCCGGCGCCCCGAGACTGACTGTCAGACAGCGGGCCAAACTAAAGCTGCTGGAGCACGGGGGTGGTGTTACCTGGAATATCCGCGGGATCTCCTTGGCGTCAGCGCGGTACACATCGGTCTGAGTGACCGGCCGCACGTGAAACAGCTTACTGTAGGTGAGAAAGGTAGAGCGGGGGGGGGGTTAAGACCAGGGAACAAACGCAGGTCAGACTCGCACGCAAAGGTGAATCGTGCAACCGACGCGGGGGGACTCACTCGATGTCCAGGACCATGTAGGGGTTGGACTGCTCTTTGTCCTGCTCACTGTTGTAGAACAGAATCTTCTTACTGCTCACTACCACATACTGCAGGGAGAGACATAACTGTCAGACCCTGGGACAAACCACTGTGTACTACAGGGGGAGATGGGGCACACAGTCATACTGGGACACACCACTGCATACTGCAGGGGACGGATGGACAGAGAACACAATCATACACTGAGACAAACCATTGCATACTACAGGGGGAGACAAGGAACAGTCAGACTGGAAAACAATCAGACACTGGGACAAACCATAAGAACCCACCCTGTCTCTAATCTAAGTATGAACTATGCTCCAGTTTGCAGTCTGTATGGCACTTATGATTTCATATTTTTATTTTTTTTAGGGTTATTGGTCTCATAACCTTAATATATATATATTATACCTATATAAGTATAGGTATAAGTATAAGAGGCCACACCGACACACAGAAAAACATTTTCCGTGGGGGTTTCCCATACCTTTCTCTCCCATCCGAACCGCTTGTTGTTGTTCCTCACAGGAATCGAGAGCCAGCCCTCCAGCCTCATCTCTGTTGGGGAAACAGGAAGTGCATTACTAAGAGTGAACGACAGGGCGGCGCTACTGCAAGGCAAGCTGACATTAAACCAATACCTGCAGCTTACAGGTGACAGGATAAGTTTGGAGCCGGTTCAAAAACACGGAAAGAAGCGTGGTGAGTGCACACAGACACAGAGCTTTGCGCTTCACACAATATCACCACAGAACAGTTTGGGATATTGAGGTGTTACTCCTGTGGTGCACCCCCCCATCCCCAAACATCAATACAGTAATCAACAAATTAGGCAGCATCACTGGTACGGACAACACAGTGAGAGGTCTCCAAACAGAACCGACTGGACGTTAAAAACCAGTAGTGAGACCAGAGTCCAGGACAGAGAAACCGAAGCATTAGAAAGACTGCGGAGCGTTTGTCAGAAGTGATCACGTGTTGGTTGGACAGAGCAGATGCAAGAGTTAGTGACACAAATTGGGGCAGGTTGAGAAGGTTAGAAGGGGTCAAGGGGTCGGGGGTCAGGGACTAGGTGTGCTCCTCTGGAACGCCATGCAGGGGTCACCTGCACCTTCAGGCTCTAGTTCATCATCACTGAGTGGAGGAGATGGCCATTCTGGCTCTGCGTCTGGCTCCTCGTCCTCGGAGTCAGAGGGGAACGGGGAACAGGGGCGGCAGGGCCGCGTGTCGATGCAGATGGATTTGGATGTGCGCTCATACATGAGGGACAGGGACTCAGAGGTGTGGGAGTGAGTGAGATGTACTGCAGGCCCCAGGGAGAGTGAGAGAGGGAGGGGGAGAGAGAAACAGGGGAGGAAAAGTAATGTGCAGCAGTGGAAATGTGCAGAGGGGAAGATTCCAGGCTTAGGAGAAAGAGATAACGTTTTGTACCTGGGCCAGGTAAGACATCTACAGACCCTCCTGACAAACACACACCTTGGCCAGGTGAGAGATCTATAGACCCTCTTGACAAACTGACTCACCTGGGTCCTGGTATCCCACAATCTGTGACCTCTAAAAATGCATATGGCTAAACTGTTACAACAGTTACTGGAGTAGGATAAACAGTGTGACCAGTGTTACCGGGGTAAGCGTCGTCAGTGTCAAAGTCGGGCCCACTGCTGACGCTGGCTGAGTCTAGTGAGTGCACGTTGATGGAGGTGAGCAGGCCACGCAGTTGCTCGATGTCGCTGTCCTTACTGTCCAGGGCCATCTGCAGCTCGATGCGCACCTGGCTCTCTTCCGCGATTTGCTGGAGACCACACAGACACTCAGCAGGGTGAGCACAGGGTGGGACTTCACATGAACAGTCCTGAGCACATGTCCTGAGAGGTGCTAATTCACAGGGGAGACTGTGTTGACATTGTGTTAGACTGTCTCTCTGTGAAACTCAAACTCCCCTTCAGTTTGTAATGGGGTGGTGTGTGATTGTGTTAGAGGTGGTGTGTGACAGAGGCCGTGGTAGTGTTGACTGACATTTGGTCGCAACACCGTATTCGACAGTAGTTCGACAGCCTGTGCGAACACGCCAAATTGGATTTCGTTTGAAGTATACTGAGGCCTTTAGTACGAGGCTGTGGTTGTGCGGTTACATCAGGGAGACGGTGAAACTGACCGCTTGCATATCGTTGATCTCTCTCTGGTACTTGATGATGGTGCTGTTGAGTTTCTCCTTCTCGGACCGCAGCTCCAGCTGCAACTTCCTGTTCTCCTTCTCCTTCCTGCGCACGTCTGTGTCATTGCCACGGCGACTGCCAGCCGCACGGACCTCCTTCCGGTTCATGATCTCAGCCAGCTTGTTCACAGCCTGTAACACAAACACAGAAGCCTTCTTCATCACCTGAATCACAAATGCAGCATGCATGGTATGTAAATGCAGGTAAAAATGTAAGCTGTGTAAGTCGCTCTGCAAGAGGACGCCTACCGAGCAAATAAATAACGTAATGTTATATTAATGACCCAAATATAATCTCCCATAATTCCGTATTCTGTCCACTCGACGCCAAACGCACAGTTAATGATGTCATTAGATTTGCCCACGCTCGTCCTAAAATGACCCAAGATCCAGGGCTGCTGTAAGAACCGACATTCACTGGCTGACAGCCATAAGCCGTGAAACGCATTATTTACAAAAGCCAAGCTCTGGATCTGAGCGATCTCTGGCTCTTTAAGGAGATCGCTATACCTCAGCACAGCTAAGCCTCTGAGCTCGGGGGATGAAGGCAGCCTGGCTGAAACTGAGACTGCTAATCTTCTACACACGGCCTCGAAACGACACCCACTCACCATGTTCGCACCATGTTAACTCTGCACAGCAGATGTGCATTAGTTATTCAGTGTTAACGATATGCCAAGTTAACCAAAGTGAATGTGTGAATGAATAATACGATGTGCTGTTTACTGACATGGGCTATGGTTACATTTCAACACATTTTGGTTCAGTGGCAGGGTTCAATCCGTGACGTCCCAATTAGGGTTTCTCTTTATTCCTCTTTATCATTTTTGTGCTGACTTTGTGCCAACAAAGCACCTTGAATTTGAGTGAGAACATAGATAGATAGATAGATAGATTGATAGAGAGATAGTGAGAGAGAGCAACAGAGAGAGAGAGAGAGAGAGTGAGACAGACAGACAGACAGACAGTTATGCTCTGACCTGGGTCTTGAGCGTTCTTTCAGATTGCAGCTGCTTCTCAAAGGTCATCTTCGTCTGGCTCATTTGCTGCTCTTCCTCCTTGGTCTTCTGCAGCTCTGCAGGGGGCAATGGGCAAAGGGGCAGGGTTTATACAGGAACCACACGCGCAGCTCAGAGCACCATGTCTGCACACACACCCTCAAAAAACTCAAGCCAGACTACATAACTAAAGATTACAAAAATGTTTTTACTTCAGCTCACTTTAATTTCACCATGCTCTAATTATTGGTAAATTATGTGACTGTTGTTGTTGCACTTTTACTTATTACTATTACTATATTACTTATTACTACTTATTTGATTGATTATAGATGTGTTATAGATGATTTCAGTATCTACACTGCTGTATAATATATTATTATTATTATATGCAGTATTCTGTAAGATGCCCTGGAAAAGAGCATCTGCAAAATGGATAAATGTAAATGAAGGTCACTAAATTATTTTCTTTGCTTTCTTTGTGTGGTTGGTGGCAGAAAGTCAATCTGCATCATCTCTTATATGCAGAATTTGTCCTCAACAGGAAGTGGTCACTCCAGAATATCTCATCTACAAGATGTGGTCACTCCAGACTCTCTCCCCTACAGGAATTGGTCACTTCAGAATATCTCCTCAACCGGAAGTGGTCACTGCAGGATATCTCCCATACAGGAAGTGGTCACTTACCCTCCTGTGTTTCCTTCAACTTGTTGTTCAGTTCCTCCTTCTCATTGGCCAGGTTGGCAACGTCACTGGTGAGGGTGCGGTTTGCCTCCTCCAGCTGCAGGGGGCAGGAGAGAGTGAGAAAGAGCTCTGCCTCAGTATGGACAAAAAATAAAATATATTTTTTTTTTTCCAGGGCTTTGGCCCATGGTGCTGAAACAAATCCTCTTTCAATGCTCAAACATTGGGGGGGAAAAAAGCATCCACCGCCTCACTAAGCTGATGGTACAATCCTTTCCCCATCTAGCATAAATGTTCGTTTCCCCCTTCATAGTCAGAGACAAATCCCCCTTCTGCAACTCACCAAACCGATGGTAGACCCCCCTCCTCCCTTGGATGGCATCTTTCCCCCGAGTCAATGAGCCGATGGTAGCCACCTCCCCAAATGTACCTGATGGTATCTTCCCCCTCTGACTCAGTGAGCCAATAGAAGCACCCCCCTGACTCACCAAGCCGATGGTAGAATCCTTCTCGCCAAGCTCCTGCTTGTGTCTGGCCATCATCTCCTTAATCTCCAGCTCCTTCATGATCTTCTCCTTCTCCAGGTCGGAGTATTGCTCCTCCGCTATGGAGCGAGCCAGCTGCTCTGAGTCCGCCTTGGTCAGGGTGATCTCCAGCTGCGCTGCCAGGGAGTCCCTGCAGGGGGAGCCAGAGGCACAGAGCCACATTTACACTGCAGGCCACCTCCAGAACACATCCTCTACCAGCAGTGACAGCACTAAATCAGTTTATCACAGTACAGTGAGTTTATTAAAGTATTTTAACATAATACAGTGTTCAGTTTATCATAGCACAATGTACTGTAGAAAAGTGCAGTTATAATAGTGCTGTGTAAAATGTACCACAGTAAAGTGCAGTTTACTATAAATCAGTGTGCAGTTTAGTGTCATATATAATATATGCCATTTAGCAGATGCCATTTAGCATTCATTACTAAGGCGACTTAGTAATGAATGCATACATTTGTCAGTACATGTGGTCCCAATGGGAATCGAGCCCACAACCTAATGCTCTACCTGCTGAGCCACACAGAACCACAGTATTCAGTAGTATTCAGGAGTAGAGTGTGTATAGTGAGCAATAGTAGTATTCAGTAGTACAGTGTGTTGTAGTAGTATTCAGTAGTAGTGTATTACAGTAGTATTCAGTAGTACAGTGTATTATATATATGGCTCAGTCTCACCTCTCCTCCTGCAGCTCTTGCAGGTTCTGCTGGATGTCCTTATACAGTTTATTCTTCTCCTCACACTCCTCCTTCAGCTCCCGCACCTGTGTCTTATACAGTGTCTGCAATAACACACACACACACACACACACACTGTTAGTACGGAGATCTCTGTCTCACACACACATTCCTCCTTCAGCTCCCACACCTGTGTCTTATACAGTGTCTGCAATAACACACAACACACACACACACTGTTAGTACTGAGATCTCTGTCTCTCTCACACACACACTCCTCATTCAGCTCCCGCACCTGTGTCTTACACAGCGTCTGCAATAACACACACACACACACTGTTAGTACTGAGATCTCTCTCTCACACACACACACACACACACACACACACACACACACACACACACACACACCTCCTTCAGCTCCCACACCTGTGTCTTATACAGCATCTGCAATAACACACTCACTCACACACACACACACTGTTAGTGCTGAGATCTCACACACACACACACACACACACTAAGCAGCCCATTACTCAGGTTCATCAGGAATACAGCTGTGCAATGCTGACCGATGCTTACCGAGAAATACTGCTCTGCCTCCAGCTGGTCCTGCAGTTCCTTCATCTGTCCGTCAGCATCCTGCCTCTCCCTGCAGACACAGACACACACACACACACACGATCAGACATGTCACAAAACACTCTACTTAAGCCAGCCAAAGGCATGTGACACCAGTGGTTGCCAAACTGTGTTTGCTGGTTTTCGAAGAAATTTCTTTATTGTGGAATCGTGTCATACAGCACAACACAGAGAATGAACAAATTTGCTGATCTGACTGAATAAAAGTCCTGAGGTGTGAACATGGGACGAATTCATTAATAGTGTCCAAGAACAATTAACAGCGCGTTACAATTCAGAATTTGCAGTTACGGTTGGAACGAAAACCAGCATACACAGCGTGTCCCCAGGGCAGAGTTTGGGAACCACTGCAATATGCCACCAACTTAGCGTCCCCTAAGTGATAGGGGGCCACACCTAGCTCTCCCTCCAGCACCAGAGAGAGGACTTCCCCATCCCCACCCAGCACCCCCGCCCCACTCACTTCCTCAGCTCCTGGTTCTGCTTCTCCAGGCTCTGTTTGATGTCCAGCAGGTGGTTGACCTCCTGCTTCAGCTGCTTCTCTGACATGCGCAGCGCGTTCACCTGCTGGTTCTGCACCTTCAGGTCATTCTGCGTGAGGCTGCGCTTCTGCGTCTCCTGCTCGATGCGCAGCGTCAGGTTCTTCACCTGCAGCCACAGAGATGCACACACAGGTGAGGAGAGATCACACACACACACACACACACACACACATGCACGCATGCACTGACACACACACATACCTCCTCTGTGAGTTTCTCCTTGTGTCTGCGCAGTTCCTCCAGTTTCTGTTGGGATTGCTTGTAGTCGCAGTCCAGCATGGAGCTCTGCTTCTCCAGCTCCAACAGCTTATTCTCCACCCTCAGCTTCAGCCCACGCTCCTCCTGAAGCTTCTGCTCCATCTCTGCATAGAGAGAGGGGAATAAAGGGAGAGGGAAGGTGATAGGGGAAGTAGAGAGAGGGAACAGACCAGAAGAGAAATAAGGGAACAGGGGGAGGAGAAAGGGAAAAAGTGAGAGAGAGAGAACAGACCAGGAGAGGTGAGAAGGTCAAAGTTATTGCCCGGTGTGTTTTAATGCCTGAATCAATGCTACCTTTACTACCGCCATCAATCCCAAACGTGACAAAGTATCACAGGAAAAGGCTATAAACCCAGAATTTACAGCCCCCTGTATCGCCCTCATACCTCTATCCTGCACCCCTTCCCTGGCCCCTGAATTCTGCCCTTCGCGCGCTCCCCTGCCCCCTCACCCTTCATGGCCTCGGACTTGGCCCCCTCGATGGACTCGTAGATCTTGTTCTTGTCGGCGAGGCGGGCCTTAGTGGCCTTGTGCGCCGCCTCCTCCTGCTCCAGCCCCTGCTGCAACACCTTCAACTTGTACGTCATGTCAATCTCCTTATTGCTCTTCTCCTATTGGTCAGGACAGGGTCACAGAGAGGGGAAAGGGGAAGGGGTCAGGGCAGGTCACGGATGCTTGGTGGGGAACGCGGAACGTGGATTGGATGACAACGCTGTATTCAGGATTTTATATTTACAACTCTTTATGAATGAACCTTAATCATCGCAGGAAAAATATTAGGTTTAACGACCTCAAGACCTACACGTCCTGGCTGTCTGACAAAGGGGACACTGTTCATTTTACATGAGGTCAGAAGGTCCAGAAGTGAATGTAAGCACTGAGTCGGTGGGAATCATGGCCTTTTCTGTAGGGAGACCCTGAAAAGTGGCAAACTCTCAGTGCTGTACAAGTATGGTGGTGTACTTTAGGGGATGGCATACCTGCCACCCAAATATACTCATATTTATTTCAGGTTTAAATGGCTAGTGCAGGCGAGCGGTGCGGTATGCTAACTCGAGGTAACAGGTTAGCCTGCATGCGTTTCGCACCTTCTCCAGGTCTGTCTGCTTCTCCTGCAGCTGCCTCTTCTCCATCTCTGCCTTGGACAGCGAGGCCTTCACTTGCCTGAGCTCCACCTCCAGGCCCAAGATACGCCCTGCGGGAGAGAGACGGGCGTCGAGGCGTGGTATAGCACGGAGGCACGGCTCAGAGAGAGGAGCTGCTTTCACACAGACACGGCTGCATTCCAAACCTGGGCTCTCTCAGCCCGGCCTCCTAATCAACCCCCAGTTTGACTGGTTTCAGAATTCCCTCCTTCTCCACCTCGGTGAGTGTTCTGGTTCAAAATGGCTGCCATGCATCACGCCGTGCAGCTGGAGGCTACACATTGGTGGTGGTTGAGGTGGGTTTCCTCCCCTTCACTGCATAGTGCTTTGAATTATTAATGAAAGGTGCTATATAAAAGCAATCAATTGCTACTATTATCATCATCATTATTTTTTATATGACTATTATAATAATAATTATTTTATGTCATCATCATGATTGTTATTAAATGTCATGTATATATCATTATCATCACCACCACCATCACCACATGGACTCTACTCCATGTCCCCGGCCCAGTTTCGCAGCATACCCTGCTGGTCAGAGATGGTCTCGGAGCCCTGGCTGCGGTCCCTCTTCTCGGACTCGAGCGCAGACTGCAGACTGATGAAGTCCTTCTCCAGCTTCAGCTTCGCATTCTCCAGCAGGCAGCATTTATCCTGCAGCTCCCTCCCATTCCCCTCCAGCTGCTGGACCTGCTTTGTCATCTCCGTCTGGGTCTTCCTCAGTCGCGCCGCCGCGTCCGACTCTGCCCGCAGAAGTGCGTTCGCCTCGTCCAGCTGGACACACAGACACGGACACACAGACAGACAGAGTCAGGCACGTTAGCACGTTAACAGATGCACCTTAAGCTGGAGGCCACAAACAGAGATACAGAGACACAGAGACAGGCATGTTAGCACTCACATTAACACATTAACCTACACCGCTGAACAAGGTGAAGGCCACAGACTGACAGACACACACAGACAGACAGACAGACAGACAGACAGAGGAGTATGAATGCATTGTATAGGAGGCCCAGGCTGCGCACACCTGTCTCTGCAGGTGAATGTTCTTCTCGTTGGAGATGTGCGAGTTCTGGTTCCTCTTCTTCATGTCCTCCAGCTGATCGCGCAGATTGTTCACTGTAACACATCAGTGGCTGCTTAGACAGTGGGTAAAGTTGAAGTTTGAGTACACGCTGTGCCGGTGTGTAAAGTTTGAGCGCATGGCGCAGCAGGCCTCACCCTCGTTCTCCAGACACCGCTTTTTGTCGGCCTCGCTCTCGGCCTTCCTGTGGGTCTCCACGCTCTTGTGCTGCAGAAGAGCTTTCTCCCGCTCCAGCTGCCTCAGCGTAGATTCCAGACTCTTTCGTCCGCTCACCTGGAGACACACCGCACGGTCAATACACGGTCTCACAAAAACGCACGCACAAACACGGATACGCACACGCACATTTGTAGGAACATACACAAGTTTATTCCCATGTGGACAGACTTCTAAGTGTCTTACCTCTTCATCAAGTTCTTTGGAGACTTTCTCTAGGCGAGTACTGGCAGTCCTGTTAGACACAAATAAAAATCACCCATGAGAGTGAGTTCATAAACTACTAATGTGGGCGATGAGCGTACACGTATCTGTGCTCCAGTTCATCTTTACTGTACCTGTACCTGTGCTCTAGTTCATCTTTACTGTACCTGTATCTGTGCTCTAGTTCATCTTTACTGCACCTGTATCTGTGCTCTAGTTCATCTTTACTGTACCTGTATCTGCTCTAGTTCATCTTTACTGTACCTGTATCTGCTCTAGTTCATCTTTACTGTACCTGTATCTGTGCTCTAGTTCATCTTTACTGTACCTGTATCTGTGCTCTAGTTCATCTTTACTGTACCTGTATCTCTGCTCTAGTTCATCTTTACTGTACCTGTATCTGCTCTAGTTCATCTTTACTGTACCTGTATCTGCTCTAGTTCATCTTTACTGTACCTGTATCTGTGCTCTAGTTCATCTTTACTGTACCTGTATCTCTGCTCTAGTTCATCTTTACTGTACCTGTATCTGTGCTCTAGTTCATCTCTACTGTATCTGTATCTGCTCTAGTTAATCTTTACTGTATCTGTATCTGTGCTCTAGTTAATCTTTACTGTACCTGTATCTGTGCTCTAGTTCATCTCTACTGTACCTGTATCTCTGCTCTAGTTCATCTCTACTGCACCTGTATCTGCTCTAGTTCATCTTTACTGTACCTGTACCTGTATCTGTGGTCTAGTTCATCTTTACTGTACCTGTATCTGTGCTCTAGTTCATCTTTACTGTACCTGTATCTCTGCTCTAGTTCATCTTTACTGTACCTGTATCTGTGCTCTAGTTCATCTCTACTGTACCTGTATCTGTGCTCTAGTTCATCTTTACTGTACCTGTACCTGTATCTGTGCTCTAGATCATCTCTACTGTACCTGTATCTGTGCTCTAGTTCATCTTTGGCTTGCATCTCAACACTGAGCTGCTCCTCCAGCTGGTGTAGCTTCTTTTGCAGCTGAGCCGACTGTGGGGGGGAGGGGGCAAGAGAAAGGATTAAACTGGGACTTTCTGTGAATTTACAAGGACCGCATCAGATGATTGACAAGACATGCAAATTCATGAGAATGTTATCGGTGAGGGGGGGCTTTTACAAATAAGCTCCTCACTTTTCTGTGCCTCCTTAGGCCACCCTGGTTCAGGTCCAGGTTCTGGTTCTAGTTCCTACTCTACACATTTTAAAGGTGAGAAATTAAGAGCCAGAGCAGAGAGAGATGGCGGGGAAGGGGGGATACTTACTGCTACGCTGTCCTGGAAGAGATAAGAGAGGAGAATTAATATAGCCTCATTAAATCACTTCTGCAGCATTACAGGAACACAACGGTCAGGGTGTTCACATCAGTGCCGCTGAGAGTTTTTCACATTAAATTCTGTGTTAATCACATTTATGTGATCAAATTACAGGTTGAATTTAACATTTCCATTCACACCCACACAGGCTCACACACAAACATGCACGCACACACACACACACAAACGCTGAGTTCCAGACTCACCTCCCCTTTGATTGAGGTCCGATGCTCATTCTCCTGCACAGTAGGATTTGAGGCACTTAGCAACCTGTGGGAGAGAGAGAAAGCGGAGGAACGGAGGAAAATGTTCACGCTTTATTATCACTACAAATTGTAAATGCAACATCTCTCCTCAAATGTCATGTCTTTTTCACTTTTCCCAAGTCAGTTCACTCCTTCACTGTTATACGTGCAGTAGCCTGTCCAATGCTTCTTCAGGTATAATATTTGTCTCCTATGGTAAACATGAAGTATCAGTATGAAGTCGCATCCACAGGTTCAGGGTTTAGTGAGCCATATCAGCCTCCTTCAGATAGTGCCTCAGCCCTGTCACAGGCCTCCCACGTGACCCCCTAGAAATCCGCACGCACACGCACACGCACACACACGGACACCCTCTAACATGCGCAGATGCGCACACTCACTCACACATTAGACTTATCTATTATGTGTGGTCTCATGCACAGATTGTTTAGAAGAGGGAGGGGGGGCATATATTTTAGATTTTGTTCATTTAAATATGATTTTGTTCATACAATATTTCCTGTAAGAGGCTGGGAAAAGTCTATTTTTCCCTTTCACAAGAAATTAGTGAGACAGACAGACAGACACAGAGACACACACACACACACACACACACTTACTGGTCCTCCTTGAAATAGGTGAAGCCGACGAAGGGCAGCTGGTTCCCTACGAAGGCCTTTGGGGGAGGGAAGGTCTCAGCGTCGCCCTTATCATCTTCGATCTCATCAAAGTTACTGGTGTCAATGTCACTGCTCAACTCTGGGACTACCGGGGCCGCCGCTGGGGGGGGGTATTGAAGAAGAGAGAGGGCAGAGGGGAAGAGCGAAGGAGGGAGCGGGAGTGAGTTAGTGAGTGAGGAAGAGATGTGGCAGAGGGGGGTTAGAGAGGGTAAGAAAGAGAAGGAGGGAGAGGGTGTGAGGAAGAGATGAGGGAGGCAGAGGGGGGAAGAAAGAAGGAGGGAGAGGAAGCGAGGTAGTGAAGAAGAGATGGGGCAGAGGGGGAGAGAGGGGAAGAGAAAAAGAGGGAGAGGGCAGGAGGAAAAGGGAGTGGCGGAGGGAGGAAGAGAGAAGAGAAAAAGAGAGAGGGATGAACACAGTTCAAATTAACAGTAAATGTCAACAATGCCATAATTACCTTGCACACGAAACACTTACCATACACATGAAATCCCTGCATTCAGGTTACTCACCCCACTAATGCTGCAGAGCGCATTTAATACGGCAGTTCCCCAAAGACCTGACCAATCACAGGCTGAGCTCTGACACTCACTGGAGAGACTCATACAGCTCAAAAAACACACACTACTGCAGCCTTACCTCAACACAAATCACATTAGAGATGAAAGTCCCTGAGCCCTTAGAGGCAGGCCAGCTGCTGTGTGTGGAGATCCAGTCCCACCCACACTGGACACGAGCGCCATTTCTGCACAGTGAAGCGGCTCTGACTCCAGCTCTATTTCTGCACAGTGAAGCGGCTCTGACTCCAGCTCTATTTCTATAGTAAAGCGGCTCTGACTCCAGCTCTATTTCTGCAGAGAAGCGGTTCTGACTCCAGCTTGATTTCTGCAGAGAAGCAGCTCTGACTCCAGCTCTATTTCTGCACAGTGAAGCGGCTCTGACTCCAGCTCTATTTCTATAGTAAAGCGGCTCTGACTCCAGCTCTATTTCTGCAGAGAAGCGGCTCTGACTCCAGCTCTATTTCTGCAGAGAAGCGGCTCTGACTCCAGCTCTATTTCTGCAGAGAAGCGGCTCTGACTCCAGCTCTATTTCTGCAGAGAAGCGGCTCTGACTGCAGAGAAGCGTCTCTGACTCCAGCTCTATTTCTGCAGAGAAGTGTCTCTGACTCCAGCTCTATTTCTGCAGAGAAGCGTCTCTGACTCCAGCTCTATTTCTGCAGAGAAGCTGACCTGACTCCAGCTCTATTTCTGCTCAGTGAAGCAGCTCTGACTCCAGCTCTATTTCTATAGTAAAGCGGGTCTGACTCCTGTTCCATTTCCTCTGTTGAAATCAGTTCAATCTGGAACAGTAAAAGCCCCATTTCCCTAGCTTGTTTTTCACATTGGTTGATTGTCTGTATGGGTGTGTACAGAATTAATTCATTTTTAACCTGTCCTTGCTCAGGGTGAATGCATGTGTGAGTATGTGAGTGTGTCAGAGTGTGAGTGAGTGTGCGTGTGTGCGCTTGTGTGTGAGTGAGCATGAATAAGCGTGTGTGTGTGTGAGTGACTGAGTGAGTATGTGAATGTGTGTGTGTGAGACCAGTAAGCAGGTGATGTAACCCTCCTGCAGCAGCCTGTTCAGTAGTACAGTAGCTGCAGTAATACTCAGGTGACTCTGCTACTCACAGACCCAGTTCACCCCTCTCTCACACAGAACCCGCTTTGTGACCTACACACTAGGCTTTAACACTCTACTAAACCCACACCCCACCACACCTCCCTCCTCCCCCTCTTCCTCTCCCCAGAATACTTTTATTTTTCTTCCCCGCAGCCAAACAACCAGGTTCCCCGCTGCAGGCAAACTCTGTGAAAGGCTGGTGTGTAGAGCCAGGGAGAAGAGTGGAGCCCCCTGATGGAGGTGCTGAGTACTGCACTGTGTTGAGGTACGAGGTAAGGGGTTAGTCCCCAGAGACAGAGTGACAAGACTGAGCAACACTCCAATCAGAGAGGGAGAGGAAGAAATAGAGAAACAGATAGAGAGAAAGCCAGATGCGGGGTTATACAGAGAGACAGATGTGGAGGCCATGTCCCAGCATGCACTGGGGGAGAGGAGTGGGTTAACGACAGGCAGCTGTTCCTGCAGAGATCGCGGTGTGAGACTGAGTGAACCCCTCAATCTTCCCCCAGCCAGCTCGAGGGGGTGCCCCTGTCATTACTGCTGTGCTGGCCGCATGCTGGCCTGACCCCCCCCACCCCAAATCAGCCCTGCTTTGAAGCGCTCCCTGAAAAACTCTCCAAAAAAGCAGCATTCCCGCATTCCCGATCAGGTTACATGGGCAGCGAGGATATTTCAGGAAGGCTTGTTTACGGAGCAGCTTGGGTTGAGAATAGTCAATATTCCCACAAAACACAACTCCAGCTTCAGCCATCTAAACACAGAGGCGTGCAGAATTTTGACAGAAGGCTAGCACAACACTGGTGGAACCCAGGACTTCAGGAATCATATTTGCCTGGAGCATACTGCCAGAGTCCTAATGAGAAGTTACGACCTCGCTTTTAATGAAACGCATGTGAGTTAGACTCCTCTTAAAAGTCTGATTGAACACTAAGAAGCAGGGACACAGTCAGACAGCAGTGTGGTTCTCTGTGGCTCAGTTGGTAGAGCACGGCGTTGGCAATGCTTAGGTTGTGGGTTCAATCCCCACTGGGACCACATATACTGAAACTGTATGCATTCACTACTGTAAGTCGCTTTGGATAAAAGCGTCTGCTAAATGGCGTATATTATTATTATTATAGAAGACAAATTGGCGATGGAGCAGGAATGGATCGATACAGAGGTGGATCAGCAGTATTGTACACCAGCAGTAGAGCAGCATATAGTTGTAAGCACATGTAATACAGCAGTAATACAGAG
Source organism: Aldrovandia affinis (assembly GCA_029706075.1). Taxonomy (NCBI): domain Eukaryota; kingdom Metazoa; phylum Chordata; class Actinopteri; order Notacanthiformes; family Halosauridae; genus Aldrovandia; species Aldrovandia affinis. The sequence goes on along the minus strand of JAINUG010000203.1, from coordinate 617,912 downwards.
CAGCAGCATATGGAGACAGAGCAGCAGTAATATAGAGTGGTACAGAGCAGCAGTCTTTGAATGTAGAGCAGCAGTGTATGAATGTAGAGCAGCGGTGTATGAATGTCGAGCAGCAGTAATATAGAGCAGCAGTAATATAGAGCAGTGGTGTATGAATGTCGAGCAGCAGTAATATAGAGCAGCGGTGTATGAATGTCGAGCAGCAGTAATATAAAGCAGTGGTGTATGAATGTCGAGCAGCAGTAATATAGAGCAGCGGTGTATGAATGTCGAGCAGCAGTAATATAAAGCAGTGGTGTATGAATGTCGAGCAGCAGTAATATAGAGCAGTGGTGTATGAATGTCGAGCAGCAGTAATATAGAGCAGCGGTGAATGAATGTCGAGCAGCAGTAATATAGAGCAGCGGTGTATGAATGTAGAGCAGCAGTAATAGAGTGGTCCAGAATAGCAGCATATTGATACAGAGCAGCAGTGTACAGAGGCAGAGCAGTACTGTAATGTAATGTAGGTGACATGACTTACTCTCTCGGATGGTGTCGAAGGTCCACTGGTCATTGCGAAAGAAGGGGTGCCGCTTGATCTCTTCCACGCCGTTCCGTCCCAGCCGCACCTCCCTGCACATGACAATGGGACGGGTCAGAGACTGACGGGCAGGTGACTGCTACCACCCAAACTCACAGCAGCATCACACCATCCCTCTCCTACAGCCTTGTCACCACAGCCTACAAACCACTGCTCACCCTGACCGACACGCTCACGCTACAACCAACAAATTAGCACTGTCACTGACACTGACCACTACCAATTACCACTCACTGACCACTACCAACAAATTACCACTCACTGACTACAACCTGCAATGCACCGCTGTCACAGATCAAAAGTAATCTGTTGCTCACTCACCTGAAATGGTCATAACTTTCCAAACAACCAGTAAATTAACCCGTCTACACGGGAGCCGAACACAACCTGGAAACTACAGCGCCTCAACACGACTGATCGCTATGTGCACAACTGACCGCTGCTTGAAAGGCTCTCCTCCCTCAGAGAGCGCCCCCTATAAGCAGGCAGAGCGCAGGGGAGCCGACTGAGCGTGTGCGTAACGCCGCGCCACACACTGAAGGAGAGCGAGCCCCGGTCGCCGTGGAGATACACCCTGAGAACAGGAGTGGAGCCACACTCGCCCGCTCTCTCTCCTGGAGAAAAACAAGACTGTAGCGCAGCTGGGGCTACCGAGCGCAGCCCCCGCCAACCCCCGCCCCCCACCAGCAGCTGGCGGCAGAGGAGTTTGGGGCTGCCACGTGTGGGGAGGAGGGAACAGTCACAGCTCAGAGAGGAGCCAGACACAGTAACACAGAGCGGTGGCACGGTTGCAGACGCACGCTACGGACACGGCACATACCACAGTCTGTAGCGTGTGTCTGTAGCTGAAAAACGATGGTATGTGCTGTGTCTGTAGCTTGTCTATAGTGTGTCTGTAGCTGTGCAGCATATAACACGGTCTGTACCGCTACAGACACACTAGAAACAGCACACAACACAGTCTGTGTACGGCTAGTCGCTACAGAGACCGCAAGTATCAAAGGGAGCACAGCTGTAGATATATGCTAAAGATACAGGGCAGATCAATGTGTGTATATACGTGCATGTGTGTGCGTGTGTGTGCTGTGTGTGTGTGTGTGTGTGTGTGTGTGTGTGTGTGTGTGTGTGTGTGTGTGTGTGTGTGTGTGTGTGTGTGTGAGAGAGAGGCTGGTCTCTGCAGTAGGAGAAAGGCAATCTGTTTCACATTAATCCCAGACCTCTGTAGTTTAATGTAAACAGGAAGTGATTCCCACGTGGGCTCAAACTCTGCCACCACCCTCCTCTCACGTCCTCCTATCACTCTGTCTCTGTCCTCTCCCCTCCTATCATCTCACTCTCTCGCTCTCGGCCTGCTTCTGCAACTGTCTGCCCTTCTTCTCTGTGGCCCCGTCCTCTCCCTCTCCCTCTCTCTCCTCTCTGTGCCACAGGGAGCTCTTTCATGAAGGCATTTCCTCTTAGGAACAGGGAGGTGGTGATCTGGGCAGTCGGCATGAGATAGCCCTGGCGCTGTGTCTGCCCCCTGCTGTCAGCGCCGGCGCGGCGTGTGAGGAGTCTGTGAGTGATGTCACAGAGGGGCGTAGCCACCAAGTGAGGCGCTCCATTAGTGTGTGTCTCAGCGAGGTATATTAGGGAGGTGTGTGTGTGTCTCTTAGTGAAGTGTGTGTGTGTCTGTGAGGTATATTAGTGAGGTGTATGTGGGTGTCTCTTAGTGAAGTGTATGTGTGTGTGTCTCTTTGTGAGGTATATTAGTGAGGTGTGTGTGTGTCTCTTTGTGAGGTATATTAGTGAGGTGTACGTGGGTGTCTCTTAGTGAAGTGTATGTGTGGGTGTCTTAGTGAGGTGATGTACTGTATAGGTTTTTGTCTTGGTAAACCAGTGGGATTCTGGACAACAGAAGCCGTAAATACTGACAGTGAGGAGTCCAGCCAACAGCTACGTGTCGGAGACGTGCTGTCAGTGTCTGATTCCAGCCCTCACACATGCACGCACACATATGCATGGGACCCAAACACCCAAGGCATCAAGAAAAAAAACATTCCTTTCTCTGCTTCAAACTTTTTCTTTCGCACGCACACCACACATAAACGCGCACGTATGCACACACTGGACCCACACCCACACATGGCACCAAGCAAAAACATTCCTTTTTCGGCTTGAACCTTTCTCATACACGCAAACAGAAGCGTGCGTATGCACGCACACACATACACACTCTGTCTGAGTTGTACGAGATGGCCGCACTCCTGTGAGCTATGCTCATCACAGAGGCGGAGCTGAAGTCTCCCCTATGCTACTGCTACACTGCTGAGTGTGACCCAGTGCCCCTCACTCTCCTTCATAAAACACACCCTTCTGTCCTGCTTATCCAACCCCATCAGTGCTGTGTAAAACTACACTGTGTGCATGCCCTGAGCCCCAGCTGAGTGGTGAACTATCCCACATGGAGAGCTGAACTGGGACCAGTCGGAATGCAACAGCAGGAAGGGAGAGCTGGAACCGCAGCCAGGGTCAAAGGGCACGCGTACGAGCCAGAGGGAACACTGACACATTGCACAATAACTCCTCTGTGTGTGTGTGTGTGTGTGTGTATATATAAGGGGTTAAAGCAGCAAAATAAATGTTTTTCAGTGGGTTCCATCTGTGTGTCTGTATTTCAAGCTGAAAAACAACCTTTTGCTCTCTAGGGTAAGGCAGTTAGAGCACACATCCTGACAAAAGAATGTGCATGGTGTGTACGTGTGTGCATGCCCGTGGCGAGCGTTAAGGTTGTAAGTAACAAAAGCACTAAAGTTTAAATGCCTATTAATCTTAAACCCATTTGAAAAGTTGGGGATTATCCAGTTAATCTTTAAGGCTAAAGAGCAGAGGTCAGTACTTGTGACAGTACAGTGCTAACAGAACTCGCACTACGTCGCCTCGAACGCTGCAGGAGTTCACTGCATAGGCACAGGAAGCGACCACATGCAGCGCCTGGACTCCAAAAGCGTACTTGGGGCTCCCGCACCCCGCCTGTGCCCTGATCGAAGCACTTTCAAGGTCACATTCCCCCAAAATTCAGGGACCCATAAAAACTACAGTAGCTACATCACCCGTGTTGCAGACCTCCAAAAGAAACATCCCTGAAAATAAAGGCTGTCCCAGGATCAGCTCTTTCAAACCCAAACTAAATCCCAAACATTTTGAGCAGAATGTGGATTCTGATCCAGGATGAGTTCCTAAGGGCATTCTAGGGGATTCACCCAAGAGCTGTGCTTAGACAGATTTGGCTTCGACCCTTCATGCTACTTGACTGACTCCCAATTCTGATCCCCAATCGTATTCGAAGCTGCCCTCCCTGCAACCTCCACTGTCAATTCTGGAGAGTGTAGCTCTCCTCCGAAACAAGCGATGTCAGCCGTTGCTTCTTTCCACACTGCAGTCTGCAAGTGAAGCTGCACAAATCTGAATCGGAGGAACAGATTTCATGCGCAGCTTTATACCGGTAGACTGTGGGCGTCTGATTGAGCAGCGGGGGTTGCCGGTGTGTGAAGAGACACAGACAATCAGGCAGACTAAATCCCTCCCTCCCCGGGGCGACGCTAGAACAGTGCCTTAACATGATGCAGACCGTGGGGCTCATCCACACACTAGAACAGTGCCTTAACAAGATGCAGACCGTGGGGCTCATCCACACACTAGAACAGTGCCTTAACAGGATGCAGAGCGTGGGGCTCATCCACACACTAGAACAGTGCCTTAACAGGATGCAGAGCGTGGGGCTCATCCACACACTGGAACAGTGCCTTAACATGATGCAGACCGTGGGGCTCATCCACACACTAGAACAGTGCCTTAACAGCATGCAGACCGTGGGGCTCATCCACACACTAGAACAGTGCCTTAACATGATGCAGACCGTGGGGCTCATCCACACAATAGAACAGTGCCTTAACATGATGCAGACCGTGGGGCTCATCCACACACTAGAACAGTGCCTTAACATGATGCAGACCGTGGGGCTCATCCACACACTAGAACAGTGCCTTAACATGATGCAGACCGTGGGGCTCATCCACACACTAGAACAGTGCCTTAACATGATGCAGACCGTGGGGCTCATCCACACACTAGAACAGTGCCATAACATGATGCAGACCGTGGGGCTCATCCACACACTAGAACAGTGCCTTAACATGATGCAGACCGTGGGGCTCATCCACACACTAGAACAGTGCCTTAACATGATGCAGACCGTGGGGCTCATCCACACACTAGAACAGTGCCTTAACAGGATGCAGACCGTGGGGCCCATCCACACACTAGAACAGTGCCTTAACAGGATGCAAACCGTGGGGCTCACCCACACACTAGAACAGTGCCTTAACAGGATGCAGACCGTGGGGCTCACCCACACACTAGAACAGTGCCTTAACAGGATGCAGACCGTGGGGCTCACCCACACACTAGAACAGTGCCTTAACAGGATGCAGACCGTGGGGCTCATCCACACACTAGAACAGTGCCTTAACAGGATGCAGACCGTGGGGCTCACCCACACACTAGAACAGTGCCTTAACATGACGCAGACCGTGGGGCTCATCCACACACTAGAACAGTGCCTTAACAGGATGCAGACCGTGGGGCCCATCCACACACTAGAACAGTGCCTTAACAGGATGCAGACCGTGGGGCCCATCCACACACTAGAACAGTGCCTTAACAGGATGCAGACCGTGGGGCTCATCCACACACTAGAACAGTGCCTTCACGGGATGCAAACCGTGGGTCCCATCCACACACTAGAACAGTGCCTTAACAGGATGCAGACCGTGGGGCTCATCCACACACTAGAACAGTGCCTTAACAGGATGCAGACCGTGGGGCTCATCCACACACTAGAACAGTGCCATAACAGGATGCAGACCGTGGGGCCCATCCACACACTAGAACAGTGCCTTAACATGATGCAGACCGTGGGGCTCATCCACACACTAGAACAGTGCCTTCACGGGATGCAAACCGTGGGGCCCATCCACACACTAGAACAGTGCCTTAACAGGATGCAGACCGTGGGGCTCATCCACACACTAGAACAGTGCCTTAACAGGATGCAGACCGTGGGGCTCATCCACACACTAGAACAGTGCCTTAACAGGATGCAGACCGTGGGGCTCATCCACACACTAGAACAGTGCCTTAACAGGATGCAGACCGTGGGGCCCATCCACACATTAGAACAGTGCCTTAACAGGATGCAGACCGTGGGGCTCATCCACACATTAGAACAGTGCCTTAACAGGACGCAAACCGTGGGGCTCATCCACACACTAGAACAGTGCCATAACATGATGCAGACCGTGGGGCTCATCCACATACTAGAACAGTGCCTTAACAGGATGCAGACCGTGGGGCTCACCCACACACTAGAACAGTGCCTTAACAGGATGCAGACCGTGGGGCTCACCCACACACTAGAACAGTGCCTTAACAGGATGCAGACCGTGGGGCTCACCCACACACTAGAACAGTGCCATAACAGGATGAGCCACCCAGCAGCCCTTCTATTGGCTTTTTAACCAGCCTTCTAGCAACATCATTAGAAACATACTGCCTCATTCCTCCTAAGAGATAACACTGACCTCTATTGGGGAACATTGATAAGTTGCTTTTGGGTTTAATTTTCGAAAAGCTTGGTAAAACTGAAATTAAACTTTTTTTCTTTTAAAATGGGTTCTTCATTAAAATGCCAACCATCACCAGTTACAGAGCTGTTAACGGTTAATGGTGTGTGTGCGTCTATATTGTGAACGTGTGCACGGATGTGTCTGACTATTGTGAGTATGTTTTTGATGCAGTCTGTATGTGTACACACTACAGTACAGTGTGAGTTTGAGTGAGTATGTGGATTTAATGTTAATGTCTTGGGGCAGAGACACCATTATTACCGAAGCAATGTCAGCCAATGAGGCATTGGTGAACACTTCACAACCAATCAGGTAACGGAGTCACTCAACCCTCACAGAACTCTCGGACGTCCGTGCATGACTAAAGGCATGGCTCTGACACACAAAAGCCCGGAGTCAAACGTTGCCAGGACAAACGTTGAGCGAAGCCAGGCCAATGTCAAGCAGTGCCATAACAGGATGCAGACCGTGGGGCTTTCGTCGTCACTCAGCGTTTCATTAACTCACCTCACCTGGTTTCTTGCGTCTATATTAGTTGCTGATTTTTAAGGTGAAAACGAGAACCAGCAGCACCCTGCGGTCCTCCGGGACTAGGATTGAGTGCCACTGATCCACGGAGTCTATCACGGCAATCTAGGGAGACTGACGACATCACTGTCCACACCACACAGCCAGTGAAAAACACTGGCGTCTGAGCTGGCTACCCTAAACCAGGGGCCCAGCGCTGAGCACAGAACAGACACATAGCTGTGGTCAGCTTCAGTATCCAGGACAAACCTCCCTGTTTACGAAGTTGCTCGACAGAGAGACGACCGCTATCGTAATAAGAGGCACGTGTGTGTGTTCAGTGTTCGTGATGCTTATGAGCTGAATCGTGTGACTGAGCAGCAGGCTCTGGTCAGCAGGCTCTGGGACACCCACCTGTCTGTTAAGAAGGCACAGATGAGGTTCTTGGCGTCCTTGGAAATCTCGACGTCATCGGGAAAGTTCAGGGAGTTTTTGTGGTCCATGATCTTGCTGTAAGTTCCCACTAAGGAGTCTGCGTAAAAGGGTGTGTCACCTACGAGGGAGAGGAGGGGGAGAGAGAGGGAGGGAGAGGGGGAGTGAAGGAGGGATAAGGAGAGAGGGAAGTAGAGGTTCAGCTTCTGCATAGATCTTTGTTTTCTCTTTTTCAACCACAATTTTTTACATTTTATTCCACTTTGGATTGACTGATCGTATTCATAGGCCCGTCTCACTGCTGAGAGCTTCCTCCATCAGTTAGGTCAGAGCGTGACCACACGACCAGTCCCGGTCAGCCACAATCCGGTCCACAGGACCGTCCCGGTACGAGAGGGACGCTTCACTCACCGACCAGCATCTCGAAGATGAAGACCCCCACGGACCACCAGTCGCACTCGCGGCCATAGTAACCGTCGCCCCCCTGTGACTTCAGGACCTCGGGGGAGATGTAGTCCGGGGTCCCCACCGCCGTGTCGCAGCGAACCATACCCGTCTGAGAAACGACAGAGCCACAATCCCCCCATCATCACCCGCACTCGTTTAACGGACCCGATCCTCCTGCTCCACCACCAGTGGGCGATGGTTTTACATGGCCTTTTAGTTTTACATCATTTTTAGAACACGTTGTATCGGCACTTTTAGATTGCGGTCTTTTACCACTTCTACTGTGCCGTTACGGTGTTCTCCATTTTTGTCGTTTTTCTTGTATTATGCATCGTCATGTACTGTTGCATCCCATTTTGCAGCTGACAACCAAATTTCCCTACAGCAATCCATCTGAACCACAGGTGAGTATCCACTTTGTGTCCTCAGTGCTGCCAGCACAAGCTTTTTACTCATTGTGTATTTGTGAAATTTACCAATGACTCACCACAGCTCCCCCGTGTGGCCATAAAGTGAGGTGCACAACACCAAAAAAAAAACCCCATAAATTAATCAAAGAAATTACTTGATTGGATCAGATTTTAGATCTATACACTCAACTGCTGATTAACTGTACTTTTGTGAGTAATCTGTTCTCATACTGCTCACAGATAATCTCATGTGCAATTCAGGTCAGGTTTGAAAAAACTTTGTTTCTATGTGGGTTTTTTCCTGTGTGGAGACCAAACCACCCCCTTTTCATGTAAACTATTCATGCTATATGTAAATTGGCTTTGTGCTCGGCAGTGGCCTCGTTTTCTGTAAGGTTATATCCAATTTGAATTTCCAATTTGTCCACCAGGTGGTGCTATTAGACAGCTGTCCACCGGCACAGTAGAATAACATTTTTAGTCATTCCAACCAAGGAGGAAGTTTTAATGGAGAGTTCAACAGACAATTTCACAGTGGTGCTTATGGGAGGTGAAGTCCAGAGCTTGTGTTAAACTACTCCACACCTGCCAGTAATGGACTTCATCTCCCATCAGCCTTAAAGGAACATGCTAGCGAGTTAGCCTGCTGAACTGTTGACACAGCGTTAGTGTTTCTCTGTGCAGTGTGCGTGTGACACTCTCTGCCAAAAAGCAGTCCCTCACGCTGGAGTCTGTGTTTATTGAAGATCTCCGTCTTCCTGCAGGACGACACGTGGGGGGGTGGGGCGTGGGGTGGGATGTGGGGGAGAGGGTGTCTACCGACCGCCAGCCAGACCGCCTCAAGGAGACAGATCCTTAAACAGCCAACGCACTGCAGCTCCAACGCTCTGAGGGACGTCATTATATCTGGACTGCTCCAAGACTCCATAATCATGATCACGGTCACCTCTCTCTCTCCCTCTCCCTCTCGCACACACACACACACACACACGGTCACCTCTCCCTCTCCCTCTCCCACACACACACCTCTCTCTCTCTCTCTCACTCGCACGCACACACACACACACACACGGTCACCTCTCTCTCTCCCTCTCACGCACACACACACACACACGGTCACCTCTCTCTCTCCCTCTCGCACACACACACACACACAGTCATCTCTCCCTCTCCCTCTCGCACACACACACACACACACACACACACAGTCACCTCTCTCTCCCTCTCCCTTGCACGCACACACACACACACACACACACACACACACACACACACACACACACACACACACACACACACACACACACACACACACACACACACACACACACACACACACACACACACACACACACACACACACACACGGTCATCTGTCCCTCTCCCTCTCCCACACACCCACCTCTCTCTCGCTCTCTCACACACACACACACACACAGTCATCTCTCCCTCTCCCTTGCACACACACACCTCTCTCTCGCTCTCACACACACACACACACACACACACAAACAGGTCTCTCTCTCTGCTCACTCTCTCTCTCTCTCTCTCTCTCTCTCTCTCTCTCTCTCTCTCTCTCTCACTCAACTCAGTGTGTAGCAGCAGGGCTCCCCATCCTCCCTGGAGCAGTGAAAGAGACACACACACAGCTGTCTGTCCAGGATCATACTTCTACAGTCTCGGTGCATAAGCATGCACACAGCGTCGGTCTCTCTGTGATGGTGCGGTTGTGTGTGTCTGTGCGTGTGTGTGTGGGAGAGCATGCGTGTGTGGTCAGGGAGAGGGGAGGCCTCTCACCGTGTCCATCTTCATGCAGGTGCCGAAGTCTGCCAGTTTGAGGTGTCCCAGGTGGTCCAGCAGCATGTTGTCAGGTTTGACGTCCCTGTGGATGAAGCCCATGGAATGGATGGCGTCCAGGGCCAGCACCACCTCGGCGGTGTAGAACTTGGCCCACTTCTCGGGCACGTCGTACGTGCTGGTCAGGTTGACCAGGTCGCCCCCCGGCATGTACTCCATCACCATGTACAGGTAGCGGTCGTCTTGGAAGGCACAGCACAGCTGATGCAACGAGGGAGGACAGAGACGCGTTAGAGCCCAGTCACACAACACAATACAGCGGAGAACAGCAGCGCTAACAAAACGTACAGGAGAAAAGCTTTACAGCCAAATCACACAACGTGACCATAACACAGTACTGTAGTATAATGGAATTACACCTAAAAAACACAGCACACACAAATATACGCTTCAAAAACAGGATGGTATTTTTTCTGTTATAATCTGTCCTTGGGCACATTGAAGGGCGCATAGTAAATCAAATATTATTTATTATTATTACACCTAAAAAACAAAATGTGTATGTTAAGCCTTTTTGTGTTTGGTTTGTGTGTTATCTTGTTGTGTTTTTTTTGTTTGTATGTCATCTCTTCTTGTGTTAATAGAATCATTTTGTTGTCCCTCGTGGAGGATACAGAACTACACAAAACAAAACACAAACCACAAAGCTATACATCACAATCAACTAAAGGCTGGGGTCACACAGCAACATGACACAACAGAACACTATGCAGCGCTGAGCACAAACAGGAAGTGATGTGTGAATGAGGCATCAAGACACCAAAAAAGGGTGGGGCTACTATATGCTACCAGTAAAGGCCTCTAGATGCTTCTGCGTAACTTGTGCGACATCTTCGCGGTTCGCGCAATGTAACAAGTCGCAAGCACTAGGCAATTTATACTTCCGCGCAACCTATGCGACATGGTGTCCTTACACTTCTGTACACTAGTAGGCGTCAATGTATTGAACAAGGTCGGTAGAGTTTTCATGAAAGCAGGGAAACTCCTGTACCTTCAAACTCCAGCCGATCTTTCCTGAAGCTGGTTCATTTAATACCGTGTTGAACAAATGATGTTAGCTATCTATATCGTTAGCTACTGTTAGCAAGCTTTATTTGGCCGTGATACCAGGTTGCTAGCTAGATAGATAGATATCGATAGTTTTGCTTAGCTAACGTTGACATACAGGTGCATCTCAATAAATTAGAATATTGTGGAAAAGTTAATTTATTTCAGAAATCAATTAAAAAAGTGAAAATCATATATTATATAGATTCATTACACACAAAGTGAAATATTTCAAGTCTTATTTGTTTTAATTCAGATGATTATGGCTTACAGCTAATGAAAACCCCAAATTCAGTACCTCAGAAAATCAGAATATTGTGAAGAAGTTCAATATTGTAAACTCAGTGTCACACTCTAATCAGCTAATTAACTCAAAACACCTGCAAAGGTTTCCTGAGCCTTTAAATGGTCTCTCAGTCTGGTTCAGTAGGCTACACAATCATGGGGCAATCAAGACTGCTGACTTGAGAGTTGTCCAGAAGACAGTCATTGATACCCTCCACAAGGAGGGTAAGCCACAAAAGGTCATTGCTAAAGAAGCTGGCTGTTCACAGAGTGCTGTATCCAAGCATATTCATAGAAAGTTGAGTGGAAGGAAAAAGTGTGGTAGGAAAAGGTGCACAAGCAACAGGGATAACCACAGCCTTGAGAGGATTGTCAAGCAAAGCCCATTCAAGAATTTGGGGGAGCTTCACAAGGAGTGGACTGAGGCTGGAGTCAGTGCATCATGAGCCACCACGCACAGACGTATCCAGGACATGGGCTACAACTGTCGCATTCCTCATGTCAAGCCACTCCTGAACCAGAGACAACGTCAGAAGCGTCTTACCTGGGCTAAGGAGAAAAAGAACTGGACTGTTGCTCAGTGGTCCAAAGTCCTCTTTTCAGATGAAAGTACATTTTGCATTTCATTTGGAAATCAAGGTCCCAGAGTCTGGAGGAAGAGTGGACAGGCACAGGATCCAAGTGGCTTGAAGTCCAGTGTGAAGTTTCCACAGTCAGTGATGATTTGGGGTGCCATGTCATCTGCTGGTGTTGGTCCACTGTGTTTTCTCAAGTCCAAAGTCAACGCAGCCATCTACCAGGAAATTTTAGAGCACTTCCTTCTTCCTTCTGCTGACAAGCTTTATGGAGATGCTGATTTCATTTTCCAGCAGGACTTGGCACCTGCCCACACTGCCAAAAGTACCAATACCTGGTTTAATGACCATGATATTACTGTGCTTGATTGGCCAGCAAACTGGGGGTATTGTCAAGAGGAAGATGAGACACACCAGACCCAACAATGCAGACGAGCTGAAGGCCGCTATCAAAGCAACCTGGGCTTCCATAACACCTCAGCATTGCCACAGGCTGATCGCCTCCATGCCACGCCGAATTGATGCAGTAATTCATGCAAAAGGAGCCCCGACCAAGTATTGAGTGCATATACATGAACATACTTTTCAGAAGGCCGACATTTATGTATTAAAAATCTTTTTTTTTTTTTTTTTTCTTGGTCTTATGTAATATTCTAATTTTCTGAGATACTGAATTTTGGGTTTTCATTAGCTCTAAGCCATAATCATCAAAGTTAAAAGAAATAAAGGCTTGAAATATTTCACTCTGTGTGTAATGAATCTATATAATATATGAGTTTCACTTTTTGAATTGAATTACTGAAATTAATGAACTTTTCCACGATATTCTAATTTATTGAGATGCACCTGTAGATGGTATGCAGATGCCAACAACAATGTCTATCGCTGTATTACTGCACTGATCTCGTGTGAACTATGATTGTTCTTACCATGTATTAATGCACATCTTGTAAGTCGCTCTGGATAAGAGCATCTGCTATATGCTTAAAAAATGTATATGCACCCTGCTCTTTCTTTGGTTTGTCCATTGAATATTCTGCGCATTAAGGTGTTGTAGTGATATGTTACATTTATATGTAATCTAAAGCACAACACAACTCTGGATATTTGCAACCTTAAGATATAATTTAGAATGATGTGAAGACCACAGTTGATCTTTCGTTGTTTGCAGAATCTCAGAGTTTAATGTACTGTCAGTACAATAGACTTTAAAACCTTTGAAAAAATTACGCCTGTCATGAAAGCAGCTTGTGTGTGAGCAACTCACCTTTATAGCATTAAAATAATATAGTAAATTCACATGGAACAAAAGAGCAGATGACTCTTGAAAATAATGTTAATGTATTAAGGGAAATGAAGGATGGTCTTTTTCTGTCTTTTCACAACATTTTCAAATCGCTGCTTTTATCTTTTTCCCCTAATCTGGATGTTGCTCTGGATAAGAGCATCTGCTAAATGCTTAAAATATAAAATGTAAAATGTAAAAAAATGATGTACTAGCTCGATGAACTATGACTATGACTATGACAGCTCCGCCTCCGTTCGCTAACCAACCAATCAATGCTGTGCAACATCTACGCGACATGTTGCGCTGCGGTCGCGAGTTAGATTTTTGTGCTAGGTACGCGACATCCTCTGCAACACCCTCTGCGACATCAACGCAACCTCTGCGACGTGTTGCAGAGGATGTAGCGTTGCAGTCGCGTTGCAGTCGCTCGAGCATCTAGAGGCCTTCACTCACTGTTTTAACCAATAGTTGTTTTTTGTTGAGCACAAAACCTTCTGACTGTCTGTGAACAAACAAGTCGGTGATTGACAGCGAACTGTAACTCCACCAATCTGTGGCGTCACGGTACCTCATGCTCCCATCACTGGAAACAGGGCCCTTGCTCAACACACAGCGGAGGGGCCAGTTGCACAAGCGCACAGCCTGGTGACGGGGTTACGCAAGAGCCGCACATCGCTGCCACGGGGACCCCACACGGCTGACAGGGGCCAGGAGAGAGGGGGCGGGGTCAGGGGGCTCCATGCTGGCCTCCACACAAACTCGGGTCACTCTTCACTGCATGCCCGTTTGTGCTGAACCCACTCATAGCTCAGAGGATATGACTATACTCACTCCAACACAGGGAAACAGCACAATGCCTTTGATGAGGACCTCTCAATGTGAAAGCTTGCGTGGGCGTGTATTCACCTGTGTGTTCGCACGTGGAAAAAGTGTGCATTTAAGAATGCATATGGTGAGTGTCAGTAAGCATGTGTGTGTGTGTGTGTGTGTGTGTGTGTGTGTGTGTGTGTGTATGTGTGTGTGTGTGTGTGTGCGCGCATGTACATGTGCATATACATGCGTGTGCCATTTGTAAATTAGTGTGAAAGATGAGAAGTGTGTGTGTGTAAAAGTGTATGCGCGTATGTGCCAGCAGCCATACTATCATGTATCCTGCTCCTGAACAGCTGAAGCTAAGCAGGTGTTGGCTTGGTTAGTACTTGGATGGGAGACCTCCTGGGAAAACTAAGATGCTGCTGGAAGCGGTGTTGGTGGGCCAGTAGGGGGCGGTCTTCCGAATAAACCAAATAAAAAACAAACCCCCCAGTGCAGTGATGGGGACACTGTGCTGTAGAAGATGCCGTCTTTTGGATGAGACCTTAAACCGAGGTCCTGACTCACTGGTGAGTCACCCGGTCCTGGTCAAATTCCCCAACACGGCTCATACAAGCTGCCACCTAATCGTCCCCCTTGGCGTTATTGGCTGAATAATTCCCTTGGGAGGGGGTCTCACCTGCACGACCCAGGGACTGTCAGCGAAGGCCATGATGTCACGCTCCTCCCAGAAGAAGGCGGAGTCAGAGCGCTTGATCATCTCAAATTTACTCAGCAGCTTCATGGCGTACACCTTCTGAGACGCTTTATGCCGCACCTGGACAAAAACAACACAGAACACACACACACATCAGGAGAAAGAAAGAAAGAGAAACACAGGCAGAAGAATTACACACACACACACACACACACACACACCTGTCACACACACACACCTGTCAAAATAATTTACACACGCACACAACCATGCACACACACCATACAAACACAAACCCATACACCTGACAGAAATATTACTTACACACACACGCACACACACACACACACACACACACGCACACACCATACAAACACACGCATACACACATAGACACATACACAGCCACCCCAGTAAGAGGAAGAAACTGCAAAAACACTGCGCAAAAACACTCACATAACTGCACACTACATAAGTGCAGGCGTACATGAATAAAAGCAACAGAGCAGAGACGGGCAGGTACACTTGTGAGTGTGTGGAGCCGCCGGCCTCCCTCCCTCCCTCCCTCCCTCTCTGCCTGTTTCAACATGTCCCACTCCCACTCAGCCTCGATAAATCTCCCATCTGTCACCACGCCACACGGCAGGATCACAGAGAACACTGGTACACATGCTCACAGTCTGTCCTGAGGAGACACGGCGCACACGCCTAGAACAGAGCTGCACACACACTCATATACACAAACACGCACACACACACATACAGCTCGCACACAACTCACACGCCTAGAACAGAGCTACACACACTCATATACACACACACACGCACACACACAAATACAGCTCGCACACAACTAGAACATAGCTACACACACACACACACACACTAATATACACACACACACAAAATACAGCTTACACACAACTCACACACCTGGAACACAGCTACACACACACACGCACGCACGCACGCACGCGCGCGAACCTTAAATACAACTCACTCACACAGCATACCCATACACCTAAAACAAAGCTATGCAAATACACCTCACCCAGTGTATACACAGCGCAAACACAAAGCTATACACAAACACTCACACAGCGCAAACACAAAGCTATACGCCAACATTCACACAGCATATACACAAAGCTATACGCCAACATTCACACAGCATATACACAAAGCTATACGCAAACACTCACACAGCATGTACACAAAACACATGCCTGAAACAAAACATTACACACACTCACAGTGTATACAACTCGTGAGTTAGAACTGAACTGCTGCAGAAACACAGCAAATACACAGATTTAAATACAGCTCATGCACAATGGAGACATCTCAGCCCACATATGAGACAACAGCGACAAGAAACTTATACACACATACACATAAGCTTGACACAAATGCATACCTGAGAGATTCACATGCACACACAGACACAGACACAGACACAAAGACAAAGACAGACAGACAGACAGACAGACAGACAGACAGACAGACAGAGACTCACCAGCTGAACCTCGCCAAAGGCCCCCCTGCCGATCACCTTCACCCTGTCAAAGTCCTCTGACTTCATCTGCAGCTCCCGAATATGACCCATAACCTTCTCATCTGCCGGGAGAAACACGCGCATCAGTGGAGACAATGACAATGCTCCCAGCGATCACTGGGATATCCCAACGCATAAAACACTCAAGATTATCACAACATACAAGCCAATCACTGATGAAAATCACCTTATAGGAGTCAGATACTGGCACCAATCAGCACACAGGGTTAGACAGAGTAACAGTCTAAGACATAGACAGCAACCAATCAGCACACTGGGTTATAAACAAGGTAACAGATTAAGACACAGGCAACAACCAATCAGACAGAGAAACAGTAAGGCAGAGTAAGTAACAACAACTGTGCTGGTAATGTACAGATGACCCACATGAATCACCCAGCACAGGGAAACAACAGCATCATCTAAACACGACACGGCTGACCGCCCACACATCTCAGGGACAGGCGAATGTTACTCAGCTACATTTTTATCATTTCTTTTATGAGTGATCTTTACAAACTGACACCCAAAATCCTACCGGATGACGAGGCAAACCAACGACCTATCCCATCAATAACGTTCACCACTGCATATCCATGTAAGTCTATGTTCCCATGAGCTGGCAGAGTGCAGACCACCGAGCTACATTCTAAACAGCATCGTGGAGCACACGGCTTGTGATGTCATATGAAAGCGACCCATCCCAAACGACGCTCCGTTGCACCGTAAGGGGGAAGTAGAGGTAACCTATCAAAGCAGGTCTTTAATCCAGAGCTGGTACAGTCAAACGGACACTGCAGGAAGAAGAACACCCCAGGGCTCAGGCGAGCTGACTGATCTCCAAAACTACCATTAGCACGGCACTTTAAAGCAAAGGGCCCGGGACGCAGCTGAAGGGACTTCTGAAGGCTTCGGCACCTGCGTCTCCAAACCAGTAATGAAGGCGGGTCGGCTCGGTGGCAGCGAGGCGGCGTACTCACATCGGTTTAAAAAGGTCTCAATGTTCTTGTTTTTCCTCAGGGCTGGGAAGTCCAGATCCAGGACCAAGGCGTTCATGGAGTCCTGCGGGAAATGAGCGAGTCGAAATCAAAACGTCACAATGGACCACATCAAAATGTAGAAAGGAAATCTAAATCTGCTAAACACGAGAACAGGATATTCCGGTAGCAACCGGCGAAACAGCGGCATCGGTTAGCATTTAGCAACAGGCTGGAAACGTTTAGACCAGGGTTACTCAAATCTGGCCCGCGAATCCAAATTCGGGCTTGGTTCCCCCCTTTCTCCCAGGTAGGCAATTGAACAGTTAGTGCAACTGATTGGCCAGAGTGTCTTCGCACCTGACTCCCGGGTAAAGGACAGGGTGGAAAAACAGCGGTGCTTGGCCCACGGGGACGGTGATTTGAGTAACCCTGATTTAGAGCCTCTTGTTCATGAGAAGTCAGTGTCAAAAAGAGTACTACTGGGGAAAAAATCTGCAAGATGAGAAATTCTATTGAGTGTAAAGGCTCGAAAATTCCACAGGCTAAAGAAGCAGGAGTTACAGCATCGTGTTTCACCTTCGTCTTAGGACTAATAACAAGGTCGTGTTTCTAGATCGGACACAGTAAAATTACATTGGTGCTTTAATGTTGCAGATACACGGTGTAATTGTGTAAGTTATGAACAGAATTCCCAATGCAAGTATACACTTCAAATTTCTATTTTAAGAGCTTTTTGAAAAAGTAAGGCCAAAAAAAGCCCTATCCCTGAAGTCTACGTCAACCGCGTCGGAAAAGCACGAGTCAGATCAACATGTCATAGAGAGAACGGAAGAGGGGATTACTGAAATGCATTGAGCATATAGCAACTACAATATTCTACACTCTTAGAAATAACTTTATTAATCAACATGACAAACCATCTGCTATGTATTCTATCACACGTGATGGTTTTAAAAATAGCTAGCTAGCTAATTTTATAAATCTACATAGCTCAGTTATGGTATATCATTATAAACACATCATTATTGTAATATAGGCGCTAGCTAGCTTAGCTGTGCTGGTATCATATGACATCAAAATACTACGCATCTTCCGTCCGCCTACCTACTGTACATGTGCGACGTGAATCATGAAAACGCCCGCATAGATCAAGACCGTAAATACATTTGTTTAGCATTATTAATTCGTTTCATATTCAGTGGCCGTAAAATCAATAGTAAAAGTGAGAAAACTATATTGTAGGTGCACCTGCAACAACTGTGTTGCGATGACCACGCATAATGAGAGTGTCTGCTGTTGGGAGTACAGGCAGACACTCAACACTATGCATGAGTCCGTCCAACAGTGCTAGTGTATTACCCAGGGTTCGCAACTGTTTGCCTGGACCTTCATGTCCTCAGGACGGTCGGTAGCTGGCTAGCTAGCTGCTATAGCTACCAGGCTAGCAGTTAGCAGTGCTAGCAGCTATGCATTGTGGATAGATTTACAAAGATTTGCCAGATTCTTGAGTTAAGTTTTTAAACTTCAAATATGCATATATGTTTTCAAATAAATATGATCACAAACTTACTATGATATAATTAGGGGGTATTTGAGAGACGTGTCATCACTTTTTCAAGGTAAATTCGCTGGTGCCTACACTTTAAGGGAAATTAATGATGGTCTTTTTCTGTCTTTTCACAGAATTTTACAAAATCGCTGCTTTTATCTTTCTCCATTAATCTGGATGTTGCTCTGGATAAGAGCGTCTGCTAAA
The DNA here is from genome assembly GCA_029706075.1 of Aldrovandia affinis. Classification (NCBI taxonomy): domain Eukaryota; kingdom Metazoa; phylum Chordata; class Actinopteri; order Notacanthiformes; family Halosauridae; genus Aldrovandia; species Aldrovandia affinis. The sequence continues at coordinate 599,017 of JAINUG010000203.1, read as the reverse complement.
TGCTTAAAATGTAAAATGTAAAAAAAATTACATACTAGCTCGATGAACTATGACTGACAGCTCCACCTCCATTTGCTAACCAACCAATCAATGCTGTGCAACATCTACGCGACATGTTGAGAGTTTGATTTTTGTGCTAGGTACGCGACATCCTCTGCAACACCATCTGCGACATCAACCCAACCTCTGCGATGTGTTGCAGAGGATGTAGCGTTGCAGTCGCTCGAGCATGTAGAGGCCTTAAGAGTGTGGTGAAGTCTGCATCACTGTTGCCTGTATAATAGGTTATAGATGCACTTGTGTTCTCTTGCGCTGTAAGTTGCTCCGAGTAAGAGCATCTGCCAAATGAATGTAATGTAATACTTCAGCAAAGTGACTTTGCAAGTCCACAGGTAAATAAAAAACTTTTATATCTGGACCACCGCACTTATACACTTACAGGATATAACGAGGGGGGGAGGGGGTCAAACTTTGTTTCATAGAAACACAAAGTTAAGGGGTCAGCACCACAGCTGTGCCTGCTCTGATCTCCATGGAGACATTCCCCAGAATTCCGTTCACCTGCCGGTTAGACTAAACATTCCTAACACTGTGACCCCACCCCGCCCTTTGTCCAGGCGTCACACCCCCAACAATGAGCGCATAGCCATGCCCCCTTTGTGACCATCTGCACTTCCAATCCCCTTACAGGAATTCCCTCATACAAAAACGACTATTTAAGGGGGGGGAAGTGTAGTGAGGGGGGGGGAACCGTGTCACGCTACAGTAAGAGTTCAGCAATACAGGAAGTGACACATCCCATCCAGGACTTGAAAGATAATTCGGCTCTGTCAGGAAACGGGTCCTGTAGCCCGTCTGCTAGTCATTTCCTCTGCTGCTGTGGGCATATCCTCAGCCATGGCGCGCAGGCCCAGTGCATTCTGGGAAAATGTGCCATGGAATGAAACCCTGCTGAATGTTCCTGGCTCGATCCAGGAGCCCTGAGAAGCTCAATGCCAGCCCACCATTTCACACAGGCCCACACCAAACACCCAGAGACCCATCTGAAAAACACCCGCCAACCCCCCACCCGGGAACAACAGGAAATAGTTTGTGTCTGAACATCCATTCCATGCGTGTTTGTGGGTAACAGCGGAGCAGATAGGGAGCCCCTCTCTTCCTCAGCGATTAGCTTCCTGTGTCCGATAAGGAGCTGCGAGGGGCCGCGCGTCGGGGGCTCCACAGGACACGCCCGCAGACAGAGGGGCCTGCCCCTCAACTGGACATCCCAGAGACACAGAAATACAGAAAGAAAAGGGGGTTGATAGAGAGGGAGAGAAGGGGGAGAGAGAGGGGGGGGGAAACAGAGAGGGAGAGACAGAAAAACAGAAAGAGGGAGAGACAAAAACAGAGCAAGGAATGAAAACGTGCTGACACACACACATATGCACACACACGAATCAGACAGACAGAGAGAGAGAGAGAGAGAGAGAGAGAGAGAGAGAGAGAGAGAGAGGGACAGAGAGAGAGAGAGAGAGAGAGAGAGAGAGAGAGAGAGAGAGAGAGAGAGAGAGAGAGAGAGAGAGAGAGAGAGAGAGAGAGAGAGAGAGAGAGAGAGAGAGAGAGAGAGAGAGAGAGAGAGACAGAGAGAGGGACAGAGAGAGAGAGAGAAACATGGCAGTAGACAGGAGCAGAGGGGTGCAGGGGGCAGAGAGAGGGGGCAGGGGACAGTGATCAGAGCACACCCTTACAAGGGGCAGTGAAAGGGTGAGTCATTCTCATTGGACCCCATGACCCGGGCTCAGTGTAGCAAGAGTGACGGAAGCATTAGTCCCATCAGTGCCCACCTGCACTGGGTCTGTCACACAGGTGTGACCTTTCACCTGCAGCACTAAAGCACGGGAGGATGGCCACTGGGGGACAGGTCAGCACCCTAAATCAGCTGGAGCCAGGGATAAGATCTGACCCACAGTAAAGAGTGTGGAGTACAGCAGAGGATAAAATATGCCCACCCCCCTCCCCACCCCCCGCTCACGGGCCCTGGCATGTGGAACAGAAAACAAGCTCTGGACTTTAAATGGCTCCAGCAAATGTTATGTTTTTTATGGAATTCCTTCCTCGTGTTTAAAAATAGTTGTTGGGAGAAGTGGAGCCCGGCCGAATGCGGACATGCCGATCAGCCCATAATTCAGTGGGCCTGAAATGGGGGCAGGCAGCGCGAAAGTTACACTGGGTGTGAGGGGGGGTTGAGGAAAGGCCACCTCTACAGCCTGCCTTTCTCCCTGGCTCTGGCCCCACCCACCAAACTGGACTCCGCCCACCAATCAGACTCAAGTGCCCCACTTCCCCTCCGGAACACAAAGCCAAATATGGAGAGGGAGCAGGCCCCTCATGGTGACCCCCCCACACCCCCAAGACAGTCTGATCACAAGGTCACAGGTCACAAAAAGAGAAGGAGGGGTACACAGAGAGAGAAAGAGGGAGGGGTACACACACACACACACACACACACACACACACACACACACACACACACACACACACACACACACACACACACACACACACACACACACACACACACACACACACACACACACACACACACACACAGGAGAGGGAGGGAGGGAGTAGAGGGGTACAGGCTGTACTCTAATGCGGTCGGGGGAGCGGTGGAGTCGGAACTGCATTTCCTCGCAGGCTGTCAGAAACACCAGGATATAAGAGAACAATACTATTCAAAATTCACTCAAATCTTCCCAGATTTCCTCAATTTAAACAACCAACAAAGTCTCCCTTACCTACACTGCAGAAACAGAGACTGTGAGTGGCATTAGTGGCAAAATCTACATAGCCACTTGCAATAAGCAGAGGGAAAAGTGACCCTGCAAAGGAAAATATTATATATATATATATATATATATATATATATATATGGGTCAATGACGTGACGTGTCCATTTTGGTGTCCAAAACATATTTATAATATAAAAAATATATACTTTTAAATTAAAACTACATTATATTACTAAATGTCCCCCTCTTCATTGACTAGTAGTAGTAGTTATTATGAATAATGGAAATTTAAGGAGCTATGGAGCTCCAAAGTGCCAAAATGTCATTCGGGATAACTGTCCGCACCTAAAATCAAAGTACAAAAATGCTCCGAAAACATTAAAAACCTCAATAAAACTTTAAATCTACCCATTGGGCATAATTGTGTGAGTGTTTCCATGGATGTATAAACATATTGTGAGGATTCTGTACTTCATTTCATTTTTATACGTGAAACACTTTTGTCCCAGCATTGGGATTTTAGCTAATGTCATTCGGGATAACAGACATTCAAGAGCAATTTTACACCATAAGGCATTGTGATAGCCATGTGACAGGAGGTTGCATCAGAAAGAAGATTCTCAAGGACCCCCAGACTGTGCAGCAAGGTTAGTAAAGCTCTCTTAAAATATTAATAATTTGACCTTTTCGGTCACTGGTGCACTATGATACAAAATCCTGTGTCATACGGGACAACGCTTAAAACACATAGAAACTGTTGTTTTATTTCAAATTTGCATATTTGATGTGAAAGATGATATTAAAATGTTGAAGGTCAAGGCCATTAGTTTTCCATAGGTGGCCAAGTAATTGCCTGTTAAATAAGTTCAAGCAGTTTGTTTGTCATTCGGGATAACGATTTTGTCATTCGGGATAACAGTACCTTGCTGTTATCCCACAATGTCATTCGTTACTCTGAATGACAAATGCATAGTTTTATTGCTTTTATGACTATTTTAAAGCTTGTAGGCATAAATTATATATTGTTATTTCTTATTAATAACACATTTAACATATTTATACAATATTAATACGTTTTGTATGTTTTAAGGCATATTTTATCTTTGTGTCTGTCCACCAAAGGAGATTGAAACATGGTCATTATCTTTATTGTTTTTATAGTGTTTATTCAAATAATTAGCAATTAATTAAAGTTATAATGCTTTATCAATGCTTTATAAGTACAGATTTGATGTTTTAAGGGAAATTCTGTTCTATATATCCAGACCCCAAAGGATCTCTACAGCACACTACAGGAGAACACAAGCTCAACTATAAGGTACTTCTGGATATCTGAAGATGACGTGTGTAGACATGATGATGCAGTGCCAAGTCAGTTGCCAGTTGTTAAAGGCACCATGAAACTACACCAGGTTGCCTCACAAACCCCGGGGAAGATACGTCACAGAGAGCTGTCCTGCTTTTGCAGCCAAGGAGGAAGCCATTGTAACTGCTATGATCCAGTTGATGTGGACTTCAATCAAGAAGGATCTGAAGAGACCGCCTCCACAAGGTCAAACTCCACCCGGTTCAACCAAGAAGGATCTGAAGAGACCGCCTCCACAAGCTCAAACTCCACCCGGTTCAACCAAGAAGGATCTGAAGAGACCGCCTCCACAAGCTCAAACTCCACCTGGTTCAACCAAGAGGGATCTGAAGAGACCGCCTCCACAAGCTCAAACTCAACACTGCAGTCCACGCACAACCACACAGATTTAGTTGGTAAATTTGTTGTTGTGAGATATGATGACCAACCTTTTGTCGGCTAAGTTCTTCATCTGGTGCAGAATGAAATTGAGGTGAGCTGCATGAGACAAACTGCTGGAAAGAATGTATTTATGTGGCCAGAAACATGTGATATAACCTTTTACTACATATCCGATGTGCAAGCAGTCATCTCAGAGCCAGAGCCATCCACCAATCGCAGCTCAAAACTATGCAGCCGGGACTGGGAAAAATTCAAAGAGATGATGTGACTCAACCCACCCACAGAGAATAAATACAGAGAATAGATGTGGAGCTCTCACGCAAAATGAAGTATTTTAACTGAATGTTTTAGTTACAATACCATGAAGCCAATAGATGAGGGCGTGGCTGCACGACACGGAGCTGGACATATGATGACGATACACGAAAGAAGAAGAAGAAGAAGCCAATTGTTAAAACAACATTCCAGATGATAGCTACAGTATGCTGACCATTTTATTCAATCAAAATGTTCAACTTTTCAGTGTTGATGATGAAAATGTTTATGAAGAATACATGGATTAGACTAATTACTACTCTCGAATCATTAGGGAATAGATGGGAAGATCTCACCCAAAATGAGGTATTTTAATGTTTTAGTTACAAGGCCATGTAGCCTAATTCAATAGAAAATATGAAGCCATTTTTAAGGCAACGTTCCAGATGATAGCATGTTGACAATTTTATTCAATCAAAATGTTCTACTTTTCAGTGTTTATGAAAATGTTAACTGATATGAAAATGAATGTTAATGAATTTATACTGACTTAAAAACGTTATAAATTACACTACTGCTGTTGCCTACATTTTGATATATTTTTACAATGGCAGGTGTTTACTGTATATGAAATGGTTAATGTTGTGTTCAAAATGCTAGGTTAGTGTTTTTAAATGTTAAAAAAAAATGTTTTACTAAGGCAAAATATCCAATAAAGTTTAATGTGTAATGAATGTAAGTGTTTGCCCACTGATTATTTACATTTAATTTGACAAGTTGCCAGTGCCTCTCACTTTGTATTAAATATAGAATGCTTATTTAGATACATCTTTGTTGCTGAGACTACACTTCGTGATCATCCCACTCGGAATCTCACAGTATGTCATTCGGGATAACGATGTCAGTCAGGCGGGATAACACAGATTTTTCTTGAAATATTCCATAATTCAATTTTCTTTGGTTGAGGATGCAACAATAATCTTAACCCCTTTACTAGATTGCATTTTTAGACATTTCCCATCTTTTTTCACTTTTCAGCATTACGTTTTGGGTGAAAACATAGACAAATGGGCCTGTGTAAGTAGAAAAGCCTATATTTATGATATTAATTGTGATACAATTTTGATTTCCTGAGCACAACATGTTTGTTGCTATCAAACGATGGATATCTATTAAGTATTGTACGTTGATAAATATAAATAACCAAATTATTAGAAAATCTATTACCGTTATCCCGAATGACATTTTTGATGGAAAAATCGAATTGTTAATAATAAAAATGTATAAATGTAATTCTTAGAGAACAAAACTTGTTGAAACATATACATAACATTCTAATGAAGGTAGCAAGAGCTTAAATTCGCATTTTTAACTCAATTAATTTTTTTCCCATTTTTAAACCCTTATTCGTCACTGACCCATATACTATTTTATGATTTTTTTTATGTTATTGTGCGTTATGTCTGTATGTATGCGTGCTCTGGCAATGTACGATGTCTCTTGACATGCCAATACACACACACAGAGAGGGGAAGGATTAGTGAGGGGCACACTCACAGAGAGAGAGGGGTACAGGATCACGGCATGTAAGCATCCATACTCTGTTTGTGGTGCTGCCATTTTACCCACAAAGAGGCACTTCACCTCAACCACAACCACAGAACCATGGAGGGGGAGCATTAGGGAGCCTGGCGTTCCGAAATAAAAACTGAGGTGAGGACAGTTACGACAAGCAGACCACTAAATAATATGAGACAGGGTGTTTATGAATCTCTCCTTTTCGCTGTGTAGTAATGTCCTCGTTTGGTCACGCTTTTACATAAGTACCCCCTCCCCCCCCAGTGTATAAGCGTTTTGTATGGAGCTCCGCCTCCACATCATCATAAGAAAAACTCAATAAAAACTTTAATTACATTTAAAAAAACTGTGATATCAGCATTTCTCAAACTTACTCAACGTCCTGAAGCCCCCACAGTTTAAAGAGGCTGAGGAACACAAGCTGATTCGATAATACGGGAAAATACCCATTTGGATAGTACTCTATAAAATAATTATATGAAAATGGTACTAAAAAAGCTACTAAACATTGTACTAATAGCTTTTTATTTTAAAAAGCGCAAAGCGCGCCAAAGACAAACGCTTCAGCGAACGGGCCCGGCGTCTGTATCTAAGATTTGTACACTGTGAAATTGAAATGGATGTTTGGCTTTGTCGCGAGCGTCAATAAGACACACGAGCTGCCTTTCGTGCTGGCAGCAGAAGCGTTATTCGACACTCGGAAGGCTCTTGTCACCAGTACGGCACTCCCGCGGAAGATTGTGCAGCGTACGATCACAACGCCTCTACTGCCACTGAACATCTGCAGGATCGGAAGCTTCCGGCGTTTTCCAAACAATGCAGGGTGGTCTGGAATATCCTCGTCTTGATTAATTTATGATGTACAACAAAATCCGACCAAAACAACGCGACGTACATGTCGTACTGTACACTGTGACAAATCTCATTTTGACATTTATATTATGATGCGCTGTACACAAACTAAGTTTACTAACAAACTATAAATTGTAAAGGCGAGTGCAATAGCGTACGGTATGCGGTATTTAAAGCGCTAACGTAAACGCGTTAAGAGCACTAATGTAAACACGGTTTCTGTTTTTTTACCAATCACCGATGACTTACATTCTCTAACAAACATAGAAAGATCATTCAAGTTGTATTATTAACATTACGATTGATCGTGCGATCTTTAAAATGAGCAACGGGCTGACTAATTGTTTTTCATCATCATTAACATATGCTCAGCAGCACAACACCCTGCTAGTGAGAGCAGAGCTACAATGCGGCAGTACTGTACTAAGTGATTGTAGGCACTGTACAGGCCCAGGCACGCAAAGAAGTCATTCATGCAATTATCCGTTTACCACGCTAATAAAGCAGCACGTATCTTCACTGCTTAAAATAATATATTAATTAAAGTAACATCAATGCGATAATGAACGATGGTTCGCTCATTCACAGTCACCAGCATTCGTCGTGACACTGAAAACACGTCTACAATGCTAATAATAGAGCTTTTAATTTTGCCAAAAGGACAGCCACACACTGCCAAAGTATCAATTCACGATTGCTTATTACTGAATTATCACTCTGTTAACTGGTTTGCAGTTTTAGTGACAGTTCGCAGACCATTTACAATATGATTTGAAACACGCGCTTACTATTAATGGCCATCAGTTCAGAACATACTGTGCAGATCCAGAGATGCTTACATCACCTATATCTAAACATATATAAACATGCACACACTGTAAGTATGTATATATATTGTCCATCTATATATAGACTGACAGGGCCATATAAAGTCATGATTTGCAGATCGGGACGCCTGTTCTAAACTGATCTCCAAGAACGAGCGGTTAAAGCAAGTGGTCTTACTGTCTACAGGATCTTCTGCCCGGTCAGAGTGGCCCTCTGGCCTCTGTGCCTTTTGACCCTAGCGTGACCCCAGGGCTCTCAGTAACAGAAGAATGCCAGAAAGGGGTGCAACTCCGAGACAGGCTTTTTGGCCTGCCCACACAGGCACGCGCACACTGGCTCTGCCCCAGTGTCGCTGACGGCCAATAATAGCCTCTGCACCCCCACAGGCCAGGGGTCACACCCACACAGTCCCCAGGGAGTCTGACACCAGAAGAAACCCCCCCCCTCTATAAGGTCTGGAGCTTTCTAAGACTAGAGAGCACACTTGTCCACTGTTGAGTGTGTGTGTGTGTGTGTGTATGTGAGCATGAACATGAGCATGTGTGCACGCATATGTGTTTGCATGTGCAAAGGTGTGCCTGTGTGTGTGTGTGTGTGTGTGTGTGTGAGCATGAACATGAGCATGTGTGCACGCATAGGTGTTTGCATGTGCAAAGGTGTGCCTGTGTGTGTGTGTGTGTGTGTGTGTGTGTGTGAGCATGAACATGAGCATGTGTGCACGCATATGTGTTTGCATGTGCAAAGGTATGCGTGTGCCTGTGTGTGTGTGTGTGTGTGTGTGTCTGCGCATGCACTCATTCACACGTGCATATGTGCATGACTCCACACTAAGCAGGCTGACCCCCTGACCCTAGAGAGATCGTAGTGAACGTGTGCATGGGCCAAATGGGGTGTGGAGCACAGCCACACCCTGTAGCCTCGGGTCACATGACAGGACAAACCCTGACAGGCCCTGCCCCATACAGCTCCACAATGTGGTTAAATGACCTCAACGTCACGCCAGCCGTCTGGCATGTTTTACAAACCCGGACGCTCTCAAAGCTCGGCCCATGTTAACGGCTCATGTCCCCACCGTAGTTTCCCCATCATGCACTTCAGCAGAGGTGTCGGTAACAGCCTGGCCACTCCCGAGACACCTGCGAATTTCAGGCTCAGTCGTATTCCAGGCAATCCGGTGAATTCATGCGTTGCTATGGTTTCACACCGCAGACCGCTCCGAACTCTCAAACCCGCCCACGTTCGATCACTGCGGGGTTCAGAAACACTTCCTGTTATGAATGCTGCATCATACACCCTTAAAACAACACGTTTTTAGGAGTGAGAATTTATTTTTATGTATGTAATTCATTTGATAGCGATCTTTTAATGGCTGGCCTATCAGCACAATTTTGAACACGCACGACACATTCAGAATACTGGAGGATTACAAAATGTGTGCATTTGAAATTATTATTTTGGACGTGCCGTTCACATGGAAACAAAACGTGTTATTCCATTCATAGCCGTTGCTTACGCGAGTAAACACATTCTGAATAAAAAGTACTTTTAACATCCATACATTTCTAGATATTCTACTTCTGGAGATATCTTTCCACCACACCGGCAGGGAGAAAGTGTCAGCTGGCTTTCTCTAATATTTTTGTATGTTATTCTTCCAAACTCCCCACACCAGATAAATAAGTTCATCGTTATTTAAACTAGCTTACTATGACAGAAACGAATACTATGAGCGTATGAGGTGTGGAGACCGCTTGCATTATGTTACAGTAAGTGGCAGTATGAAGCTGTGGTCAGATATCATGACACAGAGTACGTTTGTGCTGTGTTTGCTATTGCCATTTTTAACCACACAAACAGGAAGTATTAGCAGTTCAGGAAGTACAGTGCATACAGTACATATGACATCACCTTTTTGAGCTCTGTGATCGGCAGAACCATCCGTTGGCATTTTACACATTAGTGCCCAAGTGGTATAGCCGGCAATCCATCCGGATCAATCCACACAGCACGAGCGGTGGCTCAGAGGCTATGCTAAACCACCAGAGGGGTCGCGTGAAAGGCTGCTCCATACCACAGATTCCGCTGACGAACCAGATGCTCAGCTCCTGCGTTCCTTCCATCCTCGGTTGGTAACAGGAGCTTCCGGCGTACATCGCAGTGCATGACTGTTCCCAAAGGCAAGGACAGAATGTCCAGCGGCACTGCACTGTCCTACCACACCCCTTTCTGCGATTATCCATACGACGTACCAACTTGGAACATTTCAGCTTCAGTGGTAGAGAAACAGATGTTCCAATGATAGGAATAGGGATACTAGGGATAGTATCTGTGTGGATATGACATATTTTTCTGTAGTGAGAAGGCACTTGGTGAGAGACAGCCTCTTCATACAGCACATAGACAGGGTGTTCTGGAACCAGCTGTAGCAGGTTTGTCTGTAACCATGATTGGATTAATATAGCGCCTTTCATGAATCTGAGGCGGGGTGAGCAGTGGTGGTGATTGAGGGATTTGATTGGCCAGTTAAATCGTGAGGTGGTGAGGGATGTGGGCCATGTGTCAGGGCTGTAGGTCTCCAGAACCTCTGCTTAATTCAAGAGCCCTGAACCCATTCTCCACACATCCACCCAGCCTGCCATCCTGCTCCAAACAGTCAAACACCTCCATCCAAATTTCCCCACCCCCTGCTTTACCATCCAAATCAAAAACAAAAAAACGAATTCAAGTCATAGGAGTGTTCTGAACGGCTCTGCCTAAAACACAGAGGCCTCGCTCCAGTGTATTCAGAGGCTATAGTACTGGGTTGTGTAGAGTGCTAAGCTACATTCACATACAGCAAAGGGCTGTGTAGCTAGCAGTGCTAAGCTACATTCACATACAGCAAAGGGCTGTGTAGCTAGCAGTGCTAAGCTACATTCGCATACAGCACAGAGCTGTGTAGCTAGCAGTGCTAAGCTACATTCGCATACAGCACAGAGCTGTGTAGCTAGCAGTGTTAAGCTACATTCACATACAGCAAAGGACTGTGTAGCTAGCAGTGCTAAGCTACATTCGCATACAGCACAGAGCTGTGTAGCTAGCAGTGCTAAGCTACATTCACATACAGCACAGAGCTGTGTATCAGTGCTAAGGTCCATTCACATACAGCACAGAGCTGTGTAGCTAGCACCGTTAAGCTACATTCACATACAGCACAGGGCTGTGTAGCTAGCAGTGCCTAGCTACATTCACATACAGCACAGGGCAGTGCAGCTAGCAGTGCTAAGCTACATTCACATACAGCACAGAGCTGTGTAGCTAGCAGTGCTAAGCTACATTCACATACACAGGGGTGCACATAAGTGGTATGCCAGTACGCATTCGCGTCCTCAATTGTTAATCGCGTTCTCAAACGTAAATTGCGTACCAAGCAAGACGACAAACTTTTGAAACTTACGTGACTAAGTTAATTAACTTACCAGTGATGGACTGATCAAGCTTAAAGTCGTGCATGTTTCAAAAGTTTGTCATCTTGCTTGCTACGCAATTAACGCTTGAGGACGTGAATGCGTACTGGCATAGTGCTTATGTGCACCCCTGCACATACACCACAGAGGTGTGTAGCTGTAATAAAGAACCTGGCATAAACCTAGCACACAAGACTGCATCAGCTAGACGTGATGAGTAGATAAATACACCTCAGAGCAGAGCTTGGCCGATTGTATACGCTAATGGAATGTATAAAAAAAAATTGTTATACTCGATTAAGGTGTTCTTGTCTGTTCATTCATTGTGTGATTGTGTGAGCTAAATTATGTTTACTTATGTTTAATTATGTGTCCATTCGTTTGGAAATTCATTTTGAAAATGGAAAGGATTTTTGAGAGAATGTAGAAGTTAATGTTCAGGTATTGAAAATATAAGAAAATATTTGAGGAGTGATTTGTTGAAAAGTTTATAAGAGTGATTTGATTGTTTTTAAAAACAACAAAATGGGGCTTCCTGGGTGGCGTAACAGTAAAAGCACTTGCCCGGAGTGCAAGTTGCCCACTGCGCCCGGGGATCAATGTGTGTGCATTGTGTCAGTTTGGCTCCAGAGGGAGGGGGGAGGAAGCCGGCATGAGCTCGCCGCATGTACAGAAAGCTTCTCTGGGCGTATCGTAATCACGGTCGGCGCCCGCGCGAGTGCTGTCTTGATGGAGGTGGAGCGCCGTCCCTGCCACCGCCGGTCCCACAGTAGTGGCTGGTCCCGTAGCTGCATGTGGCGGGCTTGTTGAAGGGGGACAGTTGGATCAATAGAGGGTACAGTTGGTCAAGCTCTACCACGGAGTGCTTGTATGCACTGTATAGTTCAACATGACCACGGAGAGCTTGACCTGACATCAGCGTGCAATGTGACTGCAGAGTGTAAGAACTGATTGCAGAGTGTAAGAAGTGACCGCAGAGAAGCGGACATGACTACACGGTGCAGGGATGGCCACAAACTTGACCGCAGAGCGCAAGACTTGACCGCAGAGGCGCAAAACGACCGCAGACGGCAGGGACCGCGGGGACTTGTCCGGGGAATGTGGACATGACCACGGAGCACGTGACGCGTTAAGCGGGAGTGTGGCGGGACTTGTGAGAGCAGACTGTGACTCACTCCTGCACACGGAGACAGAACAGGGCCACTGCACAGCCAAGCAGAGCTTTGATTTCAGAGCTTGGGTTGTCAGCGGGCGGGCGGGCGGGCAGACGCCCCCGCGGCGAGCGGTCCAATGTGAACGCGAGCGTGATGGTGAGCAGAGCGCAGACAGGGGGGAATGCGACGGAGGGGCTGATGGGATGAGTGAGGGGGCAGACAGAGGGGAATGCGACGGAGGGGCTGATGGGATGAGTGAGGGGGCAGACAGAGGAACGCAGAGGCTGTGGGAGGAAGAAAGGTCGAAACCAGCCTCTCCTCACCTCTGCTAACACCCCCCCCCCCCTACTGACAGCCTGCTAGAAATACAGCCTGAACCAGCCTCCCAGCACACGCACACGCACACGCACGCACACACTGTACACCGTCCTTAAAGAGCCATCCTCACCTGTCCTACACAGAGGCACTAGACAAACTCCCCAACCCTGAGACAGGCTGAACCCCCTGAACCGAACGACAGAAGTCTTCATCAGCTGTACATCAGTCTGAGTGTCCTAAGCCCTGTGTCTCTCAGTGCCCTGTGTCCTGTGTCTCTCAGTGCCCTGAGCCCTGTGTCTCTCAGTGCCCTGTGCCCTGTGTCTCTCAGTGCCCTGTGTGTCTCTCAGTGCCCTGAGCCCTGTGTCTCTCGGTGCCCTGTGTCCTGTGTCTCTCAGTGCCCTGAGCCCTGTGTCTCTCTGTGTCCTGAGCCCTGTGTCTCAGTGCCCTGTGCCCTGTGTCCTGTGTCTCTCGGTGCCCTGTGTCCTGTGTCCTGAGCCCTGTGTCCTGTGTCTCGTGTGTGTCCTGTGTCTCCCTGTGTCCTGTGTCTCTCGGTGTCCTGAGCCCTGTGTCTCTCAGTGCCCTGAGCCCTGTGTCTCTCAGTGCCCTGAGCCCTGTGTCTCTCAGTGCCCTGAGCCCTGTGTCTCTCAGTGCCCTGAGCCCTGTGTCCTGTCTCAGTGCCCTGTGCCCTGTGTCTCTCAGTGCCGTGTGTCCTGTGTCCTGTGTCTCTCAGTGCCGTGTGTCCTGTGTCTCTCAGTGCCCTGTGTCCTGTGTCCCTCAGTGTCCTGTGCCCTGTGTCTCGCAGTGCCATGTCAAGCCTCAGTTCCACGAAGGACCTGAAGACCAAGACGGCAGAGTTTTCCTGCTTCCTCTCGCTGTAGGTGTGATTCATTCCCTGAATTACAGCAATAGGTGCAATAATTGTAATGTCTCCTAATTAGTGGGCGTAGCACTCCATTCCCTTGCAAAAAATAAAAACATTTAGTCTGACAGGTTTCTGCGAGCGCAATGCCTGAAAGGGTACCAGAGGACATGCAATAGAGATCACATTTCAACTGCATGTGTCATCTGTGAAAAGTAGAGATGGTGCATTTCTATGACAGGTGAGATCAGTGAGCTAAAAGTGCACTTCTATTGCAGTAGCAGTCTGAGATAGTTAAGTGGAATTTGAGCAGTGTGTGTGCTGGTGAGAGGGTTCCCCAGTGAAAGTGCTATGCTATGCTATGCCATGCTATGCCATCTCTCCCTCGCTCTCTGTCTGTCTGTCTGTCTGTCTGTCTGTCTAGCACTGTGCTCTAATGAACAGACAGGCAGTGGCTGACAATTTCCTGACGCAGAGTTGAGCTGTGAAAAGCATGCTGGGAAAAGCCACAGGGCCCCCGGTCAGTTTCACGCTGCATGCCAACACAGCGACCGTGAAGAGTCCGCCCAAAGGGGAAGTTCCTCTGAACTGCGAAGGATGACCATGCTGAAACGCGGACGTTGACCGTGTTGAAACCTGCCGCAGTTCCTCTTTGCTGAAACGTTGACCATGCAGGAACACAGATTACTTCTGCTGGTGCAAAAGTGTTGTTATCGCTCTACTCTCTCCCCTGATCCGGTGTGATATTTATCATAGTCGTAATTGCACCTTTCCTCTTTTCTCCCCGGCTTCGTGGCACCTGCCCGGAGCTCACTTGCCAAGCCTAGCCCCATGGGATTTCCGTTGGCCCAGTAACCAGCTGCCCAGAGTCAACCCCCCACCCCTGCCATGGGTTAGCCGGATGCCGCTGGCCCGGACCCTAGCTGCTGGTTCCATCCCCCGCCCTGCCCTGGTATCTGGAGGGATGAGGTCCACCCCACCCCTACACTTAGGATGCCAAAGAATGCCCTTCCGGTGGTCTCTTAAGCCTCAAGAGCCTCAAGGACTTATTTTTTTCTTCTCTGTATCCCACCATTTTCCAGGAGTTCATCTTGATCGCCTTTTAAGGGGTCAGGGAATAATTTTCCAGTTTCCCACATTGGCTCCAATGGTTTTCTGGTTTTTTGATTCCCTCTGGAAAATGTCAACAAATTAAAGATTGATTGATTGCACAGAGGTTGACCATGCAGTTGACAACCAAATGTGTTTGTAAATGGTCACAAAATGGTCAACAGAGGAGAACCTAGGCCTATACAAATCTTAAGATTGAAAACAAGAATCAGGTGCGCTGATTGATTGATTGAACACAGAGGTTGACCATGCAGTTGACCATGCTGAAATAAAATCAAAACACAGAAACACAGAGCGCTTTTTACAAATACGCAGAAACACAAAATGGTCAAACAGAGAGCGACCCAGGCCAGAAACACAGAGCACCCCAAATCTTAAGGTATCAGTGGCAGGGAAAAACAAACACAGGGCGACCACTACTAAAGGTTGAGAAACACAGAGCGACCAACTGAAAAACACAGTGACTGTTCAGACACTGAAAACGGACCGCGCAGAAACACAGAGCGACCACGCAGAAACACAGAGCGACCGCGCAGAAACACAGAGCGACCAACACAGAAACACAGAGCGACCGCTCAGAAACACAGGGCGACCGCGCAGAAACACAGGGCGACCAACACAGAAACACAGAGCGACCGCGCAGAAACACAGAGCGACCGCGCAGAAACACAGAGCGACCGCTCAAAAACACAGAGCGACCGCAGAGAAACAGAAACACAGGGCGGGCGACCGCGCAGAAACACACAGGGCGACCGCGCAGAAACACAGAGCGACCGCGCAGAAACACACAGAGCGACCGCGCAGAAAAACACAGAGCGACCGCTCAGAAACACACAGAGCGACCGCTCAGAAACACACAGAGCGACCGCTCAGAAACACACAGAGCGACCGCTCAGAAACACAGAGCGACCGCGCAGAAACACAGAGCGCGAAACACAGAGCGACCGCTCAGAAACACAGAGCGACCGCTCAGAAACACAGAGCGACCGCTCAGAAACACAGAGCGACCGCTCAGAAACACACAGAGCGACTGGCAACAGAAACACACAGAGCGACCGCTCAGAAACACACAGAGCGACCGCTCAGAAACACAGGGCGACCGCTCAGAAACACAGAGCGACCGCAACACAGAAACACAGAGCGACCACGCAGAAACACATTGCGGTTCCTCCACACTGCCATGCCGCAGTACCCTATAAAGGTCCAGAGATCACCCGCGGCGCTGAAGGCATCCACGCTCCAGCTGTGTGAAACGCGTTGCCGTGCGAGCGCGGACCCTGCGTCACGCGGCGGTTCACCTCAGGCCGTGGTCTCCGCTCGCTGCCAGGAACAGCAGAACGGGGATGTGTGTGTTAAGCGCCGGGTATGACTCAGCTGGGGACTGGAACCACAACCAACCGGCGCCAGGACAAACGCCGTAACCACAGGACCACCGATGTGACGTACAGCGTGTTTCTCAGCGCCCGCTGGGCCTCCTCCGCGCTGCGCAGGGCCGCCCCTCGTCCGGCGGTCGCAGTGTCCACGCCGTAGCGCAAGGAAGCGGGGAGGAACGCGCTCCGAGAGAGCCCCGGGAGTTCAACGGAGCAGGACGAACAGGCTGCCCTTCTGAACGGCTCCATGCTCCACGCTCAATATTCCTGGGGTCCTGCCCAACGGACTGACCTCAGATCAGTGCACCGCCTCTCTTCTGATTGGTCGCCGATCTGTTGTTGAGGAAGTTTGATTTGTCACTTAGGCAGGCTGCCTTCTTAAGACCCCTGCTGTGGAAAACACTGGCTGGCAACAGCGGGAGGCGGTGAACGACAGCACAGGGGCAGTTAGTGACAGTGGGCAGGTAGTAAACGACAGCAGAATGTAGCGAATCAAAGCAGGAGGTGGTCGGCAACAGCAATGAGGTGGTGAGGGCCAGCGGGAGGTGGTGATTGACAGCAGGAGGTGGCAGGAGGTGGTGATTGACAGCGCGGTGGTGACTGACAGCAGGAGGTGGTGATTGACAGCAGGAGGTGGTGACTGACAGCAGGAGGTGGTGATTGACAGCAGGAGGTGGTGATTGACAGCAGGAGGTGGTGACTGACAGCAGGAGGTGGTGACTGACAGCAGGAGGTGGTGAGGGCCAGCGGGAGGTGGTGATTGACAGCAGGAGGTGGTGATTGACAGCACGAGGTGGTGACTGACAGCGGGAGGTGGTGATTGACAGCAGGAGGTGGTGATTGACAGCAGGTGGTGGTGATTGACAGCAGGAGGTGGTGATTGACAGCAGGAGGTGGTGATTGACAGCAGGAGGCAGGAGGTGGTGAGGGCCAGCGGGAGGTGGTGATTGACAGCACGAGGTGGTGACTGACGGCAGGAGGTGGTGACTGACAGCAGGAGGTGGTGATTGACAGCACGAGGTGGTGACTGACAGCAGGAGGTGGTGACTGACAGCAGGAGGTGGTGATTGACAGCACGAGGTGGTGACTGACAGCAGGAGGTGGTGACTGACAGCAGGAGGTGGTGAGGGCCAGCGGGAGGTGGTGATTGACAGCAGGAGGTGGTGACTGACAGCAGGAGGTGGTGAGGGCCAGCGGGAGGTGGTGATTGACAGCAGGAGGTGGTGAGGGCCAGCGGGAGGTGGTGATTGACAGCAGGAGGTGGTGATTGACAGCAGGAGGTGGTGACTGACAGCAGGAGGTGGTGACTGACAGCAGGAGGTGGTGACTGACAGCAGGAGGTGGTGACTGACAGCAGGAGGTGGTGATTGACAGCAGGAGGTGGTGATTGACAGCAGGAGGTGGTGATTGACACAGCAGGAGGTGGTGATTGACAGCACGAGGTGGTGAGGGCCAGCGGAGGTGGTGATTGACAGCAGGAGGTGGTGATTGACAGCAGGAGGTGGTGACTGACAGCAGGAGGTGGTGACTGACAGCAGGAGGTGGTGACTGACAGCAGGAGTTCATGCAGTAGATACGCGAGACATTCATTCTGTGGAGCACTGGGCTGATTTTGTTTCATCAAAGCAGAATCCACTCCACTGCCTCTCCAAAGCACCTGCGCGCTCCAAACACATGAGCAGTGCAGAATCTGCAGCAGCCCCAGGCTCAACCACAACGTTCTCACAACGTTCTCACAACGCTTCGGGAACGTTGTGTTCTAACCGGGCTGCAGCCATGCAGGAGCAAGAGGAGGAGGAGGAGGAGGCTGAAGGTTAGAGGCTGAGGGAAGTCACAGAGTGGCGATCACAGAGCCTTATACGGCAGTGTTTCTGCAGGCCAGAGCTTCACGCCACGTTCTGCTGGCACCCGGAACATTCTGAAACAATCTGCCGTAAACTCGGCAGCACTGCAGGTCACGGGCCTGGGCCAGACCACAGCGGGATCTGCACTGCCCCTGCACTGTACCCCCCTATTGTATATAACCAATACATTTACATTTACATTACATTACATTTTAGGCATTTAGCAGATGCTCTTATCCAGAGCGACTTACATTTCTTTTACATATAATCAATCCATTTATACAGCTGGATATTTTACTGAAGCAATTCAGGGTAAGTACCCTGCTGAAGGGTACAACAGCAGTGCCCCACCTGGGAACTGAACCTGCAATCTCTTGAGTTACAAGTCCAGCTCCCTAACCATTGCACTACACTGCCAGCCCTGTACACCCACATCCTGCTACATGTAACCCTAACACACCCACATCCTTGTCAATACAACCTTATTACACCAATAACCTCACAATTACCCCCCTAATACAACCACACAACGGGTGTTAAACGTGCAAAAGATCTTTACATTGAAATGGTCGATTTTTCAGTGTTATTAAAATCTCATATGAAACACAAGTACTTGTGCGGTGCTGTGCACAACATGACCGTAGGCTATGAAACCAAACCCTGCAACGAGAAAAACGCTGCTGAAGGCTGAAGGCGTGAGGTTAGCCTGACGTCAGCGCCCCCGTTCAGCGCTACCTGCACGCCACAGGTTTGTGATGATGCGGTTCCCCTGGAGACAAAGAAATCTCTCATGAATAAAACAAACTGAGTGAGTCCGCGACGCCGTGAGTCAGAGAGAGAGAGATGAGTCAGACCTCCGACAGCCACTCGCTCCGCTTGCACGGATCAGACCTGAGCAGAGTTCAGCGAACTGGATTCTGTTACTGCCGCTTTCAGAGAGAAGCCAGGGTTCGAGTATGAAGACCAGGCCAAGGAACACAGCCAGCGGGAGAGTGAACAAGAAAAAAGAAAGTGTTAGAGAGAGCGTGGTGTCGGGGAGGGAGGGAGGGAGGGGGTGAGGCATTGGAGTAGCTGCAGGCCCCCGACACCGAGATAAGGATCGGCTCTAGTGGACCAGCCCAGATCCCCCACTGTCCCTGTCTTAGTGGACCAGCCCAGATCCCCCCACTGTCCCTGTCTTAGTGGACCAGCCCAGATCCCCCCACTGTCCCTGTCTTAGTGGACCAGCCCAGATCCCCCCACTGTCCCTGTCTTAGTGGACCCCACTGTCCCTGTCTTAGTGGATCCCCCCACTGTCCCTGTCTTAGTGGACCAGCCCAGATCTCCCCACTGTCCGTCTTAGTGGAGCAGCCCAGATCCCCCCTGTCTCGTCTTACTGTCCCCCACTGTCTTAGTGGACCAGCCCAGATCCCCCCACTGTCCCCGTCTTAGTGGACCATAGATCCCCACTGTCCCTGTCTTAGTAATATAATATAATATAATATACGCCATTTAGCAGACGCTTTTATCCAAAGCGACTTACAGTAGTGAATGCATACATTTTTCAGTATATGTGGCCCCAGTGGGGATTGAACCCACAACATAAGCGTTGCCAACGCCGTGCTCTACCAACTGAGCCACAGAGAACCAGTGGAACATCCCGGATCCCTCGTGTTCCCTGGTGCTGATGGGGGTGAGCCAGATCCCTCGTGTTCCCTGGTGCTGATGGGGGTGAGCCAGATCCCTAGTGTTCTCTGGTGCTGATGGGGGTGAGCCAGATCCCTCGTGTTCCCTGGTGCTGATGGGGGTGAGCCAGATCCCTCGTGTTCCCTGGTGCCAGAGATCCCCTAGTGTTCTCTGGCCTCTTGTGGAGCACGGTGCCGGACCCAGCAGCACGGTGCCGATGCTGCCGATCGAGGAGGAGCCAAACTGCAGGAAGGGGAGCAAAACTGACCCCACTGCAGAAACATCCCCATCCCACCCCTCACACAGCCTCCACCGTCCCCAAACAGCCCACAGCCTCTTCCCCTCTGGCACAGAAAGCACCCTGCAGCCCTGTCATTACGACAACAATGGATCAGGCCAACAGACCGCAACAGGAAAGCCGTTTGTGCAGCTGTGCCCTGTGGGAATGGCAGCGTGCTAACGTACAGGGGGGGGGGTGAGGGGGGGGGGACACCACACAGGCCTCAGGATCACTGCTACAGCACAACACCAGGAACACTGTCTTCTGAGGGCAAAGGACCGCAGCCTTAAAATACTAAATCACCATTCACATTTACAGGGTTTTTTGGGGGGGTTTTTTCCTCTTTTCCTCAAATAGATTTTGTTAGCACATCTCGCCAAACCTGGCACGCTGTTCACTCGATGCTGTAACCTTGTGAAAGCAAGCTAGGCAAGCGAAACTGAGGAGGGGGAAAAAATGCATGAAGAACCTGGATCAGTGTATTGCAAAAACTTAATTGGCCTTTAATTAGGTCATTAGGAGCTAATTCCACACTGCTTCCTGTTGGCTGCAGTTGATCCCCACCCTCTCTCACACACGCACGCACGCACGCACGAGGATTAAGACTGCCGGACAGAACAGGGCAGCAGTGCGGCCTCACCATCATACACGCACATCCATATTCACACACGCACACATGCACGCCCGCACACACACACACTTATGCACGCATGCACACACACACACTTATGCACGCACGCCCCCACACACACACGCACATGCACATGCACGCATGCACACACACACACGCCCACACACACACACTTATGCACGCACGCCCCACACACACACACACTTATGCACAAATGCACACACACACCCTCACACACACACATATGCACGCACGCCCCTACACGCTTACACGCCCCCACACACACACACACTTATGCACGCATGCACACACACACGCCCCCACACACACACACACTTATGCACGCGCATGCCCACACACACACACACACACTCACACACACATATCACATGCACACATGCACACACGCATGCTCCCCTGTGACTTGTTTGAGGGGGGAGGAGGCATCGACAAGTGCACACTCAAATCCTGGATGTGATTTCCATTTCCTGTGTGTGAGTGTGTGTGTGTGTGGGTGTGTGTGTGTGTGTGTGGGGGGGGGACCAGGGAGCGTGTGTGGGCGGACGACCGCTGAAAGCAAATCAGGCAACAGTTTTACCCACAATCCCTCGGTTTCTCCTGCCCATGAACACCACCCCAGTGGAAACTCACCCACCCATGAAGATCTGCATTGTGTCAATCCCTCCACCCCCCATCCCCCAGACACGCTGCCACCCACACTCAAGATACATGGAGGAGATGCATGACTGAGTCACACCAAGCAAAAATATCATCCCAGAACAGTCCGGCACTTTGGGAGAGCTGCG